>VZTD01003914.1:691857-1045464 GCA_013397725.1 Rhagologus leucostigma
CGGGCGCTGCTCGGCGGCGGGGGCCCGTCCCGGCCGGGCTCCTGTCGAGGCGCTGGCACTGAGTATTCATCAGCACAAACGGGACGCGACAGGAAACGTCCCCCGACTTTATCTCGTTCTGTGGAAAGTGCGGGCTGCCCAGTACCCACTCGTGGGTGACTCAGCTGTGAGCTCAGCTTGTAGCAAGTTCAGCCTCTCACCGGTGCCCACATTAGGAACTGCAAGGCCTGTTCAGAAACTCAAATCGTCAGCACATAAAACAAGTAGAAATCAACTGTCATGAACGACTTCACAAATCAAAAGACTTGCTCAAAGCTGTCCTGTCCACCTGTGTGGGTCAGGCTTCCTGAGAGAGGCTGAACTTCGCTGAATAAACAGCAGGCCCTTCCACCCAGTCCCTGTGCCCACAGTGGCTGGAATAATGCTCCTTCAAACACACTCCATCCCCATATCTTTTTGCGGAGGGTGACAGAGCACTGGAACAAGATGCCCAGGAAGATCGTGGAGTCTTTGTCTGACGACATTCAAAACCCACATAGATGTATTCCCGTGTAATCTGCTCTAGGTGACCCTGTCTTGGCAGGGGGTTGAACTAGATGACCTCCAGAAGTCCCTTCCAACCCTAAAAATTCTCTGATTCTGTGATCTTATTCAGAAAGATACAGATAGAATCATAAAATCACTAAGGTTTGAAAAGACCACAAAAATCACCAAGTCCAACCAACACACTTCATAAGTATTTTCTTTTGAAAATAAGAGAGCAAAGTTTATTTAAAATGTGACATTTATTTAAAATGTGACTCAAAGTGAGGTATCAGAGGGCTGGAAATTTGCTGACCATGACCAAAAATATTTCTTCACACCTGTTTGTGTTGAATGCTGCTGCAAACTTCTATATTTTTTAAGTTTACCCACCTCTAGTACACCCCTACTTTTATCTACTCTCTTCAGTTTCATCAACTACAGGCAGATATTCTACACATCCCTACAGCAGGGCAGGAATAATTTTATTCTCTAAGGTGAAGTCCTGAACACTGAAAAACTTACTAGAATGTCTGCTACTAAAAAGCAGCCAGGGCCAAGTAGTACGTCCTTTGAGGGCAAGAACTGTGTATTTATTTTATGTGTACCCAGTACCTAAATACCTACTACAGCTGGGTAATGCCATGTGGTTGAAGGTGTTGCCACCATACACACAGCTAAATATAAGAATGAACACTGAATCCTAATATATGGAGGAGGTAATGCCAACTCATCATTATTAGATGGTAAAATCATAGAATAATAAAAAAAAAAACTGCCAAAATGCAATGAGCAGTTGCTCATTTATAATTTTTCTGACAAGAATCAAATGAACAGTTTTGAATTACGTTTGGCTTAATCCCATTCTTTATGTCCCATATATGTGCTCTGTTTTTTGCAGGGGGAGGGGAGAGAAGATAACTAGCACTTCTAGACCAGACTTGGAAGATTATTTGTAACATGGGTTTTGCACTCAAGGAAATAGCATATACACTGGTTTTGAGTAAAGCAATAATTTCAAGAAGAAAATTATTATTCTGCATGGCAGTGCTGGTTTAAAACACAGCTGGAAAATTAATCCCCACTTAAGCTGCTCTCTTCCACCATCGCCTCCTGGTGAGAGGGAGACTAAAAGCAGAGGTTCTGAGCTGAGATAAGAATGGTTGCATTGAAAGAGTTGCAGTCAATGGCAGGTGAAGGGGAGGAACACGAATCCAGCAACCCAGTTGCTGTCAAATGAAGTTAACTCTCCTCACTACCAAAAGCCCAGTGTTTGACACACAGCATCTTAGGTCAATCCTAAAGGGCTCTCCCTCTCTCCATAGACATTGTGGGGATACTAAAATTGCTGACACTTTGATAAATTCAACTTCTGGCAATCGCTTTTCTGTTCAGATAATTCTTGTCCATAAGTGCTACATAGGTGCTCAAAATTTAAATACTCAGTGTAGTATAGTGGGAATGTAAACTTCCTTTTCTTTCAGTTAAAAGTCATTATATGTGGTTTTGTATGATCATTTATAAAACTCCTTATGTTTCATGATAATTAAAGGGTACTGTACAACTAAGCTAAGCTCAATATTTTTGCTCACGTTGCTATGCCATACAAATATGTGTGCTTATTTTTTATAAAAAATGGATGACAATGGTATCACTTGAACGCAGATATGATGTGAACCAAAGTCTTAGGCTAAAGTTAACACAAGCTTTTGCACAGCTGTGTTTAAATACTAGTATTGACCAGCTCATCTGAATGTAGAGCTGCCTGGAAGGCATTTCTCCATTTCTTATTCATGGTACTAAAGTTATTTGATATTTTGAAGCTTGTCCTTGCATGCTGGTGTGATCTCATCAGCTTGTGGCTGCAAAATACAGATCCTTATTTCTGACTCAGCTATCTGCGTTGCATAGCATCAGCTACAGATTTATCTGTGCCTCAGACGAAAGCAGGGTCATTCCTGAGTCACTGTTCCCTCAGGGACAAAAATGCCAAGATCCTATTATTTTGCCCACCTGAGTATATTCGTTTTAGTATGAAATTAATTTAGAATATAAAAGATAAGTGCTGATTCACTGGTCCAATTTTTTGCAGCATGTTTTTGATCTCAGCTGGAATTCAGGTTCTTTTTTCAGTGTTATCATTGCTAGGTTTGAAAGAAGAATGGATCATTCATCTGATAGCTGGACAGATCTGTGCATACTGTTCAGAGGAACATTTGGCCTGATACAGAGAGGAAAATGACCACTTCGATGGATATTTAATTAATCTGGCAGTGTCACACTGATTTGAGGTTTCATTATTTCAGAGGTAATTATTTGTCAGTCATAAACTCACCTACATGTGTGGTGGCAACACCTTCAATCATGAGACATTACCCAGCAATAGTAGGTACTTAGGTACTGCAGACACATGCGATAAATACATGGCCCTTGCCCTCAGAGGACTTAAAACCTAATGCCAGGCCCTGGCTGATTTTTAGTGGCAGACATTCTAGTAAGATTTTAAGTGCTCAGGACTTTGCCTTAGAGAGTAAAACAATGCCCTCACTTTTGTAGGGCAGGGACACTGGGGCAGATTTTCAGGACCATGCAACAGTTGTTCTGGGAATAACGTCTTCACACCAGCTGGTGGGTCAGTGCCACACAGTAACACAGCCTTCAGGCCGGCTTTGCAATTCAACCTCTGTGTGTGGCATTGGTGGCAACTGCAGGTGCACGCACCCATGGATACAGAGATGTGGCTGCAAGTAAGTAAAACAGGCATGGACTGCATTGAAAATCAGGCTTGAGAGAAGTACTGGAAGAATCCTAAGAGACAGATCCAAAATGCTACCTGTGGTTTCCATCACACCAGCTAGAGAATTTTAAGCTTTCTCATAACAGTGAAATAAACTGGTATCTCTGTTTATAGCTGCTCAAAGGGTGGATCAAATCATCATTTTGCTTTAATGTTGTAGTCAGTAAGCATGGATATATGTGCTACCTTGCAGTAGAATAAACTTTCTGTCTTTGCTCACCACTGAAGTGAAGGACTTGCTAGGTAACAGCTTACTTCTTCTTTTGTGGGAACATTGGTTTTTCTCTTCTCCTGTTTCCTTTATGTCTTGGTTTTGGGTGGGGAAAGCATATAGCTAAGACAGTTCTGCCAATTCTATCTTTGGTTTCAGAGAAGTGAGCCCTAACTGAGTCATTAAGGCATGTGTATTCCAAGGATATTCTCTAACAGATTCATGTTCTCTAGGACGTCAGCAAGGCTGATCTCACATTGTATTTTTATCCCAGTTTCTGGGACCAGTAATTATTCTATCACAAATCATGAATTTTCAGGCAGATGTGATTGGGTCAGACATTTAGCCTGTACTAAATGACAGATGATAGATGAGAAGCAGAACTGGAGACAGTTGTAATGGGTTTGACTGTGCAGAATCCAAGAAGTATAGAACAGGCTGCATCGGAAGGGACCCGCAAGAATCTAGAGACTGTTAAACTAAAAGAAAAAATAATCTTTGCAGCAGCAATCAGCATACAAACAAGTGGGGAGAAACATTTTTGGTCGTGGTCAGTGAATTTCCATCCCACTGATATCACAGTCCTAGTGTGGAATGTCACATTTTAAACAAACTTTGCTCTCTTATTTTCAGAAGGAAATATTTATGAAGTAGCAAAGATTTTTCATTTTTCCAAGTTTAATGTCCAGATAAAGAGCAGAGTCTTTGCCATGTGCAGATCAGTAAAAGAAATCCTCCCTACGAAATGCCAGGGGGATGAGTGTCATATGGCTCATGTGCACAAAATTAGTGTCTCCAGAGTCTCTGGGCCACTTTTAATCACAAAATTTCATCTGTTTTGAAAATGCCATTAGTCTTGGTCAGGGATTAATAAAGGGCCTGAAAGAACTTGAAAATTATTGCTCCTGGTTTTTAATTATATGTCATTGGTTTAACTTAGGTAGACAATGCAAAGTAGTCTTGTAAATTGGCATCTGTTTATAAATGTACAACATTGAAACACTGTCCTGCATGTATTTTTAGGCATTTTCGGTTGAATGGCTGCTATGATTCAATGTTAAAGTCCTCTGCCCAAATTAAGGTACAAGTGAGACCAAATGGTGGTTCAACAATACCAGCTTTCTTTTGTAAAATTATTTGTGTAGAGAAACAAGAGAGAAAGACAGAAAGAGCAAGAGAAAGGGAGTAGGAGACAGAAACTGCAAGCATAATCAGCACCATGGATCCAGTAGCATCCCACTGGTCCTTCAGTGTCTTGGGCTTCTTGCTGGTGGGATCCTACCTAGTTACTTCCCTGAGTTTCTTTATACAGTCCCTCATTAGCATGAGAGGCGAGAGAATGTGTGTTTTTACCACCCTGCTTGCTCGGGTCTCAATTTGGTGGTTGTGGGGGATCTGCTCTGGGAGTTGCAATAGAAGGTTGTGATGAGAAGTATCAGTTTTGGTCCTGCCTCAGCAAGGCCAGATCTGAGACTTTGTTCCATTTGCAGCTTGTGCATGGGCACCCATGATGTTTTCTGCAACAGATTTCACCACCCAGTGCTTGTTTAAGGCATATACTGCAAACGTCATTAACCCTTTACTTCCAATGGCCCCCATCATATACTGGTGCAGAGAATTGTTCCTCCGCAGGTGCAGCACTTCATACTTCTCCTTGTTGAACTTCATGACATTCCTGTTGGCCCATTTCTCCAGCTTGCCAAGGTCCCTCTGGATGGCAGCGCAACCCTCGGGTATTTCAGTCACTCCTCCCAGTTTTGAGTCATCAGCAGAGTTGCTGTTGGTACACTGCTCCATCATCCAGATCATTAATGAAGATGTTAAACAGGACTGAACGCAGTATCGATTCCCAGGATACACCAGTAGTTACTGGCTTCCAGCTAGGTGCCATGCTTCTCAAGACCACCCTCTGGACCTGGCCATTCAGCCAGTTTTTGGTCCACCTCAGTGTCTGCTCATCCAGCCTATATATCAAGTTTTGCTATGAGGATCTTATGGGAGACATTGTCAAAGGCCTCACTGAAGTCCAAGTAGACAATATCTGCAGCACTTCCCTCATCTGTCAGGTCACTCATCTCATTGTAGAACTTCATCAAGTTGGTCAAGCAAGACTTCCCCTTGGTGAAGCCATGCTGACTACTGATTATTTTCTTGTCCCTAATGTGCCTAGAAATGGCTTTCAGAATTTTTTGCTTCAGAAGTAATCAGAAGCTGATGAGATCACATCAGCAATGCAAGGACAACGCAAATTGTTTTCTTAGCACCTGGAGGAAGCACTTGAGGTAGCAGAAAATAATGTTTCCAAAAGAAGGGTTAATTAAGGTGAAACAACAAAGGATTCCTTAGTGGCCTTCTATACTGAGTATTTGGCAGTGGTAGAAGGATGTCAGGCATAGACGTGAAAACCAGTGTCTGTCCTTTTGAGAAAGCGTTAAAACTTCCAGCAGACACTGGTTCTGCAGACTGGGGTGATAACTCATAGTTCGAATTAAACATCCCAATTACTCAATGTATTAAATGTTGTCTTTGTGCTGTTCCTTTACAGTATGAAAAAGAAGCTGAGGAGCTAAAAAAAAATTACTCAGTACAATTAAATTGTAGAAATGAATAAGCTTTTGTCTCACCATAATCCTGCTGTAATAATGAACACTGAGCAGGCACTTTGTCTCACAAAGTTATTATATAAATTTGATAGTAAAGATAAAGTAACTAGAAAAGTCAAAGGAGCTACCAAATGCAGTTCTACATGTTTCCCCTGGTTCAATATGGCCCTGGCTGCATTGAGATCATAAGTTATCAAAGCAGGAACAAACAACCATAATACACTTCCACATCGAAATGAACACACGACCTTGTGCTAATGAGGTAGTTTTTTGCCACTGATCACATGCAAGCAAATGATAGAAAGGACTAGTTGGATATAAATTTTACTGTTGATAAGAAGTGCAAAGAATGATACAAATCATCTTGTGTATGTGTTTACTCACTCCTCATGAGCGCCTATTTACTTTGTTTTCAGACAGAAGCAATAAGGTTTACTGAGCACTTTGTGACCTGTTTTCGAGACTAATGCTTTTCTTGGCTGTAAACTACAAAAATTCCTTATTACAAACTTGACTTTGGTGTTATATTATGTCGTATAGTTTTATAGCTTTATAGTGATTGTTTCACAAGTTATTACATTGCATACAGATTCAAAATAGTTCAAACTGATGCGCTCGAGAGACAACACTGGCAAGAGACAACACTGGAAATTGTGTGTCATCAAAACACTGGTGATTCAGCAAACCTGTCATCATATCCCCAGATGTGCCCAATTTCTGACATATGAGAGGGAAAAAGACAAAAATATAATATCTATTCAACGACATCCAAATAGTCTGGTCTAAAGATTGTATCCATCTATTCTGGGGGTTTGGGGATTTTTTTTCTGAAGAAAAAAGAATGATTGCTCACATCTAGCTGGAAGATACTGCTCCTGCCTTAGCATAGAGAGACGAGGCTGAAGTTACCTTCTTCCACAATGCTTTCAACTGTAGCTCATGAGGAAGATATTGCAGCCATCAATGATGAAAACACATTGTTTATTAAGCCCAGAATTTAAAGGAAAAAACCAAAACCCCAAAACAAAAACAAAAAATAAACAAAAAACAAAAACCAACCAAACAAAAAAACCCCAAAACAAAACCAAAAAACCCCGAACACCCAGATAAATTATTCTTGTTCCCAAAGGCACAATATTGAGTTTCTGCACTAAAATTTTTGATCTTAGTTATGTGCTTAGAACAAAGCTCATAAAAACCCCATGAAATAAAAAAAAATACATTAAAAACGTCCTCATACTTCACCAGGTCTAAGGCTAAAAGGAGCGTCTCCAAAATATACGAGCACATACAAGAAGTCCTAAGGCATCTACAAACATACAAATGCTGTTGAGAGATTTTTTCAAGCAAATTGAATTATAGAAATTATTTTTAATAGATGTTGATAACTTTAGCCAAGCTTAAGCCCCTCAAAAACAGAATCCCTTAGGTTGAATGTGATCTCTTCAGATCATGTAGTCCAATCCCCCTGCTCCAGCACTACAAGCCGGTGCAGGTTGTCCAGGACCACGTCCACTCAGGTTTATGAATGTCTTCAAGGATGGAGACTCCAAAATCCTCCTGGACCAGGGTTCATAGCACCCTTCAGGGGTTCATAGCAGTGCACTCTGGGCTCTACTGCGAGGCCTTCTGGTGTTTCTAGCACCTTGTCCCGGCGCAGAGCCCCAGGGAGTGTGGTTCAGCGGGAGAGAGAGGCACAGGAGCCACAGGCCGGCACTAGAGGGCAGGACAGGCTGCGGGAAGCGAGGGCAGCGAGCTCGGCAGGCACCGACCGATTCACCGTCACAGAAACAGTCGGGACACGAACTGCGCTCCCTTCACACACTACACGTGACTCTTTTTCAAGGTCCGGTCATATTTCTGAAGTGAGGCCCCTTCAGAAGAAGGGGATGGGAGTCTGTCGTCGCTGATATCACATAAAGTGAGGTAGAAAATGAGCATTTACACTGACGGAAGGAGGTGCTGAGTGGCCCAAACTTGTGCCTTCAGAACAGAAACAAAACAGAAGAGTTTGGACTGGGAACTCAGAGTGACACATTACTAAAAAACAGGACAGAAACAGTCTGTCCTTTGCAGAGACAGTGCTTTGCACTTGTGTGTGTTAAGGACAGACTTCATTCTTGCTGACCGAACAAGGCCGTCGGTCTGCAGCTCTGCAGAGGTTCAGAATAAGGCTCGTGGAGATTTGCCTTTGCACTTTGTGCCATGGTCCCGACAGAGCTGTCCACTCCAGAAACATGGAGCTGAGATCCTGCTTCATCAGAGCTTCAGGAAGTCTATTCTGGGACAGGGGACTGTGCAAAATGATGATAATGCAAAGTAGTCCAAGTGATCTGCTTTAAAGAGCTAAGGTAGGAGTTTGGCAAGCGGAATTGTACATGTCCAAGGAGGTCTTTGCCACCTGCGAGCTTCAACATTTTTCTTTTAAGTCCCTGTACCTTTGCCTGGGGTCACTGCAGAAGGCATGGCAGACTCTCTCACATGTCTTGAACTGAATTGTTTATCAGCAGAAAGAGGGTAAAATGAACCAGCTTTTATTAAAATAAGAACTGATTGAGGTTTACCATGACTTAATGTATCTAACAATACTGTTGAAAGGCCTGCAGGCTTCTTTTCAGAAGGTGGAAACCACAGAAACAGAAAGATAAAAGAGACATGTGAAGAGGGTACTGAATAGAAACCTGGGAAACAAAGAGGAGAAAAAGAGAAAATATTTTTCAGGGATCAGCAATCAAAATTGAAAGGACAAAAGAATCATGCTTTTTCCTGCCTTTATGGTTCCGTTGGTACTTTGTGACTCTTATCACTTTAGGTGCCAATTTATTTTTCTTGGCTGGATTTCCGCTGGCCTGTGACTCCTGGGTTACCAGGAACATGATGTGGACCAGGCACCTCTTTTGGCAGAGGTGAGGAAAGGTGAGGTGTCCATGACCTGCTGCTCTTGCCAGCAGATTTCATTCACACAAGACAGATGAAATGATAAAGGGCACCACTGGCCACAGCAGCTGAGAATTTCTGCCATTCCAGGGCAGCCCAGACCAGCCTCAGGTCCACCCATGTGCAAAAGAAAAAAAGTCCCTCATTCAGCACTTCATGAGTGAAGAACTGAAACCTGCGCTGCTTGTCCTCTGCCTTGTACTAGGGGTGCAGGGAGTGCAAAAAGCATCTCAGCCCTGGCAGGAGGCTTAGCTGCTGGATCATCAACTCCATGAAGAGGTCAGAGATGGCTCAATGACTGAACTGCAGCTTCACAAAGTCCAGGTTAATAATGCCCTATCAAAGATAGTATGATTCCTTCACCTTATGATCATTTTTCAACATAAAAAAAGAGATTAAAATTAAGAAATAAAATTTATACTAAGAATACTAATGAAGATAGCTTTCCGTAAGACAATAGGAATTTCTCCAGTCTCTGTCAGGGTCTGCAAACTAATTTATGATGGACGAATAATTTTTCATGTGCTAAACTATTTTTTCACTATTCTTAGTTTAAGAAAAGTAATATAATAAGGATTTATTTGGTGTTCTTTATGTACTTTTCTTAAAACCAGGCAGAAAAGAAATGTAGTACTTGTTCTGTTTCTACTGTAGCACTTTGTCTGAGAGCTTGATATGAGAGCAGACATGAGAGTATAGCTCATTTGTCGGTGTATAAGATACTCTGTGTAAAGGATGACAAAACAATTTTATTTTCCAAATTATCAAGCATGGTCTGATTGGCTAGCATTGATCTTGTGTCTAAAAACAGTTTGGACACGCTGTTCTTGTAGCAGGGCAGCACTTTTCCCCTGGAATCTACTTCTAAATGTTTTTTTATTAGCTAGGTGTTTTGTTTTGTTTTGTTCTGTTTTACAACTTGTTTAATGAATCTTTGAAAACTTTCAGTCCTCAGATTCTGTCTCCTGACAACAAAAGCTGGAACAGTGACCTAGGAAAAGCAATAAGGCATTTAAGCAAGCTGTTTTCCCTGAAAAATAAGTGCTTTAGGAGTGTATCTCACAATCTTGTAGCAAGGTATTTAGATAAACTATTGGAAGCAGTGAGCGGACAGTGCCAGGGGTTTCTGGAACACCTCTGCATATCATACCGTAGCCCCTATCACAGCCTGGATCAGGTGAAGGGCTGGGAGGGAGTGCATGCTCTGACATTCAATTGGAGCATTCTGACATATGTAAGATATGTGAAATACCTTTCTGAATTCAGGGAGATAACTTACGACAATTAATATGTTTTAACTTGTGATGACAATATTCAAAACCTTGTGAGCTCTGTGGCGAAAGTACAGTTTTCCTCATCTCTTCCCAGATATGCACCAGAATAAAAAAACCCAAGTGTAGATACTAGGCCACTGAAAGGATCATAAAAATGCTGCAGTGTCAAAGAATTATTAAAAAAAAAACTTGGTTATTTTGACAAAAATTTCACTGAATGTATTTTGCTGTTTTATTTGAAATCTCTTAAGTTTTTTAGTATTTGAGATGTCAGGCACTAGGTAGGTTTCCTGAAGCCCCAGAATAAATTAAGTTGTCAGATTTCTTCTTCATTTTGTGTTTGCAGAAGGGTGTTTTTCCCAGTTGATCTCCACTAGTTACTGGTTTCTTTGGTTTGAGCTCCTTTAGTTTGACTCCTGTGGAGTGTTTCTCTAGTTCTGCAGTATGGCAATAAATTGTTTAAGGCTTTTGTTTTTTTTTAAAAACAGATTTATTGAGGGGATACTACCCCTACAACTGTAGGGTTTTTTCCCTGATGCCCCAGCGCACTGCTGATGTCCCAGACAGTCTCCATGTGTTGCCCACTCCTGGCATCTTGCCCCCCTGTGCCAGACACTCCTGCCTGCCAGGGGCAGGGAGAAGGCTGACACATGGTCGTGGCACCTTCTCCTCACTACCAGCTTCCCCAGCTCACAGCACCCTCATACCTGGCTCTGTGGGAATGTGTCTGGTGGATGTGTGAAAGTGAGAAGAGCTGGAAAAACTGGGGATGCAGAAAATGGAAAATGTTGGGACAAATTAATGAGCAGTTGCTACAAGTGAGCCACCAAAGGAGGCTATCACAGAGTGGGATCTATTCCATTGGGGAGCTGACTATTTGAAGTGCAGTGTCTAAGCTTTTGCAGTGACATCCCTTGGCCAGCCTTATGCTGTCCTGTACCAGTCTGCTTGTCTCCTCCAGACAGCTCTGTGGAAAACTATGATCATCAGGGAAGTTGCGCACAGCCCTCAGGCTTGATCCAGATTTTCCTGAAGTCAGTGAGAGTCACTCCATGAACCTGCCTGGCCACATACGCCTGGGACAGTGGGGGTCCCAATGGGCTACTTGCATGGCAGTACCAGCTCATGGCAGCACCAACTCATGGCAGCACCAACTCCTGGCAGCACCAACTCATGGCAGTACCAACTGCTTTTCCTCTGTTGCTACTAACTTTTAATGCAAAGGATTCTGAGAGACACATACAGCCTATCTGGATGTCTCTAGGTCTGCAACAGTACTTTTTGAATGGCAGTTCCCTCCCTGAGTATGGACAAGAGCAATAGCATGGACATTACCTTAAAATTCAGTTTGCCATTCAGCAGATGGAATTTTCTGTTTTGAGATACAATGATTTTGTGTCAGAGAAATGAGAGATGGCCTAAACTCAACCAAAATAGGGAAGTAGGCATGAAAGCTGCCTCCTGGATCCAAGTGTTGGAGACCTCTGGTAGGCCCACCTATTGCAGAAAAAGATGTGAGTAATTAATAACCAACTCAAGCTAGCTGTCTCATCCTAGATAAAATGCTTGACTATTAATCACAGTCTGAATCACTTTCTTTTTTTTTTTTTTTTTACCTTACCTGTAGTGAGATTTTTACTACGTGTCAGGAATATCAGGACTGTAATATGCAAAGAAATGATATGGTGGGGATATCTTAGCGCCTGAAGTGTTTGGTGCTGGGGCTAGTAATGATGAGGGCTAAAAGTGGTGCAACAACAGAGCTATGCACATAAAAAGGGAGCTGCCAAGCAACAGATTTCAGACTAACAGCTACGGAACCTGGTAAGCCCAGTGGTTCCCTCTATCTCCATGTGTAAAGAAGCAGCACTTGATCCCATCTGCACAATTTTCGTTCCAGCCAGCTCAGAGACCTGAACCTGTTCTGCTTCTCTGCTGGATTTTCCTTATGAGTTTTGAATGTAACAGGGAAATGAAAACCATTACTCTTTCTTTTTTGTACTCCATTTCCTGATCCAGCTACACCAGGTCCTTGAAAATCACCCAAGGGAATTCAATCCTTCAGCTTACATGTTGTTATAATTATCTGAGTTTGAATCTCCTTGCCTCCCTCCATCTCTTTTTCTCTCTCTGGATATGGGATCTATAAATTAGAAAGAAAGGCAGGTGTAGCTGTTGCTAAATAGTTTGCTGTGACCTTAAACAAGTAAATAAAATTATTATAAAAGATACTAGAGACTTATCTTTTAAAAATCATGGATTTCAATGAGACTACCTATGTGCTTTAATATAAATGTTTGTATTTATGTATATGTTTGTATTAACTTTTTAAATTGCAATCCATGTGACTCACATGAACTGAGATGATAAATGTTGCCATCCCAATGTGGCAATTCTGCTGGCAATAACATGATCTCTCATTGCTATGTTGATAAGTGTCTGAGAAGAAAATTTATGTCTGGGCTTTGTTATGGCATGGACTACATAAATCACTGTACATGTCAGTAGCAGGTAACCCTCCTAAAGACCTGAATTATAGTTAAACATTTATTCAATCTCATTCTCTTTCATGGGGGTCATTGACCCTCCCCCCCTTTCTATAAAAAAGTGTTGCAGTCCAGTTGTAATTGCTTCCTTTAAAACAAAAGCATGTAAGGCTCGTGCATAGTGCATACTCTCTTTCCTTAGGTGATTATTGCCATGCTTTCATATGAACTCACTTGAATGATGTGCTTACTGAAACTCAAGGCTTCAGTCAAGAATGAAAATCTCATCTGATCTGTCTGGACAAATGTGTTCTGTCACAGCCTGCTTGGAGTAATCCAGGATTGAAAGTTTGACCTAAGCTTATTTATCAACTCTAGACTCACTGTGAAATTGCAGCGGATTGGTGAGTTTCCCAATACAAAGTTTAATTTTGACAGATACTGAACTTCCCTTGAAGCCTGAAGAGAGTACGGAGTCACTCAAAATAGCTCAAAAAAAGAAAATGGGAAATAAGGGATGCAAAGCACTAGGATGAAACTTCAAGGCTAGTAGTGCAAGCAAGGCTATGATTCCTACACAATCCTTAAAACCAATTGATTTGTCACAACAGGCTTAAGACCATGCTACTTATTGAGACTAATAGAAGAGTAACCTTTTCTAAACTTAGGAAATGATAAGAAATTTTAATCTATTTCTATAATTTTCCAGTATCCATATTTTTATCAGAAGGAGTGTAGCTGATGATCTTCAGTGCAAGATCTGTTAGGAGACACAGAATTTATATGCAACTGTAAAAGGAACCTTTCCCAGAAAAGCATACCAATTCCTATGTCTTCCCTACTTTTTTTTTTTTTGAATGCAGAAGGCTATAATAGATCTGAGACAGTTCTAGCCTAGCTGGTAACAAAAAAGTGAATCCACATTCCTTACTTGCTGTGGAAAACCTCTCACTGTAGTGCACTCTTGAAGAAACTAAGAGCAGAAAAACTAAATCCCACCAGTATTTCTAGAGGTGAAAATGTCCACTGTTTGTGTTATTGTTATGGAGAAACCGTTTTCAACAAATGGTCAGTGTGGAGATGCGTGAAATTCATTGCACATTCAGAGCTCACCACTGGAGAGTGGAGCAGGAGAACACTCCTAGAAACCCTGAAACAGCTTTTCTGCTTAAAGACTTTTAGTGGGACTGTGCTCAGAAGACAGGGGTTGTACCCAAACAATGGGTGCTAATATCTCAACTTCATTCATGAGGCAAACAATTTTAAATGCACACCTTGCCTAGACATATAGAACATAAAATCCATTAACTAAAAGCTTTTAATACCTTGAAAAAATACAATTGCAATTCTAGTAGGTGAGGAGAGATTATTTGCTATCAGATGATAGCCTAATAGATAGATAAATTTTCTCATATATTTGCTGTTTATAGCTAAAGATCCAACAAATCTTAGCCAAATATAGCCACAGAAGTACAAAATTTAAATTAAAAAAATTCTGCAAAGCAAATAGAGAAGCCTTCATATCTGGACTGACAGCTACCCTGGCACCTAATGTTTCGACAGCGTGCAAATTAATAAACATACCCTAGGCTCAGAATTTTGCCATATTTCTTGATAGACCCAAGAAGAAGCCACATAGTAAGCATTTTTTTCCAAGCAAAACTAACACAAAGTGCAGAACAAAACCTTCTCTAAAGCAGTTTTTGCCACTGTTCTTTAAAAAGTTTTGCTGGGACACTTTGCATGCATGAGACCTTGCAGCTGTCCAGCCAAAGAGTGTTCAGACACAAGACTTTTTCCAGCCAAGGTTCATATGCTACTAACTAGGCCCTAGAGATTCTTTGTCCTCCGAGAGTTGAAGCTGATGAGTTCCTGGAGAAAAACTTGAAGTATTCAGGGGTCTAGAAAGAGAGAGGGAGAAAAAAAGATGCTCAGCTCCCTTACCAGGACAGCTGGGATTTTCACAGGGATATGACACCCATCTCCCAGTCCCCAGAGATGCTGCATTCATTACGCTCAGTGACTGCTTATCATAAGTCAGTGCTTGGGCCAAGCACCAGCAGGACTCTACATGCCTTCTCCTAGGACTAGTTTCTGTATTCCAGTGTAAAGATGAAAAGAAGAACCTGCCAAAGGCCATGAAGTACCTTAGTGGCTTGAGCCATTTGGCTCCACTCATTGAGTACTGCTGCAAGGCAAGACTAGCGCCAGTGTTAGCCTCAGGGCTATGTTACGCTCCATAAAGACACTGTGGGAAACTCATGCTGGCCTGGCTGGACAGAGCAAGAAACTGGGGAGGCACTGAAGTATCTGAGGTGAAACCCATCTGCATCTCTTCCTAGGTCTGCCAGAATAAACAAAGGGATATATGTCAGTTATGTGATTTGTGTGTAGGGCAAATATACACTTAATCTTCTAGTGAATCACCTTTTTTCACACAAAGATCATCAGTGATCCCTAGAAGAACAGCTGCTCAGACACATTAGGCTCTGGCCTCAGAAACCTCTCACACCAATGTCATGAGCAAAAAGCTATAAAAGAGCTGGTCTGCCAGATTGGAGGGTCAAACAGCAGCCTGGAAGTGCTTGTAATAGGAAAGAGTGTAGCTACTGATATTCATTTCTCTTTCTTAATGGCCTTGTGCAGACGCAAATAGAATTTTTTTACAAAAAAGTGAAAAAATGTTGACTTTCACAAAAAATTAATCACTTCAATCACACTTTCTCTTTCATATTGCTGGAGTATGTGCCTCAGCTAAGAATTTGCCCAGATTTTATTATTTTTTATTATTGGAAAATATATATATTGGAAAGTGTAATCTCCTGAAACACTCATCTAGAAAGATCTGCCTATTATCACTCTCTTGTAAAGAATCTCATTATTTTTATTTCCTTACAAGAGAACCAGGCAGGGGGGAAATGAGAATGATTTAGAATCTCAGTAACAAAGAACAGGAATTTACTAGTTTCAAACAACAATCACTAAGCAAAAAGAGCTCATTCTTTAGTATATGCCATCAATTAAATGCATTATCTCAAGCTTTGTCTTCAGCTCATATCTACAGAAGTTATATTATTAAAGTTTTTATTCATAAATTTTAGCAAAACAGTAAGCCCAGAGAAACAGCGTCTTTATCATCTTATAAGAGATAGAAATATTTTTGCAGTCATGAAATTTCAGGTGGGAAGACTCATATTTTTCTGTTCTTTATAAAGGCTATTTTGATTTCTAAGGGACAAGTCGTTTTGCTTACCAAAACAAAATATGCTTTTGTATATTCCTATGTGCATGTGTCTGGCAGTTGGCCCCTCCATGTTTGCATCTATTGGCCAAATTTGATAGAGTAAGAAATTGTCTCAAAGTTTTTCTCTCCTGCAGATTGCATGGATTAGTCAAGAAGATGGGAGAAGACCCATCCAGGCGCCCTCTGGGGAGGGGCTACGACCTTCCTTGGGTTTGCTGCACAGCCATTTCAAAGACAGACCAGAGCAATTATTCCCACTGACAATTCTCACAGGTCACAGAAGCTTCTGAAATTTGTGTGTCATGGATTCTACCCCGATTCACTGCAAAATGAATTACTTATGAATGGCCCAATAGTGTTAGCTTTCATTGGAGACGTACAAAAAGCTAATCAATACCTAAGCAGTACAAAGTGTATAAGGGCTGGCTGGTCACCACGGGCAGTGCTGACAGAGTGTTTATCAGTTTGTCTGTCTCTGCTTTTGCCTTCATCATTAAATGGGCAAAATAAAGACATGACACTTTAAACGGTATATACAGGTACCTACAATTTTTCTCCTAGGGTATCTGTGCAAGTATCTCTTCAGCTACCCTTTCTGAAGCTTATAAATGACTTTGGAACTGCAACCTACTTTACCCACTTTTAATAAAGACGCTTAGGAATACCATCCTGCATGTCAACTTACTGCAGGAGTTATCATTAGCAGAGTGAACCAAACTAGTCAGTTAAAGTGGAAACTAGATACATCAAGAGTTCACATCTACTGGCAGCACTTTGCTTGGTTCATTAAACCCATCAAGGATTTAAAGCAGGAACTTATCTAATATGGCACCTTGCAGAAGAAACATGATAGCAAAGGTCAGAGCTTTTCAAGCAGGAACAGGACCACTGTTGAAAGGTTCATGAACTTTCAAATAAGTAACTGACTTACCTCCCAGTATTCCAGGTCCAGATACAGTCACTAAAGCAAGTAGCTCCTTCTCAACTGACAGTATTTCTATGTCCTTCTCAGCATTTGAATGGGAAGAAAAAAATAATTTAGAGGTATTTGCAAAACTGGCTAAATGAACTTATGATTTTGAATGTCCCTCCTACATGTCATTTGTGTGGGAATACAGAAGAAAGCAGTGGAAAAGTAAATAAAGGAATAGTAAGGATTTCTGCCTTGAAGAGAAGATGATGCCTAAAAATATGATTTTGTACCGTAATGTCAAGTAGTAACATCCTAAGAAATGTGGTTTGAAGGTGTGGTAAGATTTAGTTCTAAAGAATAATAAAGTCTAATCGAAGGATAGGTTGGAACTGCTACAAGAGAAGCTCAAATTGAAAAAAACAAAAACCAACCAAGTCAGAAGAGCAGTTCTGAAATGAAATGGAGCAAAGAACCAAACACTATTCAGCAACAGCATTGGTGTTTAGAAAATATTGGGTACAAAGTCTGTTATTCCAACCAGCTTAAAATCATCTGAGGCTCTCAGTGTCTCATACCCTCACTGGTGCCCTGTTCTTTCTTCCAGCGCCAGCTTTCCAGTTTGCTGAATCATTTTCTTGTTCTGTCCTTTGGATTGTGTCACCACCTCTATGAATCCTGACTGTCTTTTTTTGTCATATTAAACACACATAAATCGCTTTGACTTTCAAGGTCCTTCACAGACTTCTTTCTCTTGACCTGTTATCTGAAACTGGGAATCCAAGTGCCAGCTCAAGTCTCTGATCAGCAAGTGTGCTTTTAGGCAAGCATTTTCAGGGAAGAAAAGGTGATTAATGGCCCAAGCGACCTCAGAAAGAAGCATACCTGCTCCACACTGAGGACTTCTTTTATTCTTGGGAAAGGAGGGAAAGGGAGCTGTTTCCTCAGGTACTTTATTCTGGAAGACAGCTAGGTGTGGCAGGCAGCCAACCAGAGACAGGTTTGTTAAAAGCACACTAACTTCTCTAGAAGGATGCTTTTTCTCCTATGAGTCTGAAATTAGTTGTAGTTTCAGTCAAAATGCTGTCGCACATTAATCAGCAAAAACAAAATCAGCAGCAGAATGTGTATTTATACAGCACATATGTTTTGTATATATATTGATACACACATACATATACATATACACAGAGAGACAGTAAGCTGTAAAAACACTGAGGCATAGGTCTGTTCAGTGGCAAAAAGGCTTTGAGGTGAGAGGAACAAGCCAAACTTCAGCATATTCTGTTGGAGGTATGATCCATCCTGATGACTGTGACTAGGGATTTGCTGTGCCCTTCTGGAGGGGTCTTTCCCCAGCTGACAGGCTGGAGTTCAGCTCCAGTGAGCTGCCACACAGCCGTGCCACAGGACAGAGCGTCTGTCCCAATAAACATTTGTGATCCCAAATCTGAAACACTAGCAAAATAATTCAGAATTCTTCTCATGGTATTAATATCCCTGCACATAGTTTGCAAAATACTGTCTTATTTATTATAAAAGAAACGGTCTAAAGATCTGTTCATTTTTTATAATTACTCTAATAAAATGGAGAATAATGAATAGATATAAATTTGGATATAAAATAAATCAGATTTAATAAAATTTAGTCCTGATCTAAAGATTTAATGAGTCTAAATTCTTCAGAAATATCCATCACCTGAATTTTGACTCTTCTTCAACACTAAAACCTATGTCTATTTTTATATAAAATTTTAGATTGATATCTGTATCTACCTCCTCTTGCCTGCCTCAGAGAGCTCCACAAAGTGAGACTGCAGATGGTTTCCTGCCCAGCTGCAGACAGGTAACCCAAGGATAACTTCTCTGATCAACATGATGTTGGGGCTAGAGAAGAGGTTCCCAATGAGAAACGTAAGAAAATGGACTTCCTACATGTTTATCATGGATATCTTTTAGTTTGATGAAGTTTAGAAGACATCTTGTTCAAAGTTGATTGCTGAAGAGCATAATCGTATCTCTGGTGCTACTGCAGCTGCCATTTCATTCCACAGCACCTTCTTGCTCATGTTCAAGACTGCCAGCGACATGGATGCAGGTACAGCCATACCATTAAAATGTTTCAAGTTTCACCACAAAGCATGGCCATGTCATTTCTGACCTCTGCAGCAGATGAAATGTAATTGGAGAAGGGGCTGCCAATGTGTCGTGCAATGTGGCTGCGTGTCTTGTGTCTGCATTTCTGTTTCAGAGGGGCTGTTCCTAATTAGCATTGATGTCACCAAGTATAGTCAGGCATACATGATATGAAAGTCAAATACAGTAGAAATTCATTGTGTTCCACCCCATCAAGATGAAAATTTGATGTCTTTCCCTTTTACCAGGTAGTCCTGAACCCAGTGCTCCCTGCTCCTGCAGTGCAGTTTAACCACATAGTAGGAATGTGCAGGTTAAGAAGTGAGGTATGACAGATGTTACTACTACATGATTGGAATTCAGTCATACCAGTGATTAATTTTTCTTGTACTTGGAGAAGGCTGAAAAGCAAGAGGTAACCTCTGCAGAATAACAATGAACACAGCCAGAGAGAGCAGAAAATTGCATGATACATGAGCACATTCTAAATGCTGACTCACAGCACCCCACATTTCTCCCTGCTGCCATCAAAACTCTCCCTAATCTCCTCGTATGTTCATCTTACAGCATGATTCACAGGGTCCCTGAAGCACCCCCACCCCCATTCTTTGGCTTTTTATTTTCCTTCTACTCCTACTCTTTCTTTTTTTTCCCCTGATGCCTGCTGAACCATTATTTTCTAGATCTATCGTTATTACTTCCGATAGTCCCTGAACATCAGGATGGGGTCTCTAAAACAATGCCAAAACTCTTTCTCACATACTTCCTCCTATCTGCAACTCTCCTGGGCCTAATTTAGTCTACTTTTTACTAATTATAAATACGGGTAACATGAAATCAACTGCATGAAAGAGTCAAATAACACTTTCTTTACAGAGACTCAACTTTTAAGTTTCCAAGTTAATAAACATGGCTCTGGAGGATGAGGCTTACCTCAGTGTCATTTATGGCGCCCAGACAGCTCCTTTGCAAAGTGTGACTGGGAAACCACCATATCATTAAAAACCCCTGAGATTACATGTTCCAGACTTGCAATACCTTAAATTGCAAAGGAAAAAAAAAAGCCTACTCTAGGATATGCAACTCAGTTTAATAGAGCACTGTATAAAACAACTTACCTTGTAACTCATGCAAACTAAGAATTTTGGAAAATCAATTTTTGCTTCAATTTTCCTTTTTGTAATGAAGGAACATAACCCTTCTCCCATCACCAAGCTCAGCAACATCCTCCTGCCCTAGAACATGGCAACCAAGAATCAAGCCACTGCCAGAGCAGCACCTGTGTTGCATCTCCTGAGCTCACTGTAAATTACCTTTCAGTTAAGTTGGTTTGGATACAGACTGAAATCTTCCACTCTGCAATCAACTTGTGAAATTGATTCGTATGATTTTGCAAGAAAGCCATTGTCAGAATAGAGGTGATTTCACTAAAAGAAAAGGATGTAGCTATTTAAGTTGTCAAGTGAAATCAATACTCCTGTAGTTCAAACAAACATCTGAAAAAGATACTATGTGTCATCAGTTTCCACAAAGATATAATACAGAGGACACTGACAAGTCTTTATTTAAAATTCTGTTATTTTTACATGTTTCTAAACAGTAAAAAACTCCAGAACAAAAAATCTCAAGTAAATGTATTTATTATTGTTGTATTTTTTTTAATGCAGAAATAGTGTTATTTCAATTATAGGCTTACAATCCTGTTCTTTATGCCAAAACAAAAGACAAGAACACATTAGTCAATTGCATTTTGATTAAGAGTCCAACTGTGGGTTCAGATGTTTATGCACACATTTCATTGACAGCAGGACTGATTACATTTGTACATGAAAGGAGAATCTGCCTCAAAAAAAAATTAAAAGGAATACGGACTCTTCTTATTTGAACACCTGTTTTACACAAAAAAGCCATTTGCATACATGAAGAAAATACATGCGAAGGATACAAAGACCAACTTCACAAAATTCATGTCACCTTGACTCCTACAACATTAATATGGAAATTAGTCTTTTAATAAAGGGAACCAGTTGTGACACAAACAGAAATAGCTCTTCCCCCTTCCCACAGTTTTAGCTACATATAACTAAGCGGATACAGTTTTCAGAACAGACCTCTGTTTCATCTGTCCATTGCTTAAAGAAAGTAAAAGTTTAGCTCTTTATCAATGATTATAACACACTTTCCTATCCTTTCATATTTTATGGGAGTATCAAAGACCAAAAGTGTTTATGATTTCCAAGAATGCCTGTGGGTTAACTGGTGCAGCTAAGAGCTGGACATTATCCCATGGATAATGCTGAAAACAATTATTGAAAAATATGTCTTCAATGGTGAAAACAATTACTTCTCTTAACTGAAACCTCTTTAGCATGCAATCAGACAAGCGTCAAGGGACATGAGCACAACAAGAAATTGTCTTGTAATTATTCGTAGCACCTTCTTTCTTCCTTTGAACTATTAACAAAAGCTAATGTTAAAGCAGTTATGAAGAACCAAACAGATTCTCTACTTCCATTTTAACAATAAGATTTGCCTAAATAAACGTTATCCTCTGAAAGTGAAATTCTCATTCCACAACTCAAGTTTCAGCCTCCAGACCTACAGCTGGAGTTCTGTGTAAATGCAGCAAAGGACACAAAACAAAAACACCTCTTAGTTCTAGAGGTTGCCTCACTCAGAGCCACCCAACAGGAGCCAGGTCCTAGAGGAACGACGCGCTCACCATCCTGAAATACCGCGGCTGAGTCGGGCGCCAGTTATCAACCAAGGGGTGATCAGGTTCGTCCTCGGCATTCTTGGAGAGGCTGCGGAGCTTCGCCATCTGCAGAAGAGCAAAAAGTGAAGTGTCCTGGTGGAAATCCTTTGGGATCAAATCCACAGCCCAGCACTTAAACTAAGGAGGCTGGTCCAGCTGTGGAAAAAAGTCTCCTTCAAAGTTGTGAAGACGTCCTTCACCCCGCCACCACAAGAACTGTACTCATGTTTTTTTTGTAGCAGTGATAATCTTAGGAACAGTCAAAACAGAAAAATGGGTCCTATTTGAACAGGACTGTGAAAAATTTAGTCATTTAGGTACTGTCTACAGAACTGTGTACAGCCACAGAAACTGTGGGAAGTACTCAGAAAACGTGAACACCTCTCCTACTCTAACCCAGCCTTAGTGCCTGATTGTTAAGAATCCTTTAGAACTGCCAGATTTTAAAGCTGAATTATAAACTAGTTGTTCATTTCCATAGTAGGTCTGTAGCAGAGGATATATTCTGCTGCAGTGACACATGAAGTTCATTATTAATACCAGGATAAAGACTTGGTCAAGGTTTCAAATGGTTTGTAAACAAGGTCTGCAGCTTGACTCTCCTTGGCCATACCAAGGTATGGAGTTTTTTTTGAGGGATGCCATATGAAGAGTTCTGCCCATACTCGTCAAAACTGTGTAACACTCCTCTACTGATTTCTGATTTTCAAAGGATGCAACACATATACAGAGACCCTATATTCATTTGTTGTCGCTACCATGCACTACACTAGACCCAAAGCACATCAGCTTTGGGTCCGATTCAGACACTTGAACCCTTCCCTGTTTGAATGACTTACTGTGAAAAGCAGGCACACATTTCCCATGTAAACTTGAAAACGCAGCCCCATGCAGGGCACGCACCACCTTTGTTCGCCAGGAGCTTCAATACTTCAATGTATCTACTTTTCAGTACAGACTTCAAGGCCAATACAAGCAGAACTTCTGTCTAGCTTGTAAAACCTGGGTTCACTGTGATTGAACTAGTTCCAGTTGCTGGACTGAGTTAGCTCAGGCATCTCAACATTACTCTTCACTGAACAATTAGAAAAGCCAGCCATCTCAGTCTCCCTGAACTATGATGAGGTCACATTTATAACCAGCATAATATGAATCCGATGGATTAACAGTCTGAAATTAAATTTCAGATTTCAGATGAAGAATCATTTGTATGGGAAGAGATGAAAATTGTTCATCAGTTTTTTTAATACTGATAAATTACTACTGGAGAAGAGTGCTGGGGTTTATTATTCGTGGAAGATCTGCTCTACTCGGTAAAAAACCGACATGTATTCAGGCTACGATTACATAAAGATGAAAAAAATTAGTCCGCAATTAGACAGAGTTATTCCACAGTTAAATTCCTGTTCTTTCATTAAAAGTAATCTGAGCAGCTAGGCCACCCACACTATATCTCACTGGGATTTCTGGTGAATTGATTTTCCTGCAGAGCACTGATTTGCAGCAACTGCACTTCCCCTTGTGGCTAATATACAGTTACCATCTGGCTGCAAAAGCATCCAAGAAATCCACCGCAAATGCACACACACTTAAAATAATCACTATTAATGAGGCTGCCATGGTACTACACTGTCGAGGATTAGAAATAATTGGCAACACAATCCTCTTATGAATACATTATTTAGAGTGCAGGCACCCTGGAGTGAGGGAAGTATTTCTATTGTATTTCTAGACAATAACTCACACACACTGCCAATTCTGCCTGAAAAGCAGTTACCTCAGGGTAAGAGCCACTGTCTCATCTTTATGTAGTAATTTCATCTTTACCTTAAATGCTCCATTTTTTCTACAGGGGGGATAGTTAAAGAACAGTCTATATGTTTCCCAAAACTCACTAATCTTAGAACAGCAGAGAAAAAGAACATGACCCAAACACAACAGTAATCAAAAAATCTTTTCATGAAGCTGGATCAATAATGTGATTAGTTATTTCTTTAAAAATGCATTTTAAATCAGAAATGCTCAATAATGACTACACTTTTCCTATTAAAATCTGTAGCTGATCTTCTGTAATATAAACATCTAAGATGATTCATTTTGTGGAAACCAGTCAGACCATATTTGTATTTTTCACACAAGTACCCACTTTAAAATAGCCCCCATATTTTAATTTTTGGATGGGCAAGGAAACAGGAGGCAGAGCAATTCAATAAGCTCTGAAAATTAAGCTGTAAGTTACATGAATACATTATCATATTTCATCTATTGCCAGCTAAGGTTCTCATAACACCCGAGTTGTATTACTTAAAAGATAAAGATCCACGTAAACACAAAGTACTAGAAAATAAAAATATTTCCTTTTTGTGATAACATGCACATAAATGAATACACTAAACACATTATCATCTTGAAAACCTAAAATGAAAAGTTATGTGTCTGAATATAGTATCTACATAATATGTCAGTCCCTTGATTAATATTCACGTGCTTTGTATCCTGAAGCCTTGAAATTTGTGGTATCATGTCATTATAGTCTGCTGACTAGAGGAATAACCTCAGATGAGAAAACTGACTTGTGTGGTAAGAGTAGAATCATAGGCTGAAATGTGCTGAAAGAGGGCATTCAAATTCCTATAAGTGTACTGGGGGGAATTAGGAGGGGAAATTAACAAGAAATATTTCTTTACAGTAAATGACCAAAGGAGTTTTTGACATTAACAATAAATTATTATAACATCAGTTATCTGATGTTGCTCCAGTTTGTGAAAATTTAGCTGGTATGCCTTCCAGAAACACGGGTATCAAGCACGTGATTCAACACTTCCAGTTTACATGCCCATCTGCAATACAGGGCAGACAGAATCACCATACATATACATTTGTATTCTGATAAATGATGTTTTTGAAAGAAAACTCTTACCATCTACACTGTGGTATTTAAAAAGCTCTCTGATATCTGTGGGCTTGAAGTATTTGTTGCTGGATGTGGGCTAGTTCTTTATTCTCCTTTTAACCCTGCAATTTCTCACAAATCCAATTAGTGTTTTCCTTGTCAAAAGAATCAATTCAGGTTATGGCATGTAAGTAAAAAGAAGGAGAAGTTTACCTGGTCTGAACTGACTATGATAGGCTCTCTAAGAATAATCCAGGTGACACACTCTTCACAAGGTGGAGTAGTGAAAGATCCATGGTATGTCCAGTAGTCATGAGATTTAGGGAAAAGAATTGAAGGATCGAAGTTTGGAAAAGGAGCAATTTTCCCCTTTAAAATAAAAACAAAACCACAACAAAACCAAACAGAAAACTCTTCAACAAATCTAGTCAAGATTAGTTTGCAGCTCTCCTATTTTAAGAAACAGGGAGTGACGCAGATACTTCAAATGTCTGAACTGAGGAAAGTAAGCACAGATCTACGTGAGATACAATGATGCAGTGTGAAGATAAGTGGACTGAATGACACTCACAGAAGGGCCCAGAGAAGCATGACAAAACATAAAACCGCATGATGCTACTTCTTGTACCTGAGCTAACTCATGTGAAGTGGTGTCTAGTACCAATGTGTTTCACTCATTTCTGTGCAGAAATACTCCTCTTTCTGGTCTCTTTTCTTATGGAAATTCTTTCTTTCTATTGAATATTGGATTAAGTCACCATATAACAAAGTGAGACAGGTACTACTTTTATAGTATTTGTGCTAATAACAAGCAAGACAGTCTATGAAATGTGAGATTTATCACATAATGCTATCTAAGACACAAATGTCTAGTCAGTGGCATTTCCAGAGATCCATTAGGCAGCCTATATATTAAGACCACTCGACCAATTTCCAAAGACGCCTTTTATTTGGCACTGCCTGCTGAGGCAATAAGGTTCCATGCCTAGTTTTCAGGTGAGTAAATACTGGGGAAATGACTAATTTTCCCAAACTCATAAGCCCCACTAAAGTCAAAGAAGGCTCATATGTAAATGGAAGAAAGGACATTTCATGTTGATGAAAAGCTACCCATGGTTTTATTCCCCAATATATTCTGGAAATGTTGGAGAGCAAAATCTGAAAACTAGAAAGTCAGACAGTGTAATTGTTTTTTTGTTCTGAGACTTTGAGCAATCTCCCTATAACGAAAAGCCCAACATAATTACCTTTGTTTTGATAGCATTTATTTCTTCAAGAATTCTCTTCATCTCTGGTTTGGGAGTTTCCCCTACCTGTAAAGAAGAAAGCATGAGCTAAGCAAGGAGTTCTGCTTGACCAGCTTTCTTCTTCCTCCTATTTTTCTATGAGCATCTAAACATATATAAACTATAAAATTATAATGCGTTAACCCAACCTATCACCCCTACCAGCTTGGTAAGCTATGTCTTCTGTCTTTTACCTCTGTCTGTACCCCAACAGATATTATGATACAAAGGGGGAAACTGTATCAGTACAGAAATTTTAGCATAACAGGTTCACAACACAGATTTCATGGTCAGATATATTGTTTGCAATTGCTGATCTCAAAAAAGACATCCATCTGTCTATCTCTGGTCCTATCTCTAGTGAATATGAATTAAACAAGAGAGAGGAACAGCTAATATTTCAGGCTATGGCTGCATGCCCCCCAAAAGGATTTTAAAAAAAGGATGAGTAACATATATTGTCTGTGAGATAGTTTTGTTTGAGAGAAAGTTCATGAAGAACCTAGAAGAGATACATGTCCTTGAAACCTGTCCCCAGTCAGCAAAAAAGACAGCTGACTGCTGTTGGTCAGAGGGCCACTTCTGACACGTGTCCCCATTCCATGAGCCACATAGTGACACAATAGCTGCAGGGACAAGTGTGTGTAGTATTGGATACCACTTGACATAATATGACTCATGCTCTGTAACTTGAAAAGGATACATTACTGAAAGTCAACCCCTTCAATGTGGTAGTATCCCTAGAAAATATACTCAGAAGGTTTTGCTTTTTTTTAACCCTCTAAGAATAGAAACTCCATAGCATGAGTGCAAAGAAGGGTTGCATGGTTCTACTTACTTGCAAAAATATGGCCAAAACAGCTATCCCATCGGTTCTTCTCCTAGCATCAAGGTAATTACTGTATTTGGGATTCCAGTGTAACAAATGTAGCTTGAAACAAAGAAAAACATGTAAAAAAAACCCCATTACTCAACAGCATGCCATCAGAGGCTGAATTTACAGTTATTCACATAACTGTGTGAGTTTGAGGCAACAAAGAATGATTATGAGGCCTTCCAAAAAAGAGAAAAAATAAAGTGACAGCAAGTCATATATTAGTTATACCTGTCATACATTATTAACTATACTATTTGCTTTAAAATAAACTCTAAATATCTTAGTAAGAAATTGAAAGAAATTAACTGGAATCTCATCTTAAAGCTGAAGAAAACCTGCTTAAGTAAGCAGGTAGAACATGCAGTTCAGACATCCTCTACTGATATGTGATTCATTTCCATTTGGCATTCAAATTACAGCAATTCTATCAAAGAATCCATATAAATGGCATTCATGTATATTATTAGTCTACATTTCTCATTTTCTTTACAATCCTAAAGTGGTAAAGAGCCAAGGTAATTCCTTCTTTCCCCCTGCCCCCTTCCTATCACTGCAATTTTATACTTCTACTATAATTCTATATTTTCAGAATACTGTTTTAGTAAGTTTGGATTGCTTCTGAGTAATTCAGTCTTCCTCTGCTGTATCACACCAAATTGGTTTGAGAACATAGAAACCTTTGTTTCACACAGTATTTTTCTTTTCTCATGCTGTGAGAATTACTTCAACCTGCTTCACGTTTATAAGAATCGATGGGAGTAAGAATAAAAATGCACAGATAAATAAATAGAAAGAACTCCTTGTAAAGCAGACAAATGACAAATTTTGTCCCACCAGAACAATAGTGACAAATTTTATTTTACATCCTGTTTTAAAGTAAAAAGTGGTAATTCTTACCTCTCCTGCATACCTCACTCCATTCACAACATGCTCCGAGCCGTGGTCGTCAGACGAGCCCCAGTGGAAGTGCAGCTGCCGTAGCCTGTAGACTTCTGGAAGTGGCCCACCTCTCAAAACTGCAATTGATAATCTGCAACAGCATCAGACTGAAGTATCTCCCAATTCTTTCAAATGAAATACGTATGTATCTACAATATTTACACACACATTTACATATTTACTGTACAGATGCTCTGTCTTCTGAAAATCTGCACTGATTTCAGCCACATGTCAGGCAACCATCTTCAGCTATATGCACTTACAGGCAGAGAAGAACTTTTGTGTCTAGGCTTCCACTACAGTCACTAGAGATCACTGATTTAATTCAGCTCCATAAATGTGCATCTAGTACTTTCTGGACTATTCCAGAGACATCTGGACAGGACTGAGAGATGTGGAAGAACTGTACATTTCTAAAGCAGTATCTGGAGGCAAGGGGAAATAGATTAGGTTATTGACCATGTCACAGGATGCCTGTGTTTGGCTAACTGAAGTATACCCCTCAGCAGAATAGTCAAGCCTCTGGAGTAACTCTGCTTGCCTTAAGGTAGACACTCAACAGACAGTAACTTGAATTGGTCTCTGGACTCCTTGAACTCCAACTCTGTTGCTTCAAACGGCAGTTTAGATATAACCCACCAACTTTTAAAATCCCGCAATAAGACACCTCTAAATTTAGATGTCTTAATCTCCCCGATTTGAATCTAGGATTTATCTATGCAAAAGTACACAAACATAACCACGATTAAGATCATCTACTGAAGTGCTAGATGATAAACAAATTCCCACAAACACTACAAAATTGTGTATCTCACTGCAGGCTATGACTTACTTGTTTAAAAAGTTATGAAATTACTGATGCTGTTTCTGCTCTAATGGTTGCTCCCTCCAGTTACGGAAGAGGAGAAAGAAAGCAGCAAATAAACCAGAAAAGCAATCACTGAGAATGAAAACTATTTTCCTAAAGAAAAGTTCAGCCTGTGATGAATGATATCTAGTATTCTGAATAATCTTACCATTTATAAGCAATATTGTAAACAAAGATGGTCTATTTGAAAGGATCAATAAAGTAGAAAGAACATATTTACATTCACCAAATACTAAAAGAGACTCAATTCTCATTCACTTTTTTGAGGATAGAAGTTATAGCATTCCTATAAAACATTCAGCAGTTCTCAAGAACAGGTCTTTATATGCCAGAGAAAAATATCCTTCAATCTGAAAAAAAAAAAATTAAATCTATTATTGTCTCAAGAAATACAGCACTAAGAGTAGAGCAAGCTATTATTCTCAACAAATTCCTTTTACTTCTTCCCACAGACATTCAGAACTGTGGTCAACACAGTCAAGGTGAGAGTAGTAGCTGACAAGGCCATCAGTTCTCCATTTAAATAGATCTGGAAGGCAAAATAATCCTCTTTAGGGTAAAAACATGTCATTATTTCCACTGATGGGCCATCAGCAGACATTTTCTAGTTTGGGCATTAGGTGAAGCTCTGCATCATCTTGTGCCAACACATTCCAGCTTAACTCATCTATAAATAGACAGTAACTTTTACCTGGCACACTTTAAGCAGACAGAATGATGCAAACAACATCTCCTGAAGGACAAAAAGGTGTTTCCTTTCTTTTAATTACAAGTGTGCAGTATTAAACATATAAATACACGAAATGACAATATAAGTAAGTGAAATTTTCCTGCATTTTAAAAAAGGAAAAGTAAAAAAAACTATTACAAGAATTAAGTTTTCCAGTATTTAAAACATTAAAAATTCCAAACTATGTCTGCACAGCTCAAAATTAGTAAGATTTTTCTTTTTAAGCACGTGCTTTGGAACTTAAATTCTAAACATATCTTTATCCTCTTGGGCTTTTGTTTTCAACACTATGCAAATAAATTGTACAACCATGTAACAGAATAAAAATATAAAATAAAAGTTTATAGAAGAAGAGATGGTATCTTGACAATATTTTTCAGCAATGTTAGTATATAATACTTATATGTAATGGGGAATTTTTCTGACAATTATTACCCAGGAAATGTTCACCTTAAATATCTTAGAGTCACAGCAGAATTACCAAAATGTAACTCCCTTAAACTTGCTGTCATTAGAGTAACATGGCCCAGGTGCAGGAATATACAAACCAGCTGAGGAAGACAGGGGAGAAAAGTATTCACTCCTTTTTTGGTGCCTTATTGTTGCAAACATTCATCCCACTGTTCAGTGACTGACTCTAAATGGGTTTGCACAGCACCCTCAGTGACCCATCAGTGCCTGATACCAGACATAAAAATGTCACATCAGTCTTGCCCAAATTCTATGCCCCCCACACATCCACCCTGAATCCACCCTGGTGTGGATAATCCATCACGGAACAATCCTACATGGACACACACGTGGACATCTGTTCCGGAAAAAAGCTCACCTTTTATTTCATCTATCGTCAGCTGAGCAGCATGACACAAAATGGGCTAATAAAAGAATGGGCTTTTTTCACATTCAGTGTAATCACTAAGGCAAATGTTGCACAGCAGGATGTGACTAAGGCAAGAAAGCCCTGTCTCTAACTCTGCGACACAGCAAAATGAAGCTGTCACGCAGCTGAGTGGAGATAGCTGCTCCAGTCACTTTACTTTAGCTAACTGTGTGTCCTTGACAACAGAAAAGTGAAAAGAAGCTTTTCAAATATGTGCATCCACTTGCTGAGCAGCTTCTGTAGGGGTCTGGTTGTTAATCTGTGCTAGTCAATTGTCATTTGCCCTCACTAAGGTAAAACTCGCAAAGTTATGCCTACACAAATGCTTTCCCTGTTTGCTGTAAAGGCATACCATGAAAGCCAGGTGGAAAAACCCACGGAGAACAAAACAGAGTCATGAGATGAGTTGTGTTTACGAACATGAGAAGAAACGACTATTCTAGGAGGATTTATGATCTCGCATCCTGCCAAATCCATAAAATGAACTGGTAAACCACAGTGAAATTAAATTACTAATGTACTACTGTATGACAATTAAAAAGACATATTGCCTTTGTTATATTGCTTCATAATAGAATCTAACAGTGCAGTACAGAAACCACAGCTGTTTCACATCAGTGTCACATTTTAAAAGTCATAAAAAAGCCTCTGCTCAGAAGAGGATATCTGTACTGAAACCGTCTGGCTAACTGCAGGGATAAAATGTGTTTCCGAAAAGCTTTTGGAACTCGAATTTCAGTTCTCACTGAAATTTTCTTTAAGCAAGCACTGAATAGATATGCAGAAGGATCACTTTTGTTTCTATTTGAACTTTGTACTCTTTTAGGGACAGACTGGGAAAGAGAAGTGTCAGACAGAAGCCTGTCAGCCTGCCACTCACCCTCACCTACACTGTAACACATCTTTGCCAGTTTTGTGCCCCTTCATCACAGCCTGTTCATCAGTGAGCTCCCAAATCATCTTTGTTTGTGATCTGTGTAGGGCTGAATAGGTGGCTGCTCCACATCCAGGGGCAGAGAACTGACAGTCCTCTGTGTAACTGTAGCCTCAGCAGGCCCTTGACTAGAATTAAAAGTCAGGCACTTTTTCCATTCTAACAATGGGAATTCAAAGTTAACAGAAGCTCAAATCCTAAATTCCCTGGAGCCAAGTACAGGAATTTTCAGTACCTTTGTGCAGACACTACAAATGACGGATGTGTTGTTACACTGAAGGAAAAATCTAACTTTGCTGCCTTCTGCCTTATGCAGTACAGCCACTGAATGGTATATATGTACCACAGCTACAAAAGTACTGGGATTTTGTGGTGCTATTCTTGTAACAGCTACTGGTTTTCTCCAGTGTAAATTCAGAAGACAAAATGTTAAGTATCATTTTACAGGAATCAACCAAAACCGGGATGTCATCCCCCTGGTTTAATTAAAGTTACTGGGGTTTGTCCTCACTCTATAATAACCAGTCAATAAATGAATGTTTTATTTACCAGAAGTAGATAACCAAAATTGCATTTGCAAAAATAAATTACATTTCCCACAAACGGGTAGTTGAGGAAATGCTGGCCACAAGCCCTAGTCAAGCTAAAATAATTGATTAGCAACAAGCTCTGACTTCTTACAGTAACTGTCTGATTTTTTTTTTGCATCATCCACTTTCAAAGCCACACATTTCTTTGACAGGAAAGATTCTGAAAACAGCATCAAGGTAACCCTGTAAGAATGTGTGCCTGCACGGAGGTACTCCAAGCCCTTAAATGTCATCCATCTGAAAGCCACTAAAAGAAGAAGCAGGAATCTTTGGTTGATGTACGTCCATAGAAAGTGCCAACAAAAACAACAGACTAAGAGAGAAGATGAAGGAAGGCATCCATTTGATGTAGTCTTAGCGTATCTCTCCTCACCTGCTCTGTCTGGGTTCCATTACCAGACTTCTGTATCTTTACTGTTTCTCAAACAATCGAACACCTGGGTGTAACCATCAAACCAAGGTAATACAACAAAAGCCAAAGAGTCGTTAACTGTAAGGAAGTTATGTATCTCACACAGCATCATGACAATAGTCCCACCAGTTAGAAGCTCTCAGGACACTTCTCTGACATGAATATTTTGGAATTTTAGAAATAAATCGATTCTGCTAGTGGAAATAAGATTTCAGCCCTAATTCAAACCAAAATTGGGTCACTGCTGGATCTAAAAGAGTATCTGAATTGCCAATCGGGCCAAAAAAACCTAGCAGTGGTAGGCTGCCAAAGTACCCAAGTTCTGGTGTGTGTTTTACTGGGCCCAGCCACCTAGAAGGTTTGATTTCAGCTCCCAGTTCTTTCCCGCATTTTGTGACTCCAGCCTCCACCTGCAATCATTTTATAGTGCATAAAGTCCATCTACATCGGTACGGTAAGGCAGGAAACTGAGTCCACAAGAATCCATTAACTTGTATGGACAGGCAGCAGAGGCATGATACTGCTCCTACAGCAACTTTATCTGTTAGCAGAGCTTTCAATTTTATAGCAGATTCTCAAAGTCAACCAGACTTTATAAGTAGCTGGAAACAAATTCTCAGAGTCCTTCCACTAGGCTAACCCCAAACATAAAAGTAATACGACCTTTTTCAACATAATACCTGAATTACATTGGATGGCACTCTGTCTAATTGTTTGATTTTAATAAACTGTCCTGAATTGTGAATGCTCCAAGTGTTCTTGGCAGAATACACAATGGATATAAAACTTGGAGACATCCAAAGTAATTGATTTTATCACTCACCTTGGCAATTTGTTCAGCAATCTATTTTATTGAAACTAATGAAAATCTAAACAGAAGTACAGGTATGGGTATGACCACTATAACTGAAAAGAGTCAGGAAAATAAATGAAGCCCTTAGTTTTCCAGTTAACTCAGAAATAATTCAGATAGGCTGAGTGATAGAGACATAGACAGACATAGAGAAAATGAATGTCTTTGTTCCAAAGGAATAAAAGCTTCATTCCTATATGATTGCTATTGCATATGTATGCTTTGTGTAGCTGGTGGTTCTTTTACATAAAAAATAAGCCACTGTACATATCCTAAAAAACTTAAAATGTGTTCAAGTCAGTAGGAGTATGCACAGTGGAATTCGTCCTGCAATTAGCATTATTTTAGAGAAAGAACACCACCCACAGACTCTGCAGGCAATGGTATAACAAAGGAGACATAACAACAAACACTGAATGTTTCTTGACTTCAAAGAGTTGAGATATACACCTACTTTTTTTGCAGTGAGTCACTTTTTATTTCTGAGATCAAAACACAAGTTACTGAGCAGTTCATCGGAAAAAATATTCAGCACATTCTGAAACTTTCTGCTCTTTGTGGCGAGTGTTGCATCCATGCTGTAGATTGCTATGCCTGGATATTCCCTCCCATTCAAAATCTGAGTTATTTTAACAATAATTACTTTTATTTTTACGCAGAAGATGCAACCATTGGTATATCTGATGCTGTTCTAACAAATACAACAGATGGTAAAAATGGTAATAGTCATGGATATCTCATATGCCACAGCTACATCTCTTTACTTGTGTATCATTTTATCTGACATTAATAACATTTTTCTTCAAATAACTTTAAAAATTCCCACTTTGAGAGAAAAGTAACAAAACTCTTGACTGCATACTAATTTCTGAGTTTTGATAGTATATTAACTAGTCCAGCTTACATACATTTTGATCCTCAGTTTTCATGAAACCCAAGTAATTTGTTAAAAATCCATTAAATTAAATCCATGTCCATATATACTTAACGTGAAACAATCTATTAGTAAAATTTCTCCTAATAATTACAGCTGTCAATCCTAGTTATATTGTAATAGAAAGTGGGAGTTTTAATGCATGTAAGAAATAAGTCTGTACACTGCATGCTCTCACAGCTGCAAGTGGATAAAAGATTTTGGACATTAAACCTGGCAAAATGAAGTTTATCAGCCCTATAATCTTCATTAAGACAAAACCTCATGAATGCCAAGAAGAGCTTTAACTGATTAAATACCGTGACGTTGTGGCAACATCTGGTTTGTTACTTCATTTATCAGAAATTACATGGATAGAGTTTTTAAATATTGCAACTTAAGATGTTCTGCTGGGCATCTCAAATAGATAAAATGGTATTCAGTTCTCACAGATAAAGCCTGGACTCCTTCCTCCTGGAAAGCAACACAACTGCAATGGCTTTTTACAACCCCAGAAATTTATCTTATACCTTAATTCACCCTGTATCAAGTTTCTTTGCGGCTCTCTCCATTCCCTAGGATTTGACCTACGAACTTTAAAAGGAGTCCCAGACCTTTCTCAGCGTAGCACAGGGTACCAGTCACAGAAACCTGTACATCACACACAGGCAGTACACAGAGACCTTCTAACAGCCTGAACAGTCAAAGCAGGCTCTTCCACACAAATTGAGAAACAGTCACTTACATATAATGACAATTAGAAATGAAAACAAAACCGACCTGATCTATCAAATGAATCATCAAATACAACTCTGCAGGTTTTCCCATTATTGAGGATGGTCTTAGCTGAACCGGGATCATAACTAGCAAACCATGGTAGTAGAGAACTATCATAATGCACCTCTTTATTATTGATTTCAATCGGTGACTGATGACGTCCTTTTGCAAAAGGGTAATTTTTGTGCCACTGATCTGGTCCTAGAAAAAAGTACAGAGAAGTAACGTGAAAACCACTTCCAGAAAGGGATGAATTATACTTGTTACAATTAACGCAAACTTGGCTTTGCTTGAGTACAGAACATCATTTAAGTGCTTTAATAAGTAGGTTACTAATTGCCTGGTTGTTATTCATGCCTTACCAAGAGTTTCACTGTATAAAAAGCAGTCACACTGATTTCTAGCTGGAATACTGGATACTTCAAGTCATTCAACTGAACTTAAACTCTTACAGCATCCTCAAGACTGACTACTAGGAGACTGATAATATGCCAAGGAAGAAAACCAGAGATGTATACTCCAAGTCCAGCAGTGGCTAGAAATACGATGGGATATACCCAAATGATTAAAATGTGGCACTATGTACTCATATGGAACAAGAAAAAGCCAGTGATCCCTGGACATGCCAGGAATTTGAAACACGGATTTAATTATCATCACGGTTTTACCAAGAAGTTCATGTGGAAAACGCCTGACCAATGCTGAGCTGTTCTTCTTGCAACAGAGGAGAGAGCAGAAACAAGAGACCACCAATATCCCGAACCTCTGCAGGCAGGAGGTGCCTGCAGCCCAGCACTGCTCGTCCTTCATTAGGGCTAGCCTAATTTTATTGCTATGTCAAATTTTAAGTTTACATCAACAGTAGGAAAACTGACTTTATTTAACTTAGAGACCCCCTGCCATTGACCTCTCCTTCCACTAGCTTCGCCTCTTTCGCGCCTGCGAGCGACAACCACGCGGCCTCGGCCACGCCACCTGCGCAGCCCCGGGCCCGCCTGCAGCCCGTATCCCCGCCATGCTCCCTGGGGAAGCGGGGCCCCGTTCTGCCCGGGTTTCGGTGCCGGCAGGAGCGGCCCGGGCGCGGCCCCGCGCTCACCGTTGTCGCTGTCGTAGCCCCAGGGGTAGTAGTTGGGGTTGATCATGGTGCGGTGCCGGCGGCTCTGGCAGGACGCCGGCCTCTTCTCACGGCGGCTTTTTATAGACTCCCGCCAAATCCATGCCCGTCCCCGCCGCCCGTGGGCCGGGACGGTCCCGGGAGCCGGGGGCGGGGAGAGCCGCGCTGCCTCGCACCGCCCGCCCGGCTCCCGCTGTCCCCCCGGGAATGCGGGGGAAGGAGCCGGCCCCGGACCGTGCCGGGCATGCCCAGCGAGGGCAGAGGGCTGCCACCGCCTGCCCCGGCGCCGAGGAGATGGAAATGTAGAAAAGCACGGATGTCCAGCACTAGGCACAAGCAATGTAGGAATAGTTTTTAAATTCAAGTGAGATGTGTACGCATGCATGCGCGGACACACAGCCAGATCAATCAGGATGCTTCAGCCTGGCTGGCTGCTGAAATGAAATGTGCAGGTCACAGGCAGGCTGGCGGGGCTTTTTATGGCTGTTTGTAGAAAGCCTCTTTGGCGTAAGGCCTGTCAGGTTCGGAGAGGCAGGGTCCCGCCCCAGGAGCCCGCGTTGGAGACGTTTCCCTGCTGTCTGTGTGGCATAGCCCTGATCCAGGGGCCGGCAGAGGGTGAGAGGATGAGTCCAACAGCTTGTCCGTGCACATGGCTGTCACAGGTTCGCACCCTTCCCTATGAAATTCCCGTGTATTCTCTTGGGTTCCAGCGCTGCTCCCTGCTGTGCGGTTTCCCGTTGCCTTCATAAACAGCTTCCCTGCAAGAATTCAGTGGCATTAACTGCTCCAGCCTTTGAAAAGGTGCTGCTTCCTCTACGGCAAGGTTTCTTGGAAAATGGAAATCATTACACTAGCTGAAGATCCAGCTCCTGCCAGCTCCAGATAAAATCGTTATTATCAAATTAAGCACAGGATTTGTTTGTTTTGCTTCAGCTCTAATTCTCTTTTCATGTAGTAGGGTGTTATGCAGCACATTGCACTTAAAATTGTAAGCATACTTGCTAGCAGGCATGTGTTCCTTATGTGGCACACAGAAATCAAATGACTTCTAAAAATATTTGTTACTCTGATACACACGGAATTGCCAGATGAGATAGAGAAGACAGAGGTTAGCACCAATGGTGTAAAAGTGTGGGACTGACTAAGTAGAAGACAAAACACTGGACTGAAAGGTGGATTACTAATTTAAATTTTAGAAGACTTTTTGTATAAGAAGGAGTGACCTTATTTTACTTGCTAGTAGTGAAGTGGGGGAAAAAAGTACAAGTTGGTTGAAGAAAAATGCAAATGGCACAGGCTGGAAGTGTGGAGTCATCATGCCGAAAAATGCAGTATCCCTGAATGTCATGTAAGCTACAGTGGGTGAATTTAGTAGCAGAAAGTGCAACATGATGGTCTTGAATCATAGTCCTGGCTGATAGATTTTTTCTGATATGAAGAGGAAGTGAAAGAGAAGAAAGAAGAATGGGTCTGCTGGTGATAACATGTCAATAAGCATTACCAGGCAGGACATGCTCACAGAAAAACCCAGGAACGAACCAAGGACATGTCACTGGAGCTGGAGATGACCTCCTCTGAGACAGGTCTGTTGGCCTCATGGAGCTGAATTACGATGAATTGCAGCAGGTGCACGGGAGACACGGCGATTAAAGAGCCTCTTTTATAAGATGAGACTATAAAAGCTTAGTGTGCTTTGCGTAGCAAACAAATGGTAAGAGGGTAAGTGACAGCTGTCTTTATATATGCTACATCAGACAGGTAAACACCAACAAACTTATAAGAGTTATTGAAGCTGAAGAGCAGTGTTAGCCAGTGAACAATTACGTGTAACTTTGCCATGAACAATTCGAGGCAAGATAACGGATGGAGGTTTGGAACCCCGAGTTGTTCCAGTGACTTTGCAATATTATAAAGTGGAGACATGAACGAGGTATGCAGGAACTTTGTATTTATGCCTGACAGAGCATATACTGTTTCCTACCTCTTTCTGAATTTTCGCTTCTATTTCTGAGCATCTTCTCACTGCCATGACCCACAGACAAATCTCCAGATTGTGAGCATGTGAGATAAAAGCACTGTGTCTTTTAAACCTACTTTAATGGACAGATTTGATGTTGTACTTTACTGCCTGGGTAGGAAGACAGTAGTTACTGAAATTTCTGTCCTGAGGTCTTAAGACACATAGCAATTTTTCAGGCAGTGTTTGTTCTGAGCTCCTTGGCATTTAGATAATCTAAAAACAACTGTGGAAAGAAAGAAGAAGCAATGTAAAAAAACATTTTAACATTACACACTTTAATTTAGACCTTTAAATAAAATAAATAAGTTATTTCTGAGGGGAAAAAAAAGTCTTTTGTGTATCTGCTTTCACTGAGCTCTGGGACTTGAGGGTCATCAAGAGGACCAAATGAGACAGGAGGCTTTCTTCTGGCTTCTTCCACTTTGATCCTCTTCCTTATTCAAGACAGTGTTCTTACCCCTTCCCTCTGGATTTTACTCCTTTCCCCAAGTCTGAATATACTGTGTCCATCAACACCTCTCTCCGGATGAAATACTCACTCACTTCATTTTCAGAAAACACCTATGTAGAATCCCTTAAAACATTGTTCTTCTTTGCCAGTAAAAAGAAGCCTTTAAAATCTTTTATGGGCTCTTCATTATTGAACATGGACTGTACAAGAGAAGCATTTTAAGAAAATGCACAGATGGCATAGAAGACAACGGTCAAGATTGAATTTGGTCTCACGCAGAGGTGATCTAAAAAGAGAAGAGAAGCAGCTAGGTAGTCAGGAACACTGGGAGTAGTTCATGATTACAAAGGAGAATATTGACAGTTAGAAATACTATTCCAGGATTCTTGATTATTCACCCCATGCATGAAAATCTCTAGAACCTTGACTTCCAGCAAGTTTTGTTGTTCTTATATCTTGATGAGATACAGAAAGTTATTTCAAGGCAGACCTCAGGTCACAATTTGGTGGGTCACTTCTCTGTGTTGTAACTAATAAATCTGTTTTTGCTTTGGATAATGTTAAAGTCAGATTTTTCAAAAAAACGTAAGACAGGCTTGGTCTCTAATTTTAAATTGATTTAAAGGATAATCATTGAGTTCAAACAAGGAGAGCATTTGGGAAGTGAGACTAAAATTCACCAGACACCATCTATCCATGAAAAAATAAACACAAATTCAATGCACAGAATCCAAGGATTTTTCTAGTTAGTTAGCCATTATGGTGTTGCTGTAAGCATTACCCAGATGACATATATGCTGAAATGTAAGTCTCTGTTTAAGAGGGGATCAGTCTGCTCACATGTGCTTTGGCACTGAGGCTTAGAACAGTAAGAATGATGTCATCACTTCAGAAAAGCAAAATCTGCATGTCTGCTGTGAGAATACCACACTTTAGTTGCTCCTTCTCACTTAGGTATAGTTTCTATTAATTTGCATTGAATTTAAACTGTAAGTTGGAAGTGAAAAGGACTAGTCCAGTGTTAAACAGGTGATTAAGTTTGCCAGGATAATTTTCTAAAACTTACATAAACCATTTATTCTTAATCATTGGTAGTAACTGATGTGATAAAATTCTTAGTCTTAAGATCCAAACACACATAAGGAAGGTCTGGAAGAGAAACCCACAATCTTTATGAACTTAAACAGCAGTCCCACTTCCCAGTCTAAAATGCCCCAGCTCTTACTCTTCCTCTGAGCATGTTCACTGTAGCATGTCTTTATCAGAAGATGTTTATGGTTCAAATGCCTTTAAATATTCCATGGAATGGTTTTGATGTAAGACGAACCTCCGCACTTTAAGATTATGGTCCAGATCCTGCACCTTACCTACCTTTATAGAAGGGCTGGAATATATCAGAGCTTAAATAGTTCTGCAGTATAGCTAGTGAGAGGCAAAGTCCTAGGACTGAAAGTGCAGCATGGATCCACATTCCTTACATGTCATGGAGAAGTGCTCACAAAAGCTTCTTCTGTGTCAGCAAACTAAAAACTCTAAGGAACATGGTGGGAGGGTCGATCTGCAATTGTGAGGATCCATCAGCCAAAGCCTTGATACTACTGATGGTGCTGGGGACAAAGATACAAAAGTTACTTCCAGAAATAGATGAAGAGGTTGTGTTTGCTCATGTTTCATAACTCACTTCCAGAGAGTGGAGGAGGTTGCTATTTCTAGCAATCCTGACATAGCGATTCCTCTCAAATGACTTTATTTAGGCTTTGCTCAAGGGACCAGGATTAGTGCAAGATCCTTGACTGATAAGTAGACTATCACCTTTGTATATTGTTTCCATCCCTCAGGACTATTCACTTCTTCTTTCAGCTGCGTAAGACAAAAGATCATTAACCCAAGAGCCTGTAGTCTCATTTTGATCAAGTACAAGGATAATTCCTGTTCAAAAGGCACATAGTTGGCCAGGAGGTTTAGGTTGGGCAGTTATATTTACTTCTCAGACATATGCTTGGACTTTACACTTCAGATAGATATTTTTCCACATAATACTAATCACCTTTAAAACTAGGGATTTGTCAGTGAGGATGGAGAAATATTTTGAAGCTTATTCTGAATTTAGGTACAGGGCATAGACAAATATGCTTTAATAAAAGGCTGTTCATTCAAATGTAGTGTAATTGTGTCATCATTCCTGGATTTAGACATGTGCAATTGCAAAAGTCATCAGATCAGAATGTATAAATTTTGCTTTTATTATAAATATAAAGGTGAATTTATTCTTTCAAGTTATCTCTGTATCTCCCAGAGATCTCAGCACGTACGATGCTTTCATCTCTATCTACAAAAATTCCACATACTGTCATTTTGCTGAGACAATGAGAAAAAAGAGACAAGCCAGCCTGACAAAAGCCAGCCACACAGAGGGTCAAATTATACAGTCAATGAAAAGACTTTTGATGTGTAACCATAGAAGTTGATGCAAATGCCAGCCACCTTCTTGTATAACAAAAGAGTAAAGTTTAGGAAAGTTCTGTAGTACTTTTGTAATTTCTGTTACGAGGTCTAGGAAGAATCAGCTCCTGCTGCATTAGGTTATTACAGGATTCTCATCCAAAGAATCTTGTTCCTTTCATGTTTTTTATTTAGAACTAGTGAAGATTGAGAAAGTCTACTATTAAAACAGAAAAATTCCTTCTTGCATCACAAGGCAGATCAATAGCAATTGCAAGTAAGATCAAACCTATTATTCATCACTTGGTGCCATTTATATAGCATATCCCAACCCAACTTTTGGCTTATTCATAAAAACACTGATACGAACTGTGTCATTAATTCAAGCATTCTCTCCCAGACAGTACTTTTTTATTTTTTTTCTTTGCCTCTTCCTCCTCATCCTACATTGTTTGTACAAGAGAGAACAAGGCAATGGAAAAGCATTGATCTCAGAAGCTGAGCCTTTGCCAACAGTCTATGCTTACTAAGGCCATGCTTGCTTCTTTAGCCTTATTTCTGCAAGAAATGGGGAATGCCAGGTCACCCTTTCACGTCTGTTTCACTCTCAAAATAAACTTTTAATATAGTATTTACAAAATGGAACACAGAGTAGAAGGAACAGAGAAGAGATCTGTGGGAAAATTACCCAACCTATCTGTGGTTCCCAAATTGCAAGTAATGAGGCTACAGCAGGTATTTCACACTATCTTCAGAGATTGCGTTCAGAGCCCTTAAATGTTAAGTTTGGTGATGAATATACATAACAGCTTAAGTAGAGGGAATTTGAGAGCCAAAAGTCCTCTGAACATTTTGTGGATCACCAGGAGAGAGCAATAAAGTCGTACTTAATATATCACCAGGAAAAAGGAATGAAGTCCTGCTTCACAAGAGTGGCTATCAGCTGCTTCTAAAGGAAGCTGACAAAGTTATCTGCAGTTTTACTTGAAGAAAGGAAGATGGAGAAATACTTCAGTTATTTGACTATTATTGAATAGAAACACACAAAAACTTGAAAATTAGCTGGTCACAGCCAGAAGAGCGATTGGCTTAAAAAATACTAAGCAGACATTTGTCATTTCGTTATTATGAGTCAACACAGTGGAATATTGCTGCTGCCAATGACATGATCTTTTAAGGAAGTGAATGAAACACCACTTTCAAAAGGATGTACTCAGAAAGTGACATTTTAGTCTTGCATCTATATGTGAAAGGCAACCAGTCGGAATAAAATCCCAGTATTGTTAGTTCTTACTGAACTGGTAGGTGTGCTGTTCAATCTGAGAAATATGCTTATGCAATAATATACAAATATGAGGGAAATGTTGTGCTGGCAAATGGGAGGCATTTTAGTACATGCAATATATATAAGCTTGCCTAAAACTAACCTAGAAAGAACCAACCTCAGAACTGTAGCGTATTTCAAAAATGTGTTGGGATCAGCATCACATAAGCCAGTTGGCTGAATGTTATGACATCATGTTGATGACATTTCTCTCTGCTTGGAAGTAATGTGATAACGATGGAATGGGCAGCACCAAAGCACTCCAGTAGCCTAAATAACTCTGCAGTTTTCTGCAGATCAAATAAACAGCCAGCTGGTCACACCAGTTAATATTGTTCTGCCCAGCTATAAAGTGAGTGTCTTCCCTATTCATCTTCCCAGTTGGGCATATTTACTGATAAATCACTGACTGATTTATTGGCCAAGCAGACAATAAAAGAAAGAAGTAAATAAAGGGAAGAAGAGGGATATGAAGCCTCTATTGTGTCATAAGGAGAACAGCCTGGACAAGGGACATATGGAGCTCTTGCTGTAAGGAGAATGGGAACTAAGCATGGTAAAGGGATTACTGAGACTGATATAAATTCTTGGGGCAGGCAGAAAAGGGAAAGGGGGCCAAGTGGTAAGGAACAGCAGTGAATTAAAAAAATGGAAAAAGGTTTGTGGTACAAGAATTATCTGCATGATAGAAGATAGGCTGGTTGCCAGGAGTCCATAAAACAGGGAGCAGAAAATTAAGGCAGATTACGATGTCTGTGAGTGGAGAAGTGACAAGACCAGATGGTGACATCAATAAATATGTCCTGTAAAAGCAGTGACGCATTGGTAAAATGCTCCAGTATACACAGAGTCCCCATCCTTGAAATTTTGTACACCTATGATCAAAAAGAAACAAGTCAAAGAGATAATGACAATTTAAATTAACTTTATTCAGATACAATGAACAAGATTTGGTCCACCAGAGTATCCATTATTGTTCTGGAATGATATCTCATTTGTCTTATTACTGGCAGAACTTCAATGACCTGAACAATGGCACAAAATATACCCTCAGCAAGTTCAAGGATGAAATCACGAGCTGCTATCCAGAGGAGCCCAGACAGGCTGAAGAAATGGGCTGACAGGAGCCTGGAGCAGTTCAACAAAGGCAGTGCAAAGTCCTGCACCTGGGGAGGATGGGCTGGGGCTGACTGGCCAGCAGGCACCTTTGCACAAAAAGATGTGGAGATCCTGGAGGACAACAAATGAGTTGAGTCAGCAGTGTGCCCTTGCTGTGGTGCACACTGAGCTGCACTAACAAGAGCGTAGCCAGCAGGTTGGCAGGAATAATAATTTCCATCTTCAACACTTGTGCAAGTGGTTCTAGAATTCAATTTTGAGCCTGCTGTTGCAAGAAAAACATTGAATAAGCATTGCAGGTGCAGTGGAGGGCTGGCAAGACGGTGGGCTGGAGCACCACAGGCAAGGAGAAGCAGAGCTCACTAGATTTGCTCAGTCAGTAGAGCAGGCTGAGACATACCTGCTTTAACTCTGTTTCAAGGCAGTGCCAGACTGCAGAGCAATCGCACCAAATTACAGATCTGTTTTGGATTTATTGTTTTGTGCCTGGTGCAAATAACAGTATAAACTACCTTCTATTTTAATAAGGAATTTGTGGAAAATAATAAAGCAAAAGAAGAAGCTGCAGAAAGCACCATATTGTTTTGCAGCAGGTTGCGCATAGCATGCCTGGCACTGTGCAAAAGACATTCACACAGTGCTTTTCATTGGGCATGCCATAGTTGGTGTGGCATGTCACAGCCAAGAAGCCAGTTTGTCATATGCCTTCCACTTCACTGAAATTTGTGCCAGGCTATGGAAAACATGGGAGGCATGAATGGAAACCTATCAACAGTGAGATCTTTGTCTGCCAAAATAAGAAAAACAACATACTGAGTTAAATTATTTTGCTATTACGTCACAATCCCCAGTTTTTCCCCACAGTTTCTATTGTCAAGGAACTGGTACTTACAGACTAGGAGTAAATAGCACTATAAAATATCTTTCTGCCAGGATTTATTATGGTTTTATTGCTACTCATCTACAAAATCAAAGAGCTGCTATGGCATACTCTGCTCTGCCACTTACATTATTTAAAAGTCCACATGGACAAAAATCTATACTGAATCAAGAAAAAAAAGAGCATATATTGTTAGTATCAGTAATTTCGTCACATTTGTAGGTAAAATTTTTTATACCTGGATAAGCTAGAAATAAAAGCCCAAGTAAACCTATCTAGGTGAATGTTAAAAATGTGTTGGCACTCTTAGCTGCAATGTGGGTAAAACACTTGGCCTATTTCAGCATGTGTTCCCATCTACCCACTTTGCAATGCAGTGCAGCTACAACACATAATTGTGAGCTCATTTGGATACTTTCTGAATGCCATCCAGGCATTTCTGTCAACTGCATTGTTTTGCCTGCTACCTTTCAATTCCTTTCAAATCCCTGGAAAATACTTGCTTCTTCATGCACACACACACACACACTTCACCCATGTTTAATTGTGGAGCCGACAGGTTTACTGGACTGACTGTACAACAGTTTAGGTGGAACAACTGCAACATGCTCAAGAAGCATGTTACTAGATGGGTGGGTAACCATCTTAGGAGTAACAGCTTGTGCCATTGGTATGGTGGAGATGGCAATGCAGGATAAACCAGAAACATGCATTTCTGTAGAAAGATTGCACCTGCGAAAGTCTTTCTGGTGGTCATGAGATGGGTCAACCAGAGAGCTGCCTAGTGCAGGGAACTCCTAAAGAACTCCAGGAAGTTTTGCAACTCCCTACACCTGCTAGGACAAAAAAATCCTGTAAGTCTACATTGGCTATGCCAGTTCAGTTTACAGCCTGCAGTGACCATCTCCCACACAAAGAGAAGCAGTCTGTTCTGGACCAGACACGGGTAAGCAAGAAAGCATCACCAGAAGGGTGGAAGGGTCACCTCAGAATCCTGCATCCATGAGGCGAACTCTAGCACAGACCCTGCTGCTAGAGACAACCCTGGCACAAGTTAAGCACTAAGACAGCCATTGAGACAGGCTGCCAAAATACTCTGTAGATCTTATCAAGTACATATAAGAGAAGCAAAAGGAGGAAGCACGTCCACAGCAAGACCTGATGCTTGGTGTGTAACACTGATCCATAGATTATTTTGGAAACACAAGCAAGAGGGATTTCTGGGCTGTGGCCAGCGTAATCATGTATATGGAGATGGGTTTAGCTTTATGGTGAAGACTGTGCCATTTCCTTCCCCAGCTGCAACCAGGGGTGTTTTCCAAGTGAAGTAAGTGTAAATAAATAATTTGCATGCTTTAATTAAGTGTCCGTGCAGTGACGGGAAAATTACAACCAGATCGTAAATTGCAGCAACTGCTAAGAGGATAGGTGGATTATACAGAGATTCCCTGTGACAAGGCACAGATGGGAAAGCTTCTGCAGGTAATACTGCCTAGTGCCCCCTCCATCTGGGCTGTTTGGCAAAACTCCACATCCTAGTTTAAGATTATGTGAATGTTCTCACACATTTCTTTCACCAGTTCCAAGTGGGGAAGCTTGACATTTTTGTGCATGAGATAGACCACACAGTGAATCAGAAGCTGGGGCAAGGAGATGTTCAACAGCTTGTCTTCTTCTCTCTGGTTATAACCAGGCACTGCTATGACACTTATTTACTGGTCACAAATATTTCTCCATACTTGCATAAATGGAATTCATCTACTCCTTGAGTTCCCTTGCTGACATGGAAATATGTGCATCCACATTCATGAAGTCTGTCCAGGCAACAAATTTTAGGGTGTGCATGTCTTTTATTCAACAGCTCAGTCACAATAAATATTGGCAAATGAAGAGATCGCTCACTTGAACAGGTGCATCAGGAACTGGACCCTACATCCTGTGATGTGAAGATACAAGTAATGAATTCACTGTTTAACTTGAAGTTCTATGGTTCTGTGCACAGTGTTGCCTAGATGCTATTGTGAAGTTGTTCCAGGCAGATCTTTTCCAAATCATGGGACTTTATTTCCTGATTAAAGACATTTCAATAAACTAAGAAAAAAAAAAGGAGAACTCTAGTGTAGTGTTGCTTTTGGTTTAGCATTTAGAGCAAGTGAACACCCAAAACTTATGTAAAAATGGCAAACCCTTCAGTCAGATCCTGTGAAAAGGGAACACTGTGCTTCCAGCAAGGATGACAGAGACTAACTAGGACAGCCAAGCTCAGCACAGTAGCATAAGCAGCAGATTTTGTCAGGATTCAAAAAATGACTATTGAATGGCAATGCTTACTTTTATCAAATTTAACTAATACAATTTTAATTGTTGTATACTATTGAATATTAACCATTAAATGATCAAATTGACTGAAAAATAAACCAGAAAGCAAGCCTCACTGTAATCCAGATCATATCCAGGGTAAAAGATCACAATCAGAGTCCAGCAAGGAGTTGTTTTTACAGAGAACTGCCAATCAAGATTATCTTCAGTGGACTTTTACCCCCATCACCTTTAAGATGAGGAGAAGATACCTCTGTACACAGCAAATATTATGAATTTGGGGTTTTGAGGCTATGGAAAGAACATATAGGAAATCTAGTTGGAAGTGTTCGAAATATTTTATGGGGCTTCTTACAGTGGCATTAAAATAGTCTGATGATGTTCACCAGTATAAGAACATAATTATTTTAACTATTAATTAATACTATACCATATTTATGGTATGTAATTTAATGTAAGTTCTGGCACAATTATTACCTTAAAGGCAGAAGAAATGTTCCATAGCCTCAGCTTTATTTAGATTACTCTGACTCTATGCCTTTTGCAGAATTTTTCAGTAGTGGACGTTACAGCAAAATGCTCTAAGACATTAGGCATGGAAAGTATTTTCTAAACTTGCATTCCCTACCTTTCCCAACAGAGACAATGAAATCAGTGTTTCAATTATACGTCTTACACACTATTGGGCAACAAATCAACTTTCATCTGTTTATTCAAGGGTCAGTAGCGTTTGTTTAGCTGTAAATTTAGATAGGCTGTTGACACTGTTGCCATTTGTTGCTCAATGATGTCTGACAATAAAAAATATTTCATGATTATACTCTTTCTCCAGCAGAGATTTATTACACAGACAATTCACAACATTGTGGGAGCTCTTAAATTAGGGCTTAATGGCTGGCAGCCTGCAGTGTTAAGAAAAAGTCACTGTTCTCTGAAAGAAGCAAACCTTGATGGACATGTCTTTGTTTTTTAATTCAGTGTAGAAATTATCATAACCATGAAGGATGACTGAGACATGTGCAGAGAGAAAAGTGCTATATAGACTGAAATTGCTATTCAGGGTATTGCTAGGATGCCAGGGTATTGCTAGTATGCAGGGTAACGTGTCCTGCGGTCCTGGTCTCATAATTACTCAAATCAGCAACCAGTTCAGTACATACCAGTGGGAGATTTTCACCTGTAACTCCTCTTACCTTGCGATAGGATTCTTTGGAACTTTAGAAATGGAATTATCTAGACTATTCTCAACCTATAGAAGCAAAAGCACTTACATACATAGACTTTGCATGAATAAACATGCAGACAAAATACAGAAGTTTTTTAGATAGAAATTAATACCAGGCCATTACTATCAATATTTATTTAAACACCATGTCTTACTGCTCAAGAATAACTTGCATGGACTGCATTTGTTTCAATGCTTAGTTACTTGTGCAGGACTAGAGGAATCTGCACTGCTCAGGCCTCCTGTTAGCTCAAAGTCGTGTCGGGGAGGTGACTGTTGAAGAACTGGCTCCACCGTGTGGGCTCTGGAAAATGACCATTACAAGCCAAGAAAGAAGCAGCCTCCTTCACTTTAGTTTTCAGCCAGGATGCTTGTGTTGTCTATGTGATGAAGGTAGAATGAACAGTGGGAATGTCAGCTTAAAAAAAAATCATGGGAACTGGAAGAATTAAAAATCTTAGTCTAGCAAAGATCTGTTATCTCTTATAAAGGTCTAAGACAACTGGCCCATGATCTTAGTGATATAGTGCAGCAAAGAAGCTGGTCTAACTCCAGGAAGGAGTCTCAAGTTCTTCAGCAGTTTTCTGACAGAAAACTAGTATCTTCTGCAAGATATTAGTAACAGCAAAAGAGTGACACTGTGCTGTGTCACACTGACACTGTGTGACAAAGGCGTATTTTTTCCTAACACCTACTGCATATTCTACTTTCTGGTAGCATGAAGTAACTGCAAAAGCTTGAGTTAATGTCGGCGTCTGACTGAAGAATTAGTGGCAGAGTCAGTGAGACTTACTTTGAGAATTCCCACGCAGATAACATTCTGCGTCAGTGCTCCTGCTTGTGCCAAGTACAGGTGTGGTTCAGTAGTGACTGAAACCCTTCTTCTGCATACCTGATGGCATCATTGCTTCCAGCCTTCCTGTTGGATTTTCCCATAGAGAGGCAGGATGCTATCTCCAGGGAGATCTTGTTAAATGGAGTTCTCAACAGAAGTGTTGCAATTTATTATGCTGATCTTTTTGTTTTCTGAAGCAGAGACAACTCCATCTGTATGAAGTTTGCTTTACTGTCCTACTCGATTTACCATCTCACTTAATGATAATTTTCATTCTCATATATATATATACTTATATTTATATTCCTATTAATCCGTCTTCATTTGCACTCATGTTCTTCACAGTCGTCCTTATTGAAAGCGAGGTATTAATTTAGACTGTGGACTTTTATCTTCATCAGTTTGCAGTACAAACTGCATTTCTTTCTTCTCCATCCTCCTGCTTTACAGAAATTTTCCATCTACTATGTATTTTTTTTCCAAATAATGGTCTAGTGGAAGGTGTCCCTGCCCACGGCATGGGGGTTGGAACTAGATGATCTTTAAGGTCCCTTTCAACTCAGGCCTATGATTCTAAAAGTGTTTTGCTTATTTAAGTGCATGGATATTCTTGCAAGTATTGTGCTATCCAGTCCAAATACAGAAAGTTAAAATTTTCTGTAATAGCAATACTCTGTTGGTGTTTATTTTCCCAGTAATATCACAAGTTCTCCATCTGTATTCAAATCTGTTTGTGTGTTTTAATGAACACAAAACTCTACAGTTTTTCTGTCTCTCCCTCACAAATAACTCTGAATATGTTAATTTTATTGCACTTTTTTGAAAATCAACATGTACAGCACCTGTAAACTGAAAATAAGATGCTTTAAAAAATACGTTCTTAAAAAAACCCATGAGTCTGATTTGATCTCTAATTCATCATTGGTTGTACATTACCTTTTGGGGGAGTGAGGAATGTTATAAAAAGTTCTCTTAAATTCTTGGGCTTGGAAATAAGATAATTCCTGAATACATGCTTTGTGGTCCAGTACTGACAAAGATAAATGCCAGAATTCATTGAGATGAAAGGCAGATAGACAAGATGGAACACACACCGTACATCTGCTGCCTTTGCTGAGGCATGAGACAAAATACCTCTGGAAGAAATAGATATTGTTCTATTTTGTCCAGCTCCCTGACAATATGAACATTCTTCAACTCTGACTAGTTAGCAGAAAAACATCAGCAAGGAGATCCAGGAGCATCCTTCTTTGAGATACAGTAAAAGAAGATATATATATCCTTTTCATTTTGTGGTAGAAATGCAGAATCGTAGCTGGTTGTATACTGAGGGTCATACCAGGAATTCACAGTTCAGTTATGAGTTTACACATGACTGAAAGATGGTGACACCTGTTTCAGTTAATAAAGAAAAGCTTTGAAACTATAGGAATAAGCTTTTTATTTTTCTAGTAATTTCTCCAGTGAGGTGTGGGAAACTGGGAAAGTTTAAGTATTTGTCAAAACCTAATAGGCAGTAATTAATTTGAATCCCTTGGCTGCCCTGCTGTAATTAATATATACATTATATGCACTAAATTCATAAGGATTTAGGGCCCCAGAAATGATTAGGGTAATTTTTACTGTTTTTTCTCTAAGATACATGAGGCAGCAGGATTAGAATCCACATATTCTGAGTTTGTTACCAAGGTAATCAGTGCTGAGCTACACTATTCATCAAAGGAAGAAAGGCAACGGAACAAAATTGTGTGCACTTTATTCTTCAAGGGAAGGGCAAAACTTTAAAGCATATTTGCAGTGAGGCTGATGCTTTTGTGTAATAATAGTTCAAAAGACTGAATGGAATCAGAGGAGATGCATGAGGAAGCAATATAAATTTCAGACTGTGTTTTCCTTTTTGCCAACATACAAACCATGTGTTTGCTGTTGGAACCAAAACAACTATTTCAGTAATTCATAAACTTCTGCCTATTCTACCTTTCAAAAGCAGTAGAGGAAACATGCAAACAAAGTGAAGTGCACTCACTGTCTGATTTGCAGGCAATTATTCTTTAACAAGTTTGTGTGCTTCAAAAGTGTAAACTAATCAGGAATTTTCAGAATTGTGTAACATTTCAGCTAACTGATCACTGTGCTTTGTGCAAGAAAACAAAATTCATGTCCAAATTAGTGATACTCAAGACCAGATATGCATGTATGAACTTTGGGAAGATATAAGAGAATGTTTGTGTGCAGGCAAGAAATAAACACTTATTTTTGTACCTGAAAACAGAGAATAAGTGATTCTCTATGATCCTCAAATTTCTGAGGATCTATTTGACTGGATAAACGGAAACCTGGATGAGCTATTAAACTAAACCCCAACAGCTAAAAAGTACTCAAGTGTCTGTCCCCCTTGTATTACAAGCATATGTATCAAGGAAAGGAGCAGCAAGGTTTTCTAGTAAGTTCTTACTACTTTCAATCATCACTTAGCATAAAAACAGCAATCAATTTATTTTTTATGCAAGTTAATTTATTGGTTCTCTGAAGACATAAAAGCAGTTATTTCAAGTGCAGGCAACTAATCTTGTTTTATTGCTCCAGTCACAAGAGATTAAAACATCACAGTCAATGGCTTTTAGGTAGAAAGACTCAAACCCTTGTCTCAGTTATTTGTGTTAAAATTTTCTCATCACCAAGATCAACTGCATATGCATATGAGAAGAAATTTTACACGTAAGACATAGTACAGTAGAAAAAAATTGTTGCTTATGAGCTTTTTGTAGTAACATTTTTATGTGTTGAGAAGACATACAGATTCAGGAGTTTAAAGAAGATCTAAGGGACTCCTAAAATCAATACCCTTGCAAGTGCTGCACTCATAATATCAAAAGCTGATCTTCTGCTAAAATTAAGCCAGTGCTGAAACATTTGTAAACAGGATTCAATCAATAGTTTAGCTTCTACTCACATGAACTTAGTTTTTAAAAAGAAACCCCTTTATACTAAGCAAAATACATTCCTGGTAGACTAAAACACTAACTTTCAATGGGAATTCATCAATCCTTAGAACATTTCTAAATTAATAAAAAGGATCAAAATCTGCCCTCAGTTTCATTTCTGAATTCTCACTGAATCGTGCTGGTAATAACAGCAGAATTTGTCCAGTGTTGCCCATTCATTACTTCCCTGTTGGAGCACCATTTTTCTAGTAAAGGTGGAAAGTGAAATAGCTAAGGAGAACTTGGAAATGCCTATTTGTAATCCTGCTTTTTTCAGACTTTGACATATCCCTTATAAATGCTGCTGTGAACATGTTTGTGGCAACATCTCCAGAAGAACAACCACTGCTACCTACTGATGAGTTACAGGAACACAGAGAACCCAGAAGCTTCCTGTGCAGCAGGATTTATGCACCCCCTTTGACCAATCTCCTCTATGTCCAATACAGAATAATCACCTCGGTGTTGAATATAATGTAGATCTTTATTCACATGATCTGTATGTGGGTTCAACCTAGATGGTACTTGTGTTACACTGAAATGATAAAGTTTACATGATGAAGGACAAGGGAAGTTGATTTAGAAGTTTCTGTCTGCCAGTGATTCCTTGCTTGGATCGTATTTGCAAGCTGATGTGTCTCCCCAGAAAGGAACAGAGCCAAACAGAATCCACTTATATTCTCCAGCTACAGAATCAAATAAACAAACACTTAGGTAACTTGACCTGGATTTTTCAGTAGTGGGAATGACAAATGACACGTAAGAATCATCCAGGAAGATCCTTTCCATATACAACAAAATCCCTGATAGATGAAACCATTAAGGAGTCAAAAAGCAGGCAGAGCATCAAAAATCCATCATTCTGGGAGATAACAGTCAGAGCAGCAGAAGAAAGGCACTTCCCCCTCAGCAATACTGGAGCTGCTATACTAAATACAAGGCAATATGATACCAGCAGGACTCTATACTGGGTGGGTAAAGTAACAGCAACAGTGAAAGAAGAAAAGATCAACGATGGCAGCAGCAGGATATGGCAAAGACAGTGAATGCTGAGATGACAGCAAGGTGTCTTTTCTTCACACAGAAACTGAGTATGCCTGATTTTACCCTCAGAACACTAATCTAATCTTGGATAAAAAACTATGTACAGGACAGGGAAGAGAAAATCTGTTACGTGAACGGGGTACTTATTCTTTGGATGTCTCTGCTGAGGGTGGGGTGTCTGAGCAAGATCACAGTGTAGAGACAGGCATTTCCCTCCTGTTCATCTACTGTTACTTCTGCTTTTCTGAACTACTGGTTCATTTTTCTGCCCTACTATATTTCCTTTGAAATTAATTTTAAGTATTGAAACTAAGCCTATTTTTCTTAGAAGACCACAAGTCAGAGAGGTGATCATAAATGCTGAGGCATTTGTGGTCAAGAATCATTGTATCTCACATTTGCTTATTATGCTTAGTATTTGCATACAGTATTTTTTCTGCTTTTTTAAAAACAGATTTACCACTCAGAATTTCAAACTGAGAAACACAGACCTGGATCCAGAGGAAAAGCAGTAGACAGCAAAAACTAACTACACTTTGGGATGCAGGGATTTTCTCACTCAGGTTCAGCAGAGTGAGACTTGAGATTTCACTTGAATGAGGCTCTCACTATCCTGCCCTTCAGAGGCTGGGGTGGGCGCCAGTTGTCAACAAGAGGGCTCACGGGTTCATTCTCATCGTTCTTGGAAAGGCTGCGGAGCTTTGCCATCTGCAAGTAAGAAAAATTAAACTGTCCATGTGGAAGCACTGTGGACTTTACTGCCTAGAACAAACTGAGATGAAAAAGGAATTTTCTTATATAATGACAAGCACACAATGACATGTCAGTCTCTAACAATACTGGTAGAGATTGCTGATAAAGATCACTGCAGCACAGCAGCTAGTACTGTTTCTGTGGATCTTCACACTCTTCATCCGCAGAACAGTTCATCATCTGACTCTTCCCTGGGCTACTTTCAGATTTTTCTGATTCACACCCACAGTGTGGAAAAAGAATAGGGCCCTACTGTGACCCTGCTGGAGCTGGACTGCAGGCAAATAACTTGTGAAAATACAGCTATCTGTGAGGGAGGATCCACACCTATGTCAGTGCAAGGCAGTCTGATAGAAGAAGCTGGTGCAGAAGTTTGTATTTTTTTCTGTAAGGCAGAGATACACCAACTGGATTAAGTTAAATTATGAATTCAGCACTCAGCTGCTGTTCTTCAAATTAACTTAATTTCAGTGTTGCTTTGTTAATTGTTACCCTTTCATCCAAATGCAAAATAAGTCTATTTTGAAAACACCCATTTAAGTAAAAAGGATATACCCTGACTTGTATTGCTGAAGCAGAAAGTGGTATAAATAGCCAAAATTTTTCACACAAGAACTAAAAAGGTCGCTTTATCCGGACTAGCTCCTTTTTCTTTCTCTGTAAATGCACATTTGAGCTATGTGAATACAAGTGGTACATTAATGTGTATGAACAATCAGGTTTGCAGGTCATAGGTAGTTTGATCTTTCTCATTGACAGCTTTTAAGAAGTCAAGATCTGGACCAGCAATTTCTTAAACCAGGAAACCAGCGAAGTACTAGTCTCACTTGTCGCTTAATGGTGACATGCACAGAATGAACTGAGGCTTCTGTGATGGCTGAATTTTGTGGCTCTGGGGCTCTTCTGCCTTAGCAGGTTTTCAGGATCCCAAGAACACCCCTGCTGAGGTTGTTCCAGGAAGTGTCTTGCAAGAGGGCCTGATTCTCAGGGTCAGTTTTACAGCCCATTCCAACAGTCCATTCTGCAGGCGGTTTCTCACTGTCCACAGCTAAAGCTTGCCCAACCAAAAAGCGCAAGGTAACACAGGGCTTGCAAATCATCACACTGACATACTGAGACACTGCTGAGAACTGGTAAAGGAGTAGCAGAACTGGCTGAAGTTTACCTGGTCTGAGCTGACTTCAATTGGCTCCCTCAGGAGAATCCAGGTGATGCACTCTTCACAGGGGGGTGTGGTGAACGAACCGTGGTAGGTCCAGTAGTCCCGAGATTTAGGGAAAAGAATTGAAGGATCAAAATGCTGAAAAGGAGCCTCTTTCCCCTTAGGGAAACAAAAAAAATTCTCTGTGGTAACTCTAGAGATATGCATCTTAAAAGAGATCAATATCTATGTTATTATAAAGGAAGTAATTAAATACCAAGATTCATGCAAGAAATCAGCCTCCTTTTCTTCCTGTGAAGCACTTTCTCAGCAATTAATAATAACTGACATTTTGATTACATTAATAAATTGAAAGAAATTACAAACTGAATTGTGTGGGATCAAAGCAAATTCATTTTTACATTTTTCTATTCCGGGATTATCAAAATTGTGTTTCATTTTGGGCCACTTGGGATAAAAGTTGAATCCTGTGGCACTGCTGGTACTGTTACACTTTTTATCCAACAGGATAGTGGCCAAGCATTTATCCCAGATTCATTACAGTCTTCTATCTGAAGGAATTTAAATCTGCACCCCTCTCCTACCAAGACTGTGCTCTAATTATATATTCATGGTGACACTCTCAGTCTTTTTGTCTATTACACTTAGTGTAAAAAATTAAAATATTGTAATTGTAAGATATATAAATATCTTACAATTACAGGTGATTACCACCAGACAAGGGAGAAAGCAGACACCAAACAACATTTCCCAATAAGTCTGCCACTGAATAGGATAGTATCTCCACAGGACTGTGATGAGTATTCCTTGTTCCCTCTGTGCAACAAAAACTAACCAAGGAAATTCAGTTCACTTCTCTATTGGTATTTTGGATGCAGTTCTGGAAAGCAACATATATTATTCATATTTCCTTTTTCTGTCATGGAGAATTGTCGCTAGATTAGTATAAAGTGAGTGGCAGGAGCTGAAATCGTTTCCATGCATCCTTGCACAAATTAAGAGTAGAAAGAGTAACATCAAGGCTCCAATTATATCTTCCTGAAAATATTATTCTGTAAGTTCCATATGAGTTTGCAAATAACCTCACAAAATTGTGCTTTTTCAGTAAATACAGTACAGCGTCCAAGAAACTCAGAGCAATTGAAACCGCATGTGTGATAAATACACCAGTGATACCACCCACTAATCTTTCCGAAAAATAAGTAATCTTGGAAAAATGTATGTGATGACAGAAAACAAAATGAGAGATAAAATATAATATGTCATTCTTTGCAAATGCGTGTCTCTCTCTCTCTGCTTTACTTCAACTGTTGCTTTTTTCAGAACTGCTACATGTAAATGGCCAAAAAATGATATAGGCATTATGAGAGAAAGCCATCAAAACAGATACCACTGACACAGCAGGGGGGGCCATGGATAGGGTGGAAAAAATAACTTTTAGTTCTCTCAGCAGAAAGAACTTAATTGCATTTGAAGACTGAGCTGAAAATATAAAATTAATATGACTCTTACAAGGGAGAGAAGAGCTTTCAGGCTCAGACCTGCACATCAGTGGCAGTACTAACACATACATACAATAAATGCAAGGAATTCTGCTGAATTTGCAAGAAAATGCCTACAAATTTGGTGATCTGGTGGCACGTTCAAGGTGAAATAAAAAAAAAGGACATTTAACATTATTAGAATCACAAAATTTATCATGAAGTAGAATTGCTGAAGTATACGTAGAGATTAAGTTTATGTTAAATATTAATGCTAAGTGGCAATAGATGCAATATTGCAATTCTCTGCAAATAACTCCCTTCAGCAGCTGCATCCATGCAATAGGTACGGACTGGTGCCTTAGATCATTAATTAAACTGAAAAATAGTTTAGAATATATTTGCAATGCTATTTGTGCTAGTATCCTAGGATAAGAGAACTTAGGACTGGTGCAGAAACTGCACCATGTAATCCCTTTTATAAATAAATACAGTTCCTTTTTAAAACTAATACCATATTTAATCTCTTTTATACTGACTGGGGGCCTGCTCCATCATTCCTACTAGTTTCTTCTCATTTTAGGCCAACTAAATTTCTGACTCTCCTATATGCATCTGTTTTGGCCACTGTTGTCCTCAAATTCAAAAAGCTTTTAATTTCTTCTTGGTATTGGCACACTTGCATATTTTTTACAGAGCAGTACCAATAAGACTATCAATTGTGTATGCAAGGATTAATAAAAAAATCCTCTTCAACAAGAATACTTGCAGAAGTGAGGAGTTAAATATTTAATTAAGCAAAAGAAAATGTCCTGCTCCACAGTCCAATGTATCATCTCTGGTGCTACTGTTTGGCATCAAAATGATGCCAAAATATGAATCTGAAATACTGATTCCTACTTCTGTGGGAACGTTTCCAGGTACGTTATATCAAAAAAATAATTTTGATACCTTGGTCTTAATGTTTTCAATTTCTTCAAGAATTCTCTTCATCTCTGGTTTGGGAGTTTTTCCAACCTGTAATGCAAAGCACAAATACTGTATCTTTTTCATCATATTCCACAGTATTTGAAAAAAATTTGGCACATCCCATCTGTCACATTAGACAACAGCAGTCTCAGAGAATCCAGTAGAGACTGACAGAAAAATATGTGTCTTTAAAGAACATCCAAAATAGCAGACTCCGGTAACTGGCTTTGCAATTTGGACATGTGTTGAAGGACCCTACAAGGCATCACCCATGTCTGAGGAATGAACTGCACGCTCAGTGTCGCTACCCAGGGACTAACCCTTGGCTCCTGCTTCGAAAGCAACCCACAGCCACTGTGAGCTGTGTGAGCACTTGGCAAAGTCTTGATGGCCTGAAGGGCTGTGGTTCCTGCAGACACTTCATTCTGCAGCACATACACAGTCAGGTCAGACTTGATGTAAGACATGTGATGAATTCATGTCTAGATGACCTCAAGCCACTTTATTGCTTGTGTTCCTGACATTTAGCACTTCCAAAAGCTTTAACATCCCAGAAGAGTAAAGGCAGTATGCATAAGATATACTGTTATTGCCGTGTCTTGTTCCAAAATAGATTAACTTTATTCCTCAGAAGGTAATTGAATCCTGTTTTAGTAGTATTCCAAAACCCAGTAATGGAACATGACAAATTGAGAGAAAAACAACAGCTCCTTCACCAAAGAGCAAGAGGGACATAGGGAAAGAGGGCCAGAGAAGATATAATGATACTACTTACTTTTCTAGACCTTTTAGCTGACCTTAGCTTGGTTAATAGGAACATAGTAGTGTGCTTTGTAAGTTGTGTTTTAAAACATAAAACTTTAGCCTAAAATAGACCAAAAGGAATGACAAAGGAAGAATAATTGAAGGACATAGTCATAGGGGAGAATCTGGACAGGTGCTGACCTTCAGTTTAAACTAACCACAAGAGAAAAGGTTGGCTCACCGTGTAATAGAATTAAAATGACGCTGGATCTAGTCTGTCTGGGGACACTGTAGCAAAATTAATTACATCCACTTGCTCTTGCTTGTACAAATGCCACTTACTAGAGATAAAACAATAAAAGGATACCTGATGTTCAAGCTGAAATGCCCACCTGCAGCTAAAAGGACTGAAGTCTGTGTAGTTTATCACTATTAGGCTGTGTGCCCATTAGCATTTCTCAGTGTCTTAGACCACATACAGATTTAAAACTAGTATTGCTTTCTTTCTGTTAAGTTTATTAAAAATCAATCAGAAAATACTGCTACAGTATTATTTTGTTTAAAAGTTTCTGTATTTCAAGTTTAGAATGTTGAGTGATTTTCTTTTACTATCAATTCTTTCTTTTTGGAGTGGTTTCGTTGAATTCATTTTGATTCCCAGCTTGTGTGGGAATCAACAAGAGACCAGAGAAGGGAATCAGTCTACGTAACCTTGCTGACAGGCAGATTCAACACTTGCTAGCAGACAAAAGACAAGAGGAAATGCTCAGCCTATGCAGACCCTCCTCCTCACCCAGTGCACACCACAGCAAAGGGCTGCAGTGCAGAGAAAAACAACGGTAACTTTTCCCCTGGCCCTAGAGAAAAAGGAAAAATACAGAAAATTATAAAGACTGAATATTTGCCACTTACTTTCAGAAAAATGCCCACAACGGCTACACCATCAGGTTGTTTTAAAGCTCCAGCAAAATTGCCATGTTTTGGATTCCAGTGCACCATATGTAACTAAAAATCAATTAAACCTCAGTTATAAATACAAGAAATTGCCAAATCTTCACTTTAAAATTAATCACAAAGTGCAATCTTCACTTTAAATTAAATTAAGAAAAGATTCTGGTACACAGTAAATAAAGGAATGGACATGAAAAAGAAAAGTGTATGTAAGTATTTCCTGCTGCTGTTCCTATGCTTTTCTATGCTCACACTTTCCATAAAGCATTGCTTTGCATTTAATTGACGCATAGGATGAAGAGAATGATGTTTACCACACAGTATCAGACAATGCAATTATAAATAGTTTAATCCAAGCACATGACATGCACGCATGCAGTGCAAAAAACACCTACTGACATGCATTTCATCTCAAGTACATTTTTAGATCTTCAGGTTATGCAGATGTCAGCTCAAGGATTTACACTGGGTTGTATGGAGTGCATACATTATTGGTTTGTACCTCTTATTTCTCTCAGCGTATTGTACCGGAAGAGATTGAGGATATAATCTGACATTTCTTTGTCATATCTACTGCGGGATATAATCTGACATTTCTTTATCATATCTACTTTCAACAATGCTGTATTTTCGGGATATATTTCAAATGTTTGCATCTCTGTCCAGAAAATCTCTAGCTCGTGCATATAGCTACAAATGCTGCAACCAGCAGTGTGCAATCTCAGATTAAGGAGCATCTGGAACACAGTCATACAGGGGAAATAAAAAAGTCTTTTTTCTTAAAGTTTATTTAGGATAACAAAAAATAACTAGTCCTGAATATAAATGTATCTATTGTTCTGTTTCTTTTCTCTTGGGGATAAGGATTTTATTGTTAAGGGTAAAATTGGAGAAACCAATTTGGTTGCAGTGCAGCAAAAGTGCATATATTCCAGGCTTTCTTCTGTCAATAAACACGAGTACTGCTAACAAAAGTAACATAAAAAATCTGTGCTTGAACTAGCCAAGAAATAGTTTGAGGAAGCAGATTTTTCTGTTCAGTTGGCCACAGAAAGAAGAACGCTAGCAAAGATTGGTTGTGGTTAAGGAATGGGAAAAAAATTCCTAAGCCGTCACCCACAGTCATCTCTGCAATGTTTGTGCACATTGACCCTGAAAATGTCTGCCTTGGTTTTGTCCTGGGAGAGGTGGGCAAACTCCTCCAAGCTCTGGGCCCTGAGAGTATAGGTGGAAGGCAGGAAAACACTACTGCAGGATTTTTGTGGGCATAGGTATGTATTTGGAGCTTATTGTCAAATAAGATGGAGGAAGGAGGTAGCCTTTGCTAGCAATTCTCTAGCATCAATAGTTAATTTACTTACATTTAGGACTTGAAGAAGTCTTCAAGGCCTAAAGCATTCATGAATTTTAGCGAACTAGGGCAACAGTCCTGCAGTAGTTTACATTAAAAAACCAAACAAACAAAACCTAAACATCATATTTTCCATGCTTCCTGAAAACAAACCCGGCTATTTTAAAGCAGAGATACTCAGAAACTAAAATATACTCTGAATCAGTTTTAAGATGGATCTAATTTTGAACACTGGCTTATCAAACGTGCTTTTAGTGAGTTTTTCTATTCTTTCTGAAACTAACTTGGTAACTCAAGCTATACCAGAAATGACTAAAAGCCAAAAAACATCAGCAGATCTTCCTATTTGGAAATAACAGATTGCTTTGCTGCAAATATTTGTAAAACATTCTAAGATACCAGCAAAAACTCTGGCATGAGGAAAAGAAATCCATGTTAGTATATACTTGCAGGGATACATTTGTTGGCAGATGCTGCTTATCCCACTGCGTGTTAACCAATATTCACAAGTTTCACAGACAGAGAAAAATCAATAGCTAAATACTTTCAAGAGGGAGAACGGTTAATCTGTTCAGATGCAAAATCAGCCAAACTCCGGTTAGCACTGAACGCTACTATTAAAAACCCGTCCTACCTCTGCTGCGTATTTCACGCCGTCTATGACGTGCTCGGAGCCGTGGTCGTCGGAGGAGCCCCAGTGCAGGTGCAGCTGGCGCAGGCGGTAGGCGCCGGTGAGCGGCCCCCCTCGCAGCACTGCAAGGACACTGCATCAGCACCCACCACGACACCCACACACGCCTCCATGCCACAGGGACCCAGCACAGCTCTCTCCTAAAGCCAGCTTGTCGCAAGGGGCCCAAAACACTCGCCGGTTTACATGGCTGGGGCTAAATTCTGTTGTCAGGAGTTCTGTTTGATGTGAAAATTGTGGGAGCTGCTGTGAGTCAAGCACAGAATCAAACCCCAGCTGCCCAACAAGCCTTTTTCCTCTTGGCAAGTGGACACACTATAGTTCCTGGTATGGAGAGAGAAGGGAGGTGCTCACAGGTGATTCTTGTCAAGAAAGGGTCTGTTTTAAAAAGATGGGCGTTAGGGCTGTTAAATTAACCCAAAGGTGCTTTGAAAAGTACCCCTAGTCCATGACTGGCATACCTTTTACAGGTCAGACAACTAAACAATGGTTACAGCCAGTTAGCTGCTTCCAAAAAAAAAAATTAAAAATTAATCTATTGCTTAAAAGTGAGGGAAGGCAATAAAGTTTAGGTGAAATGAGCTATAAAATGGTTCTTGAGCCACCAACAAAAGAAATTAAGATGCTGTTACTTCTGCTGTGCTTAGCCAAATAATGCTGACCATGCATCAGTCTGACAGTTGACATCAATTCTGACTTCCAAAATATCACACCTGCTCTTTCAGCCTGGAGATTCTTTGGAGCAGGGACTGCTTAGAGGATAAGCTCTCAAATGTATTTTTCATTCATTACCTAAGGTTGGAATGAGTCGTGTTTCCCTACACGGAAAGCTGTTAATGTAGTTCACAACTGCAGTGCCAGAAGACCTTGTTTAAATAGCATTCAACTTTGAACTTCTACCAATAGCTTTGAAGTTCAAAGTTAACATTGAAATAATAAATCCTCTTTTGCCCAATGGTCTCAAATGAATTCTTGATATCATATGTGTTGGAATACCTACACAGAGCAAGAGGTTTAACTTCGCAGTTTCTCTTTTTAGTTGGTAGGTGTCACAACCATCAAGGGGAGGGCCAGAAAAGAAACCGCTGTTGAGACTTATACATGTAGTTCCTCTTGCTTTTTTTACTTTGTTCATACATAATCATAACTCAGTATAGAATTGAGAAATATTGAGTAAACCTTCTGTAGAAGCCTTCAATGTAAAATACTATTATTATTATTAGTAGTAGTATCATTATTATTATTATTGTTATTGTTATTTCACTTTCAAATATAGGACAAAAAGGGCATAGAATCTAAGTCACAACCTCAACTCCTCAAAAGTGTTTCATTGCCATTTCACACTGGAATCAATGGGAGGCAGGGACTTGCAGGAGCTGAATTTATGTGATCTACCTACTTTTACAAGCTAAATGTCAGATTTGGAGACTCATTTATGACTCATTTCTTACAGGTGGCCCTTTCCAGAGCTGAAATACTGTGGAGCACTTGAAAATAGCACCTCGTAACAGTAATCTCTTTAGCATAAAACCAAATCTTTTTAATATTCAAAATTTTCCATGTTATTGGAAAAAAAAATTATCTTCAACTATATCTCTTTTTCCAGTTAAAATGAAATCTGTGGCTACTACTTATCCTCATCTCTTAGCACTGCAGAAGCCAACAAATGAAGGTAATAAAACATCTACGAAATTCTTTCTCATGTGGTCTTTCAGAGCTGTCAAAAACTGTATTTGATTCTGATCAGACACATGCTTATGAAACACTTGAGTCCTAAATTACTGTCCAGCAACCTGCAGAGAGTAAGGGCAGCCAGGAGTGAATATACACTCTTGGGTGCCCAAAGAAACAACAGAGATGATTGGGAGAGAAGAGACAGGGAGGGAATGGAGGGAAGATGATTTAGAGGAAGGGCTGCACCGAAGGCTGCATTTTGCTTGGCAAAATCGGGGTCTTTCTCCAACACCATTCCCTGGGCAGACAACTTATCGAGCAGCCTGTCTAAAACATTTCAGCCTTTAGGAAGCTGTAAAGAAGACAGAACCATGTGAAAATGTTCATTACCAATTTACTTCCCATGCTTTCAGTCATGGCATTGATTTTATGCAGTGCTTTTGGAAGAGCATTCTGGCTTATAGGCATAAAAAGGCATACCTGCCTTTTACAAGGGCAGGCAGTGATAGGGCAAGGAAGAAGTCTTCAAACTGAAAGAGAGTATGGTTACATTGGATATTAGGAAGAAATTTTTTACTGTGAGGTTGGTGAGGCACTGGAACAGGTTGCCCGGAGAGGCTATGGATGCTCCATCCCTGGAAATGTTCAAGGCCAGGTTGGATGCATCTTTAGTAACCTGGTCTAGTGGAAGGTGGTGATGAGGGTATGGTTGGAACTAGATGATCTTTAAGGTTGCTTCCAATCCAGACCATTCTGTGTTTCTATGGTAATAAAAGTGCAATTTATGAGACCACTGTGTAGAAACTGTGGTAATAAATACTAAAGGACCATAAAAATTCGTAACTTAGAGACAGTCCCAGTCCTAAATAGCTGGCATTCCATCTGAGAGACATGGAACAATAACAAATACCTGTAACGGTAAATAAAGAAATCCAAGGAAACAAGGGGGTCATCAAGATAAACTAGCAAGAGAGTGATCTTTCAATGTACTGTGAATGTATTTCATTAGTGATATAGCTTACTAAGAACAAAATCCCAATACAAATGCCATCAAAGCAGATGCAGAAAAATACCAAGGAAAGTAACTATTTTCCATTAATTAGCTTTCCTTCTTGATGAAGGACCAATCAATATTGCATGCTTTTGAGATGTCTTTGCATTATATGATATTGTGAATTTATTATTCATTTTCACAGTTGTTGCCTATCTGCATCCAGAGCTACACAGGTACAGCTCTGCGATCAATTTTGAACAATTTAATTTAGAGATATGTGACTGCTCACTCTCAATTAAATACAAAGCCATTTCACAGCTTTCCAGAAACTATAAAACGCTATTTACATAAATTACACAGCTTTTTCAGGCTGTGAAGTACCTGAAGAATTACCATGCAGAAGAAACCAAGACCGCAGTCAGTAGAAATGTATATACAAGTTTTTTGTTTACATAGTGCCTCAGAGTGCCCTAATCCCCTCTGGGCACCACTCTCTTCCCTTACACAAAACCTGAAAATGTCGTGTCTGTGTTGAAGGACGTGAGATAGGGAGAAGTCCACCATCCAGCTGAGTCTGTATTTCAGGGGTGCCCCTGCAGCTACAGCCTTTCTGTCCCACTTCAGATCCACCAGAATAAACTTCAGGAGCACTTTTTTTACACTCCCAAGTGACTTTCATCTGCTGGCCTGCACAGGCTGGACGCTAAAGGATGCTTTTTGATACCCGATGCTTTGAAAACCTTGATTCCTAACAACCCCCAAAAAATCCAAACCAGAAACCGACCTGATCGATCAAAAGTGTCGTCGAAGACGACGCGGCAGGTGCGCCCGTTGTTCAGGATGGTTTTCGCTGCCCCGGGGTCATAGCTGGCGTGCCAGGAGGCGAGAGAGGAGTCGTGCTGCACGTCCTTGCTGTTGATCTCAATGGGCGACTGCTTGTCGCCCTTGGCCAGGGGGTAGTTTTCGTGCCAGCGCTCGGGTCCTGAGGGACAAAGACAAAGAAACGTCGCCCCTGCTCAGTCGGGCTCCTCGCGGCCCCCGCGGCGGCCCCGAGCCCGCTCACCGTTGTCGCTGTCGTAGCCCCACACGGACTGGGCCATGCTGCCCGCGCCCCGTCCCGCTCGCTGCGCTGCGGCTCCCGGCTGGTCCCCTCCCTCCCCGCCCGGGGGGTTTTTATAGACCGCCGCGGCTTCGCGTCCTCCCCGCAGGGGTGGGCAGGGCAGGGCTGGGGGCAGAGCCGTATTGTCCCCCGGAGGAGGCAGAGGGATGCGGGCGGGACCCCGCGGCTCCCTTCGTCCGCGTCCCTCGGGCACGGCTGAGCCCGGGGACAGAGGGTCCGACGCCGCGGGCGGGCCGGTGCTGCGGGGATGGCGGGAGCCCCCGGGGGCCGTGGGTCCCGGCTGGGGTGAGGAGCGGCTGCCTGGAGCGCTCAGCGGCTGTACCAGCGCCGGGAGCGGACGGAGGGAACGCAATTCTCCCGTCTGCGGGCAGCTCCACGGGCGTGAAGCACACCCGGTGATTCTGGCCGAGCTCCCAGGGCGGGCAGGCTTCCCCGCTCCCGCTTCCCTGCTTTCACAAATGCTCCCGTGCAACAGCTCAGAAAGGCTCTATGTCTGCCTGAAAGGATATCTCATAGCCTGCAAAACCATTATGCAAAGGAAGACATTGCCAGCCTCAAAGGAGGCGATTCCTGACCATTAGCTCAGGTGTGGGTTTGATGTTGTCCAGTCAGTTCTCCTTCATGCAGGGAGCTTTACACCAAATATATTTCTTGTGTTAGGCAACTTAGCAGTGGGTATTTTGGTCAGGAAAGCATTTGGTTTTCAGGTGATGGGGAGTTAGCAACAGTATGGTTGTGTTAGTTGGGTTTGTCTGCACATCTATTTTGAATACTCAGAGCTTTTCTCTCAAATGCCAGCTTTGCTGCGATCTCCCATAGCTTTGTCAGTCCTTGCTAACACTGCTGCAACTCTGTCTGCCTTGACCTAAATACTACGTCAAACTGCATAACTCAAATGAAATACTATTCCAAAATAAATACTTGGGAGTCAGTCAAGAAGCATCACAAACCACATTTCCAACACAGTTGCAGCAAACTTGTACAAATGCTCCTTGTACCCATCAGCACTGTAATGCAGCATGGAAATAAACCTGCAGCTTTGAGAGGCTCTACCCTTTGTGTTGGTGAGGTACAGGAAGAAGGTTGAGAAGCTGCAATATACAGAGCCTAGTACTAATTTGGTCCTATTTGATGTTCCGAAACCAGCTGGAATATAAAGGTTCCCCTTCTAGATGGCCTGTGTAGCTAGGCTAATAAAGATCTAAATACAGACTTTGTTTAGCATAACTAAAATGACTTTAATAAACTTGTTTAGTTAATTCTTCTTGCTCTGAGTTTAACCATAAGTAGACATCCTGAATCCTTTGAGGCAAAGGTAGGACAAGACGTCTCACTTAGGAATCTGCAATTGAGAAAATGTCTGTAGTCATGTAGATAGTATTTTTACATAGAGAAGATATGTGAAATTGATACTCAATAATCCTTAGCAACTTACACAATATTGTAAGAGGCATCCTTTTACTATCTTTAAAGGAACAGATATGTGTTCATCATCGAGGTGTCCTTCAAAACATGTAGCTCCTCATATCTTCTTTAGGCAGAATTAGATTAAGAAAATACTGGGAGGTGATTTAGGTACACTGGTATGGAAAATTACATCTTTTTGCTTTCAAAAGAGAACTCTGAGACAAAAGAAAAAATAGGTTTTTACTCTGTCATCAATAAAATGGATAATGTCACATTTGTTGGAAGGGAAGGCATGTAAAATTGAGACCTGTTGCAATTATAATTCAGAAAGCTTAGACATTAATCCTTTTGAACTGGTTTCTACCTTAACTGTCTAGAGAGAAACATTTGTGAGTTCATGAAATTCTAATTGGACCAGCTTGTTTCTGTCTGCATAAACAGACAGCTTTAGTGGCCTTGTTCCTGAATGTCTCAGAGAGACTTTTAATCAACTTCATACACACAAAGAATGCTTATTGGAGCCCTTTGTGGAGATAAGGAACATAATTTGTATTACACAGCAAAAGGTGCAAGTCAGTTCTTCCCCTATTGTTTAAATTCATTGCTCTATGTGAGAATTTTTACAATCTTCTTTATTAAAGAGCCCCATCCAACAGCAAAAGTCTTCATATTTTAGCTTTCCAATGAGCTGGTCCTGTTGCACCCAGAGGAGCATCTTTTTGTCAGCTTCTGTACATTGTGCCTTCCAGGCAGTAACTTACACACAAGTGACAAATGTAGGTACTTTGAGTCAACCCCAGGTGCTGAGTCATCCCACGGTATCTCACTGACTGCTTTCTTTTCCTGTTGCTTTCCTCATCCAAAGCAGAGCAAAAAGCGAGTGTAGTAGCGTTACCTGCATTAAGAGATAAACAGAATAACATTGTTTTTGCATTCCTTAGGATCTACCTTTATTATTTTGATATTGTCTCAGAAATTCATTATCATCCAACTTGCAAAAACATGCTTTTTCTGGGAAGTAAACACCTCCATCAGGGAAATACCATTATAATTAAGAAAAGGTCACAGCTTCAAACATCTAAGAGGAGTGGTGCTGCATAGTGCATTCACAACTTTATTACAGTGATTTCTTTCTATTTTGTAAACCTTGGACATGTTTTGAAAGCCATCAGCCATCTGAAATAGCAAAGGCAAGAGCATAACAAGATCAATCTATATAATTCATGAAAAAGTTCAGGATTTCAGTAATTGCAGACATGCTCATGCCCAAAACTGGCACCCAGTCACAGAATCACCGTTGGGCACCTGATGACAACAGTTTATTCAAAAGATTATCAAAATAAATAAAACATGGTGGTCCTGTTGGATACCTAACACATAAGGTGCTCTTCATCCAAAAGAGAGGTTTGTACATTTGTCACCTAAATGAAAGATTGAAACAGAGACTCCAGTACTAAATTACATGCTATAGCTATGGACACCGTCTGTTGGATATGAAGTTCGGATGCTTCATTTGCTTCTGCTAAACCAGCAAGAAGCATAATCTTGCTCATCTCACTTACAAAAATACCTTACCTGAAGTCATAGAGACTTTCTTTTTTGAGAATGGAAAGCAGGAATAAGCAGAGTCTGGAAAATGGCTCAGAGCCATGGCTTTACCCAGAGCACACAAAGCGCGTATAGGAGAATGATGCATGGAAAAGTGACTGGCAGCAGTTTTGAGCTCTGCCAGCCATGACTGACTTGTACCATACCTTGAAATAACTAGAACAACCAAAATACTGCTTCATCTCAGCATGCCAATTTCCAGCTGTCTCCAGGAGCCAGCATGACAGCTAGGCGTGGCTGACTGTGAGGGGATGCACAGAGGTAAATATGCCAGCAGGAAGTAATTCAAGAATGCCTCTGCTCGAAACTAAGGTTTTCCAGGTTTCACCATGCTCACGCATATTTCCCATGGGTGATTTCATGCAAAGGGCTTTGCTGGAGCACAGAGCGTGCCCACATTGAGTACACTGTTAAATGAGCAAAAGCATTTACTCAGTGCCTGTGGCCAATCTAAATATAAAATATATTCTACTATATTTAATAGCTTGTGGAAGAAAACAATACAACAGAAAGGAATCTGATAATATGGAAGGGGCAGCAGTGTTTTTTGACATATTGCACATTGCATGCCAGGCAGTGCAAGAAAAGCATGTCACTCAGTGCTTTTGATTGAGGGATGCCATGGTGGCATGCCATAGCCAAAAAGCCAAATTGTCATATGCCTTCACTGAGATGCCATGCTGTGGAAAACATTGTAGGAATGAATGGAAACCCCCATTGACAGCCAGATCTTATTGGAAGATCTGCCAAAGGAAAATGAGAAGCATATTGGGTTGATTTTGCTGTTTTTATACACAACGAGTTTTTTAGCTACATTAACACTTTTATTTGTGTAGCAAATCTAGACAAATATTAGGCAGACTTTTAATGCATCCTTCCAGTTCAGAAGGTGTGTAACTCAGCAGTCTGCAGTTTAGACTTTAGGACTTTGCTTACAAAATCCCATCATCCTTCTGTTGTGGCTTAGAGCCTGCATTACCATTTGCAAAACTTAATATTAAGTCAGTGAGATACAAGAAACATAGAAACAATAAGCCAGACTGTAGATTTAGCAAAAGGAACAAAAAGGTGAACAAGCTTTCCTTGTAGCAGTCTAGTAAAATGAGCATAGATTGAAGGACTAGAACTAGCATTAAAAAAAAAAGTAAATTTATTATTTATCACATATAAATCTGATACAACAAAAATACACCGCCTATTTCAGGCGCCTCTTCCAGATCTGAAAATCTAAACAGATAAACTCTGCAGGAATATGACTCTCCTCTTTATTCCCATAGGGCTTTGCTTGTATGGCACTCACACTGAAATCCAAATCTGAGCTGGGCTGTCTACTTTTATATACACTGGCACAGTCTGACTTGAAATAATCCAAGTATGAGAATTTGACCTGTACTGTTTGCTTTTATAAGGTCTGTATGTGCTTGTTTGGAAATTCTGGCAGATTGGCAACTCTTCTGTATTGAGGTAGAGTTTTATGTATGACCTTTATCTTTCTTGATGCTCTGGCAGAAGCATTTACCTGGGAACAGTCCTGACCAGATCACAGAAATGCTAACATGGCTGGAGGAGTTCATAAGAGTTTTATAAGAGGCATTTCAATTAAATATATCATATAATTGATGATGTAGCAAATCAGAAATACTTCATGCATATTTTCTGGTGAGATGCATCCTCCTAAAAGAGAATTTTATAAGAAAATAATGTGTTTCTAACCCTTGAAATATGGTCTGTGTTGGCAGAAGAGTTTTCATCTCACAGACATTTTCCAGAAATTCTTTGAGATGTGTGTTTCCCAAAGTTCTAAGAAAGTCACTCCTTCGGAATCCATACCATTTGTGCACTTTGAGATGTCAGAGCACAACATCCCACTTCTACCAATATCTGTGCCTCACTCCAATGGAGTCAAAATTTCACTCTGAGACCACAAAGCAACTTTGAAAGAATCATCTGCAGATAATGAAAAGGTAACTGGATATGTGTAAGTGTAAACATGTCTATGTGCATTTCAAGTGTAGATAGTATGTAGTAAAAAGGAATCAGTATTGGGAATCCCATGCTTGTCACACATACTGAACAGCAGGTATTACCAGAAGAGAGGAGAAACAAAACTGTAACAAAAAGCCTTTAGTAACTTAGAAACAATGTTGGCTGGGAATGTTAATGTTCGTCTCCGAGCAGTTTAAGAAATTAACAGTCTATTGTAAATTGAGGGTTTTTTAAATAAATCCTTCAGAAACAGACTGAAAGAATTACGTGCAGTGACCCTAATCTTTAAAAATCTGTCTGAGGATACAGTAATAGAGCAGTACCTCATCTTGTAGTTGGTAGTACATTACAGTCTTATGGACAAAAGCTTCAGATCCCATCTTCTGCATTCTGAGTCTCATTTATCTGAATTCACACTGATGCGTCCTGATGGGCTCCAATATTCAGCTTTCTCTAATACAACCACATACAGGCTTGGGCTATGGATTCCAAAGTGCATCTGCACTTTAAAGATGCCAGTGCAGCTAACAGAAATGCTGTTGATCTCACAGTTTAGCATGACTCAGCACAGTGATTTGTCAGTGCAAAAAAAAGGTTTTGCTAGTTTGTCTCTCGCTACTCCTACCTTTCTGTGTCTTCATGTTCCTCAGTCTCTTTTTAAAAATTTCTCTGTGGTGCTACTCTCCATTCTCTACAAATGTGTTGGTCGCTTAATGCATCTTTACATTATGTATTTTGAAAAGAAAAACACAATCCTACTCTTTTTTTTTATTTGCCTGAATGGATGCCAAGATTTCATGGCTGGTTTAAGATTTATGCCAGACATATTTTAAGTGATCCAATCAAACTCTTCCATTCTCACAGTAATTTCAGTTCACTTACTCACATACCCGCAGGAGTGCCGAGGTACAGAAACGTGTTTGGAGTATGGGGACAAAGTACTCAGGCCTTTTCAGAACTAAGCTCTTCACTCTTGACCTTAAGGATGCTTCAGGGTTATCTATAGAAGCAGTCAAATGTAATAGGCCAGTTTGAATATTCTGATTGAGGGGTTCTTTTTATTAATAAGCCTTTTATGTCATTGTGGAACTGTACATCCTAGGCAAGGACAGAATATTTTCCAGCACGAATTCTCCGGTCTTCCTAACCTGTCTGCAAAGAAGATTAGTAAAGGTCTTTGATGTGAAAAGCTAGAGGTAAATAAGGAAATTATGCTTCATCCTTGTGAGGAAGACAGTGACTGCTGTGGCACTGTGCTGCACTTCGGGCTTTTTTGGAAGCACTACCTGCATCATACCAAGGAGTGACACTGAGAGGTGCCCTCTGATATTTGCTATTTCTGCTGCTGCAGTAATGGTCACGGTTTATAATCCAACACATAGAGTTCAGTAATAGTGAACAATGAAGTGCTTTTTATTATCCTGGCTTGGAACTCCTAACCCAGAACATGCTGGTAGCCACCTGGAACTACAGACTTGGCCCTCCCAGCAGTGGTGATTGTACATCCTCCCCAGATTGTCACGGGCACAGGTCCTAGTCACTGTCATTGGAAGAGAACATGCTTTTAACTGTGGAAAGTGGTTGAGAATATAAAAAACTCACTTTGAATCTTCACATTTGCTTGGTGCTGGGTTGATGTCTATCTCTCAGTTTTAGTGATGCTGAGAAACTATATAGTCAACCAATCATTCTAGACTTGTGAAATGTTTTTGGTTTCCTCAGAATTGAGACTGATGTAACCTTTGTGTTCAGGATTCACACAGGTGCATTTTCTGAGGACATGAATAATGCACCAGTTCACTACTGCACAACCCAGACACAAAATGAAACAGACCTAATTAGTTGGTAGATCTTACTGGTTAATTTTAAGACATATGCTGAGCTGAAATGGACAAATAAGGATTAAATACATGATAATGAAGAATCACAGATCAGGAAATGCCTGTAAGACGTCTCAGGCCCATCAATCCTGGCAGCTTGTGTAGTCAATCAGCATCTGCCAGTTTCTCAAACATCCCACATGGACAGAGCAAAGGTTTCCCAGCTATTCAAAAAACAAATTCCTGCAGGACAGCACAACTGTAATGAAAGGGGCATGACAAAAAAAAGAGAAGCCCATGAATCTAGTCCCATCTCAAACAGTGATGTCCTCTGAGGAGCTGTGGATGTCACTCCCTGGCCTGTGTTCACATTGCTGTAGCCATGCAGAGAGTACAGCACCCTATTCTCTACCTCACAAGTCTGTGCTAAAGATGATTGATATGATTCTTGCAAACTCTGTTATTCATCAAAGCAGCCACACAAATGCTAAATGCTAGCTAACTACTCGTTACAGGAACACCTTTACTGAAGGGGTAAATCTGGCCTGTTCGGGTGTCCCCACTGCAGAACATCACCAATCTATTTCATTATTTTCTTGCAGAGTTCTAGTTGGCAAGCAGCATGATGGATGGAACAAACAGCAGATCAAGCACCCACAACAACCTGAAATTTATGTTAATACTTCTCAGTTTGTGTTGCTAAACATTGGTGTTCGTAAAGTTAGTTTCACTATTCGGTCTTCTTCTGGCTGGGCATTCCAGCTTTAACCACATGCTTTTTGCAAAGGTTGTCTACAGAAATTATAGCAAAGTATTTTAAGGCATTAGACACGGAAAATATTTTTCTAACCTTGCATCACTATACCTTTTTGAGAGAGGCAATGAACCTAGTGTTTCAATTATAGGTCTTACACACACAATTGGGCAACAAGCCAACAATTTTCATCTGTGTATTCCAAGACCAATACCATTTGTTTAGCTATAAATTCAGAGATGATGAATGAATTGTATTTCTACTTCTCTGAGTTTATTAAAGGTCTGTATTTGACAGCATCTTTGAGTGTAATAAAATAATAAATTGTAATCTTATAGAAAAACCCCCTACAATTATTTAGCATGGTAAAATAACAGATAATCTACCCAAACCACAAGCAAATACAAAGAATTTCACTTCAATATCTGGATGCATAGTCCATGAAGTCAAGTAATCCTTACCCAACACAATTTCTGAGAGTTTAAGCAATCTCGTGTGGACTAGCAGTGGTCTAATCCCAAAAGTTTTTTTAAAAATGTATCTTAAGTCTCCTTGTTTCATCATAGACAGACAACACCTTCATTAAGCCCTTCTGGATTTATCGGCTTTGACAGCAGTCTTTTGCTTTTGGCAATATTATGACTTTCCTTTTCTGGGTGGTAGTACACGGACTACCATCTAATAACACTGGTTACTAAACATCCTGTAATACTGAAAAACAAGCATTCTGGATGTGTTTTTCCACAAAAGGTTTATATTTTATTAGTCAGTCATGCTTATATACAGAACCCAACTGCAAGGGTGAAGATAAATATGAGTCATTTGGTATTCTGAGAGTTCTGCTGGTTTTCAGAAAAAACGATGCATTAGAAAGTGATGTCTTTGCTTTGACAGTCACCACTATAGCTTTAGTGCTTCAGTGAAGGCAAGGCATCTTCCCTGTGGAGAAAACCTCCTTATGGATCACAGATATAAGTTGTATTTATCTATCATTCAAACAGATTATAACTCTTAGCATTGACTCAGAAAGACTAAGATTTGCTGTTACTAGGCAGACAAATATTCAGTGAGTCATTTGCTTCTATGGCATAGTAACTAAAGCTTTCATTTATTTAGTACAATGAGGGAGAAAAGAAGAGTTCAAAGGACCACTGATACTCTGTTACAGTGGCAGATTTGTGCTGTGTAGGACGAAATGGTTGCAAAACCTTCCTCTGCTTCCAAAATTGGAGAAAAGCACTGCTGCTGGACAGCTAAGTCATCTAGCACACAAGGCCAACCTAGCAGAGAATTTAAGCATATGAAGAATTTAAAGTTCATAACTAGTTCCTTTGTTTTCAGCTGGAGTGCTCATTCTTGTACACTTTATAGACACACTTCGGGTAAATAACATTTTTGTTACTCCAGATATTGGAGTTTTATCTAATAGTAGTTATCTGTTTCTGAAGTCACATAAAATTTTATATTTGAAGAAACTATGAATTCATTTTAAAAATTAATGTACCTTGGTCTTGTTACTGAATTAGCTTACCAGATGTTCTTTGGATGTGCTGGGGGGGACTTGGGAGAATCAAGCCTGAGCTTCGCTGTTTAGTCAATGTATGTCTCAGCAAGGCACTTTTTGTTCTCTTGCATCTCTAGCAGATGGTACAAACTGCCTGTCCTTTGTGAGACAGCATTAACCACACTTCTGAAAAGCCTTGGCATTGCTAGTAGTCTTCCTTCTTCGCTGGTGCTTCTCTCTGTTATCCATGTGTCAACAGTAAAGGGCAAGACACATTTGCTGGTTCTCTATGAAAAGAAAGATCTCTCGTGCCCCTTCACTTATTCTCAGTCAGGGTTTGAACTCTTGCATATTTGTGTACTTTGAAAACTCTCTGGGGACAGAGAATAAGATTAATGCAGAACAGACACAGCCATCATTCCTCGGGTTTTTTTGTTAACACATGAATACTTGTAAACAAATAAAACAGCACTGAAACCACTCCTGAGAATAGTAAGCTTGATTTTACAAGACAAGGGATTCTGTTTTCTTCACCAACCCATCTGCTTTCTTCAGAATTTATGGCACAAACTAGAGATTAAAGCATCATCTATAAACATGTAAATAAAGTTAACATAACTTGGTGACATTTAATTGTAATGTGTTTGCTATATTCCAATATAGTAAGTAAACAGTCCTTCAGCAATCATAGCATCATTAAACAAAAAGTATCTGTTCCAGAAAGTTTAAAAGATTGCCCTGAAATAATGGAAGACAATACTCTTTGTATAAGATTATTTTTATTTCTGCACTTACTACATGATATGTGATCGCTGTATGGTATTGCGCTTTGGAATGGAAAAAACTCAACAGTTTAGGTTAGGCTTTTAGGAAGCATTAGCTAATTATAGCTTTTGTAATCCCCTTCATTTAGATCTAGTCTCTTGTTTGTAATAGCTGAGATCATCCCCATTTTGCAACATCTCACACCATCACTTACTGGATCCTCTGTTTTTCCTATAAATACACATATCTGAACTCTCAATTTTATTAGTTTATCTTAACAAAGTGATAAGTTCTGAACTGCTGGCTGTTTTACTTTGTTCACATGATTGTTTTCACCACAGATAAAAATTCAGAGAACAGACATTATCTATGTATTCGTAATCCAAATGTAATGAATTATAAAAATCATTGCACATCCATGTTCAAAATTCCTAGGGCGATGACTGATTCTTCTGTCTCTGACTCATTCTTGACGCGTTCTTCTTGTCTTTAACTCTGGACATATTCTCTATACAGCACAATCTATGATTCTTGTATCTGTTCATAGAAAATAAATGGAACTCAATATTCTTATCTAGTGTTCCAATATTTTTATAGTGATAGAGAAATGTTTTATAACATTCCAGTCACGGAAGCATAAAAAATCTCAGTTTGGAAGAGACCTGAGACAGTCATCTAGTCCAACCTCTTGCAGAAATAACAACCTCAAAATATCTCACAGATATTTCAGAAAATATAATAAAATAATATATATTAATTTCACTTAGCATAAGAGCTCCTTTCATAATTCATTCTTAAAATGCTTGCTAAAATTTAATTTCACTTACTGGTACAAATTTGGGAATGAAGTAGAAGAACCAGTGTACTCAGTAGGCTCTGGAATTAATAAATACGCTTCCAGAATGGTTGGACACATAACAAGAAATGTATAGGGTTAATGTACACGAACCACCAATGTACACCATATGCTGATGTTCAATAAGATAAGAGTGAAACGATAAGGGAAAATAACATATCTGAGGTCCAAAGTCTTGCATTAACCTTCCTACAAGGACAGCAAGTTTTAGTGCAAAGGCAACAATAGCATCATATGGCCAATTAAAAAAATATCCACAGCAATACTTCTGTAAGAAAAATAGTGAACTGAAATTCAGTGGTTGCTGTATGTTGCAGAGAGCAATACAAAGATGAGAAAAAGAAGGACGATCCTTCACTGAAAATTAGTATCTCCATCAAAGTACAGAATGATTACTGTAAAGGACAGAAACACTTTATTTCTACCATCAAGCAAAGCTAAGATAGCCTTGTTCTGTGTGTCTGCATTAGAGGCACTCAAGGTGTGCAAGTAAGGCAGCCACAAGCTAGAACTCTAATCTCACCAGATTGCCCTGACATACGTTTCCTTTCCGTCTTCCCACATCTTCAGATCCAGTCTGGTCCCATATCATTCTACACATCTTAGATATTTTTCTGTAGTCCTCCGTTTCTTGTTGGCATCTTACAGCCTCCTCAAAGACTCTTCATATTTTTTAGTTCAGTTTCTAAAACACAGAAGCTGAAATATCTTTATTTAGATCTGTTTTCTTGTCACTTCAAGAAGCTGTCAAAGACTGATGATATTGAGATCATCTGAGTGGTTTTAATCTTCCACTAAAGGAACACAAGGGTATAGTCCTTTGAAATGAGAGTGGGCATTTTTCAAGACACTGTTACTGGGAAGCATGAAATTGGGGTAAACTGCAAAGAAAAAGACACAATGTGAATTCTTCACGAAAGTAAAAATTCTGATTTTTTACCTGTCTGTCCTGCCAGGTAAAGATATTCTTCAGAGCTGAAGTGAAATAGCTGGGAGAGTCCTTCATGGTCTCCCACATACCTGCTCTGTCAGCCTGCAGTGGGGTGGACAATGGCCAGGGAGATGGGAAAGGATAGGGAGATTTTTTCAGGATTTCTTCTTTTCTGAAAAGGTAGGAGCATGGATGTGTGAGTGTGCCATCACACACTTGTCTCCATTCAGCAACACTCTTGCTTTCTGCCTGTTGTCAAGCTGAGATCAACTCCTTGGCTTCTTGCCTCCATCTCAGTCTGTTGACACTGTTTCAGGTTTTCAAGGCCATCTCTGGGAGGAAAATGGATGAAAGAAAACTATTTTACACTGAAAAGAGACCTGCAGCCTCCTTTGTTGACTTGGGACTCACACAATTCTCTTTGATGCTTTGGCAGTATACCAGAGTTTATTTTTTTGTATCCTCTGTGAGAGGAGTAGCATGACTAGGTAGTACAAAGTGTGATTTCACGGTAGCAGGGAGCACGGAATGTGCTAAACTGCAACAGGAACTAACAGAAACAGGGCAAGCAAGCCATATTTTTTAAATTTTGAGGTACATCATATTTTCATAAATTTGCAAAATTTATGAAATTTGCAAAAGCAGATGTTCATTTAAGAATAGAAAAGATATCAATATTTATCTACTAAAACCAACGAATTCCCCCTCCTGTTTAGCATCACAAAGTTTGCTCATATCTCAGTGGGATGCCCGCTATTGAAGATGGTTATGGAATATGTATGATTTCTTACAAAAACCTTGCTCAATTTCTCTACAATTCACCTTAAATCTTGATCATTCTCACATTCCCATACTTCAGTTAACACACTAGAATTTCTCAATTGGGATGGCTGTTGATTGCACATCCGTAAGAAGTCTACACAGAGCCAAGGTGCATTTTTTTTTAGTGCAAATACAGAAATAGAATGTCTGTAGGTGACAGAGTTGGTCTAATGGCTCTGGGGTGAATTGTGAATTCTGTGGCATTCCTGAAACTGTTTCTGGTTCTTAACAAATATGATTCTTAGGTTGCATATGCAGTAGGTTTCAAACATGCCCTGGTGAAAAAGGAAAGGTACCAACAAGTCACACTGTGCCAGGCTGTCCATGCACCATCAAGCAAGTGGACACACTTATCATAGAATCATAAAATCATGGAGTGGTTTGGGTTGTAAGGGAACCTTAAAGGTCATCTAGTTCCAACCCCTGTGCAATGAGCAGGGATATTTTCAACTAGATCATGTTTCTCAGAGCTCTGTCCAACCTTAAGTTGAATGTTTCCAGGGATGGGGCATCTACCACCTCCCAGGGCAATCTGTGCCAGTGTTTCAACTCGTTCATTGTAAAGAACTTCTTCCTTTTATCTAATCTGAATCTACCCTCTTTTAGTTATAACCATTGTCTCTTGTCCTATTGCTACATACCATACTGAAAAGTTTATCCCCATCTTTCATATTGGTCTCCCTAAAGTACTGAATAGGTGTGGTGATGTCTCCCTGGAGGCATCTCTTCTCCAGGCTGAAAAACCACAACTCTCTCAGCTTTTCCTCATAAGAGAGGTGTTTCAGCCCTCTAGCCATTTTTGTGGCTCTCCTGTGTTAGACTTGCTCCCCCAGGTCCATGTCCTCCCTGTGCTGGGGACCCTAGAGCTGGTACAGTACTCCAAGTGGGATCTCATGAGAACAGAGGAGTAGAATCACCTCCCTCGACTCGTTGGCCACTCTTCTGATGCAGCACAGGGTATGGTTGGTTTTCTGGGGTGCGAGCACACATTGCTGGGATATTTCCAGCTTCTCATCTACCAGCAGCCCTAAGTCTTTCTTGGCAAGGCTGCTTTCAATCCCTTCATATCTGAGTTTATATAGTACCAGGGTTTGCCCTGACTCAGGTACAGGATCTTGCACTTGGCCTTATTGAACCTCTTGAGGTTCTCGTGGGCTGGCTTCTCAAGCTTGTCCAGGTCCCTCTGAGTGGCATCCCATCCTTCAGGTGTGTCAACCCCACCACTCAGCTTGGTGTCATCTGCAAACTTGCTGAGGGTGCACTCGATCCTGGAGTCTATGTTACTGATAAAAAACATTAAACTGTACTTGTCCCAGTATGGACTCCTGAGGGTCACCACCTGTCACTGACACACATCAGGACATTTGAACCCTTGACCATTGCCCTCTGGTTGATACCACGGTCCAACCAATTCCTCATTCCTCATTCACCAAACAGCCCACCCATCAAATACATCTCTCTTCAATTAAGAGAGAAGGATACTGTGGGGGACTGTGTCAAAGGTCTGGGGGAAGTCCAGATAAATGACATCCATGGCTCTTCCCTTGTCCACTGATGTAGTCAACCCCATCACAGAAGGCTACTATGTTTGTCAGGCAGGACTTGCCCTTGGTGAAGCCATGCTGGCTGTTCTGGGTCACCCCTCTGTCCTCCACATGCTTTAGCATAGCTTCCATGAAGATCTGTTCCATTATATTCCCAGGTGGTGGGGCTGACAAGACAGTAGCTCTCAGGATCCTCCTTTATACCCTTTAAAAAAATGGGTGCAATGTTTCCATTTTTCCAGTCACCTAGGACTTCACATGACTGTCATGATTTTTCAAATGTCATGGGGAGTGGCTTGGCAACTATGTTAGCCAATTCCCTCAAGACTCTGGGATGTATTTCAGCATCCTGTAGACTGCGGTATATTCAGGTTCCTCAAGTTGTCACAAACCTGATCTCTTACTATGAGAGGGATTTTGCTCCCCTAGTCGCTGTCTTGCACTTTGGATACTTCTGCAACTTGCACTATGCTTGTGGAGCTTAATGTGGAGCTTAATGTGGAACATAACAAGAGAGAACACTGCCTGTGCAATAAAATCTTTAGAACGGAAATCAGCTAAACTACCACTGTGGTGCATAAATATGCTTATTTGCATAGGTGCATATCTGCATTTTACATTTGTAACAAATCTTTCATGTGTTGCTTGTGCAGGCATGTTTCCATCAGCTCAGTAGCTCAAAGAGAAAAATAGTTTAGAATAGCAGGAAAACAGTTGAAACTGAAATTATGATTTTTTTTTTCCTGTCTTTTTGTTATTAAGCACTCTACTTGAGAAACTGTGAGAGAAGCACTGTATCCCTTACTGGCTCATAGGAATTATTCTTTGTGATTGTCACCAATGTGGACAGTAAAATTAAAAGATATGGCAAATTACAGGCAGAGTAGCCAGCCAGTAATATAGACAAATATGCTTTGAATTGGGTTTTAAGCAGTATTTGATGAAAAAGGTTCAACAATAATGAAAAGAACAATAACTTTTCCAGTAACCATATACTTTTTGGCTTTGTACTTCTGTTTTGATAGAAGAGTTAGCACTTTTTTACCCATTGTTTCAGAGGAAATAATGAATTTTAATGCTTCATCACTGAGAAAATAAAAAAAAATCCATGCCAAAATTTCTGTTGCTCTTCTTTTTCACTAATGAATCTCTCAGGTAACCAGAAACAAAAAAAAATATTTTTAGCCACCAGATGCAATTTACAATGAAACTTGAATTAAATATTCTGTAGCATTTTGACAGAAATCCTCATATTACAGATAGGTTTTGGACACCGACCTTATCCTATAGAAATAGCTATGTTAGAAGATGTCTTTGAACTGTCCCATTTTACCCATGTTTCAGGTCGAAAGTATTCAGGCTGCTGCTTATTGCTATTCCTTCACTGCGCTCAAGCCAACAGCAGAGGGCACAGCTCCCTGCTGAAAGTCTCCAAGCAGGAGACTGTGTGATTGTGTCTCATTCTGATTAAAATGTTTTCTATCAGGAGCAACGTTTTGATTAAAACAATGCAGTTTCAACAGTCAGTGACACCTCTGAAATGCTATTTATTCAACAGTCAATTCTGTACAAAATCATGAGATTTAGTTATGCCTAATTCAACTTCCAGAATAAAGGTGCTATCACATATGACTGAAGAATCATGGAATGCTTTGGAAAGAACTTTAAAGATTATCCAGTTCCAACCCCCCTGCCATGGGCATGGGCAGGGAACCTTTCACTAGACCAGATTACTCAGGGCCACATCCAACCTGGCCTTGAACACTTCCAGAGATGGGGCATTCACAGCCCTTTTGGACAACCTGTTCCAGTGCCTCACCATCCTCACAGTAAAAAAAAGATTATGAATACTTCATTATTTGGACACAAGTTTTTCCCTTGCTTCAGACCTTGGCTGTTCTTTTAACTGGGACAGGGAGTTATAGGACAGACAGTTCTATACTTTTTATATAGATTGATGTACTATATTTCACAACTTAAAATAAATGCTCAGTTAGTATTAAAAGCCTGAAACTGCAGGCCATAGCAGATAAAATTCCCCAGTTAAGAAGACACTTTTTCCCTCACACAGAGGAGCCAGGGTTGATCCTATCCACAATAACCAGCTGTGCACACACAAGCTGAGCAGTATCTCTGACACTAGCAAAGCCCAGTGCATGAAGCAGGTGTGAGGTAATATGAGACAACAGCTCTTTCGTAACCATCGGGGTCCTACTATCTCACACCTTTATGCCATGGGGCAATGTTTACTATGACTTATTTTATTTTTGGGGTGATCCTTATCTCTTGGACCCTGTGCAATACTTTGCATAAGGATGGCCAGAGCTTCCTCAGATCAAGGACGGCCAGAGCTTCCTTCCTTCCAGTGCCTGGTGGTTTGGAAGCACCCTCCTATTTCACTCCAGAACTTTTATGACTTTGCAACTTTCCCCCCACTGGTTTACTTATAATAGCTGTATGGGAAGATTATCTAATACATTATTTCCTTATTTCATTTTGACCAGACCTTTACAAATAATAGTATCTCGATTCTTTGTAAATGTTAAATAAAAGAGGTCATTATGAGAGCTAGTGAAATATTTAGTAAGAGTATTTGCATTTGTTGTTTTCACAAATCAATTCATTACTGAGATGTGTAGTATTTGGAACTTACAAAATGAAAAAATAATTTCAATGTTTCTATAATATAATATTTTTCAGAAGAACTTCCTGGTATTTTTCTGATTAGCGTCCTTAAAATAAGACTATTTTACATTCATTCCTATACTATGTTCATTTTTCACTTCATATCCTTGAATAAGGTCAGTAGGTGTCCTGCTATGCATAAAGTTAAACACATCTATAATGTTTTATATACAATTTAAGCACATTTATAATGTAGGTTCAGAGCTTTAGACATTAAAACTTCGAACACTTTCATCAAGAAAGCCAGGGATTCACTTCTATTTATACTATGAAGGTTTTGCCAAGGATATCACATTTCATTAATCCCAGTTTCCTGGAAGGGTGCTGACACTTTCCCTGCAGATTGGGGTAGCCTTAAATGTGTAGACAATAATCAGTGGTTGATGGAATACAGGGTTGTGTTTTAAGAAACATGTGTTTTAATTACCATCCATTATCCTCAGCCTTCCTATGCCGTGTGCTGCTGGGACATTTTTTGTGATTGCTGTCTCAGCAATTTAGTCCCATAGTTTTAATGCATTGGAAAAACATGACAACATCTGGACAACAAGTACAATGGAGGAATGCACAAGAGCCACAAAATGAATTATGAACTGCTTTAAATTGTACCATTTTAATTTAAATTTATAAATAGTTTATTTCCATACCTATTGCAATTTACAAAAAGCTCTTATTTTTGAAAAAATATTTCAGTGCTCTTTGAGTTCAGGTATTTCCTCCTAGCATGAAGATGTAAAAAAAGCCTTGAAATGGGTTTTGTCACCTAGATACGGGATCTGCAAGAAGTTGCCCAAATGGAAAGAGCTGTGCAACAGGCAGTAAACTTTCAGCCACCCTTTCTAAGCTGCATTTCCTAGAACTTTTGTTTAAGGTCAAACCTAATTTCTTTGCCATCTGGAAAAAGGCTGATTGCGCAGCCACACCGTAACTTCAAAAATTAAAGAAATTGGGAAGTCTATTAAAGAAAACATTAGACTCTTCCTTTGAATCCTGGCTCATGGACTTTGCATGAGGTCAAGAGCTCCTTCATAACATTAACCTTACTCCCTGCATTCATGCAGAAGGAGAAAAAAAAGGGCTTGACAGGTTTTTATTTAAAGTTGTAAGAACTAGCAGGTTAGACTTTAATTAAGAAATACTAGTAATTAATTATTTTAACAACAGTGATAGGATCATAGCTAAAAGCTGAAGTACACTTTGGAACGTAGAAACAGCAGTAATGGGAGGAATCATAAGCCAGTTGTGTTGGATTTCAAGAAGCAAACCAGTTGTTGTGTCAGTCACACACAGTCTGCTGCATGAAACCAGAGTCTAGAATTACTTTATAGCCAGGCTGATAAGACAGTGAAAAGGTCACAGTTCCGAAATCTTGGCTCCTCTTCCAAGAGATCATTTTACCGAATCTCTGCCATGCTCACCTCATGCAGAAAGAATATTTTTCATAGTCATAAAATTGACATTGATTATCTGATCAAGCAAAAGAAGTATTTCCAAATTATATTCCCATTGCATCTGTATAACAGGGTAAGATTTATATTTCCTTTGGTGTTATTCCTAAAACTTCATTCTTTTCTTAGAAAATACCAAATTACCTTGCCCCACTCTTCTGTATTCTTTGTCACTGAATGTCTTTATATGATATTGTCCCTATATCATGCTGCAATGCACAATCTGTTTCACACAAACCATAAATACATTTTCAAATCTCTCTGCATTAGTCCCATCTAACTCATCAATTGATTTTTCAGTGGTTCAGCTGATAGTTCTTGACCACAGACGAAGGTTTTTGATATTGTCTATATATCTAATTCACAGTAACCAACATAAACTGCAGATGTAGATGGCAGACAAGGAACTGACAGGTCTCTCTCTCTTTCGCCCTGCTGTGAGTGTGAACAACTGCAGATGATTTGGTGCTCTGGGTCATACAGGAGTGAAGGAACTTAGCTCCTACATTATTCCAAAGGAACAATGATAATTGATATCAGATCTGTTCAAAAGTCAAAATTTCTGTTCTGCAAGAAGCACATTCTGTTTCAAAATAGCTGATATCATTTTAGTAATCTGACTTGGATCAGAGACTAAGCAAGCGAAGCTGTCTCTCAGCAGAAGTTTGTGGTGGTAATTTTCCTTTGAACATTTTCTATTCTGATAAAATATAATTTCTGAACAACCAAAAAAATGAACAAAAAATTGCAATCCACCTATATCAGAGATGTACCTAAAAGCTGTAATATCCCTAGTCATCACTGCAACAAGTTTTACAGGTTAGAACATTACTTGCACAATGGTGTCTGAAATTCCTGACGTCAGCTGCGGACATCTGCAAAGGCAGATATCACTAGTTTCCTATTACTGAGAATAGCCTGTTAGAAAAACACGAAAATGTCAACAGGTTCCAGTTTTGCAACGCAGGATGACAAGGCAAGACTTACATAATCTGTGATAAACCTTATTTTATATAGAAATAATTACTCCATACACTCAGTTCAAATGCTTACAAATATAGATAATACAACAACTATTTAACTATGCTGCAGTACTTATCAAGCATAAGGTCCTAAAAATGCGATCCTGCTTATAAGTATGTATGAGGCAGAGTTTAAGCCAGGCAAAATCCCATATGTTTTAGCAGAACTTAGCTTTAAAATAGTCAGGTATCAATCCACAAAAGATTTCCTTGAAGATTCCTAGCAGTACAAAAATGACCTGAGATCATTCCCAAAACATCTGAAGCTGGTAGGACTTAGTAGGTTTTGGACCTCCTTTCTTACTGAGAGCATTGCTAGTTGTATTAATGTAGTATTTAATAATATATTGACCATTTTCATGAACACTGATATTGTTTTCCACCACTAAAAGCTACTGAGATTGACTATTTCTTAGTGATTGTCAAAATCAATGTTCTAAAATCCACATATAAATTTCTTAAATCACTGACATGTATTTTAAAAAAGGCTGAGTATCCATTGCTTTCTGTGTAGTTTTCATTTTTATACCATAATTATCCTTTGAGTTATTTAGTGTAAACATCTTTGGACAACGTTTGAACAGTTAGAATGATTTATATTTTAATTTGGCATCCAACTCACATCTGTCTTAATATATGTACTGAATCAAAAAGTAAACTACTTTTTGATTGTGCAGACCCCCCTGTTTCCTTATTACAACCCTTTCTCTTAGCACAGTTTCTCATGCCATTCTGAAGTCATATGGAATCAATAAAGGTTGGTTAGAAAATGTTAATGTCTTTACTGTTCGAGCAGGCATATAAAAGCCCACACGTAAGAAATTCAGAAGAAATTCAAATTAGAGATAAAATTTTTCTTAACAGTTTTCATCAGCACCAGGAGGGTTTTTTAAAAGAAGACAGCACCTTGCAAGGAGAAAAAAAAGGAAAGTTTGAGCTGCAGTTATCAAGGCAACAATGGTAAATGCAATCTTTAACAGAAAAACAGATTTTATTTTATAATATATTTATTTCTTTTAATTATAAAAATAATCAGTTACATGGGTTGTTATCATATCAAGTGTCTTTATTATGTATACAGTTGCATGGGAAAGTGACATCAATTTACTACTGGTACAGAATTAGAAGCAGAAAACTTCAACTATTTATTTTACTTGGGACATGACCACTGGCACAAGTTATACTCTACCGCCAATGGAGACCCTTGGTCTCCTATAGGTGCTAAAACTAAATATGTCAAAACAGATGAATTTCCAGGTCTTCTCTGAGAGACTTGGAAACCTTCCAGATGCAAAGAGATCATCACTGTTGGACTTTAATTCCACATGAAATTTAAGCATAATGATAAAGAAAACCCATCAGGTTAGTAAAAAGGAGGCCTGAAGAAGGGGATGTGAGACATGTCTTTTTTCATTCTCTTTTAAAAAAATTTATATAGAAAGACTAATTACTTTTCAGGAGTATTTATATATATTAGGATATGCTTGCTAATTCTGTTATATTAGTTGGCAACACCCTTTAAATGTCAGAGAAGATCCAACTTATGTTGTTTAAAATTAGGACTTGTTGGCAAGTGTTCGTGTCCAAAGGTAAAAGGTAATTTCTCAGTAGGAAACCTCGAGGATACTCACTGATTTGAGGAGGAGAATGTAGGAGGAGACTTTCTAAACACACTTACTCAATTGTGCTTTTTTTTTTTTAAATCTACAGTGGGAGATGTATACATATGCAAAAATTACACTATTACTCCCAGTGAAAACACTCTGGACTAGGGGGTTTCTTTCCCTTGGAGAGTCTTATTACCTCGATAGCAAAGGAGATTCCTTTCTGCTGATGTGTAATGTTGCAAATGCTGTAAGAACTCCAGGTACATATTTCTAAGCATTGTGCACAATAGCAGGTGCTTATCACTACAGTAGAAGTCAATACAATTTTATGTGCTTGTAAGCAAGGAATTAATGATAATGACCAATAAGCAATGACAATAACATCTGAGTACACCTGGGGCAGCTCACACTCTAAATTCAGAAAACATCAAATACCTATAACTGTTACTTCTGTGAAGAAACAGACCTTTAAAATACTGTTATACTCTCTGGAGTAGAAGATGTATTCACATATATTTCACCTGAGTTTTGGAACTGTGTCAAAGAGAGACATGCAGATTTACTATGACTGATGCACTCATATACATACTTAGAATTAAAACCTTCAATGACTTTGGCTTAACTGCTTAAACTGTCAACATTTTTCTCTAGATACTTAAAAATAATCTCACATAAAAAGATGTGAATATGGACAAAACTGCTTGCCCAGTATAAAAATCTTTGAAATCTATAACTTGGCTGTCAGAAAGACATTATTGATTGATAAAGTTTTTACTGCACTTCATGCTGACTGGAGGACCCCTCTCTGGAACATAAACATTGCAGCAGTTTCATTTCCATTGAGACCAAACTAATGAGCAAGGCACAGAGCACATAGTGGGTGGAAGGAAATATGCCTCAGAGGCAGAGTGAATGAAAGAAAAGCCAAAGTCAAGTTTTTAAGGTCTGTTCACATATATTATCCCTAGGGAGGGAAAAAAAAAAGCATATGTAGGTAGCTTTGGGAGTTATTTTATTTCACAAAAGCAATACCATACCTGTATGTGCAAAGTTGACTTTGCAAGAGCAAATTGGGTTATGTTGACAGTGCTTATTGAGCTAAATTTAGATGATCTAAATCCATATTTAAATAATGAAATAGGGCTGTAAGGTACAGGTATAAAAGTAAATAACCTCTGGTAAATGTTTAAAAGGTCAGCTGTACAAGTACATTGAGCTTGATACTACATCATCTGCTTTTTAGAGAGCCTGGTCACCCAATGCCCCACTATAATTGTAGCTGGAGCTCCTCAAAGCTACCAGCATGCTGATCACTGCAAGGTGGTTGGGTTTGTTTGTTTTGTTCCTCCTGGCTTTTCAAGGAGAGCAAATAAGAAGGAAACCCAGAAGAAATTAATGAAGCAAAGAGGGAAAAAAGTTACCGAGTAAGGGTCCCAGCAGCTGTCCAGTACCTTAAATGTCTTCAGATAATGAAGCAAGGTCTGATTTACAGAAATTTAAAACGATCTCTAAAATAACAGACTTTATTTGTTTTCCAGTGCCTTAAAGTCCTGCTAATAGTCATCAGCATAGTAAAAACTATGCATGTTCAATCCATGTAATGTTATCTTTGGCACCTTTTTAGATTTTATGAACATTCCATCATGACAAACTAAGGAGATGGATTATACATTTTTAATCCAGGCATTAGGAACACACAGCCAGAACTATCTTCCTTTTCTCTGTCAGTGCGATGAAGTTATCTGACTTCATACAGCCAAGATAAGAAAGAGGTATCCCCTTAGAATTGCTTTTAGCTGTAAAGAGTGCACTTCAGCTGTGTTTATGCAGCACATGATGAAGTGTTTAATAGTTTGCTTTGAATCAATAGCTTAAAATATATTGAAACAGTAAAGATGTTAAATTGAAAACACAGCAATTCAGATTTAAAATTAAAGGAATTAGAAACAAAAAGGGATTGAAATCAGAATTTTAAGATTATTGTATTACATGTTTATATGATAACTTCCATGTTCTGTTTCTATATTTTAGAATCTCCTCCTTGTATTTTAAGATGTTTTTATATTTTCATGTGTGCTGTTGCTGAAACATCATACAGGTAAGCCAGGACTAGTCTTTTGCCATAGAGTTACTTAGTTCCTACAGAAGTGCCAACATATTCATAGGTGAGATGGCATTTAAAGAAATTATTATGATTTTCTAACTGGAAGTTTATATTCCACAGGAAAAAAAAAAGCTTAAGATACAATATGCAAGACTAAACAAAAGTTACGTAAAACTCTATGACATTCATGGCCATACCATCAATGTTTTGTGGTAAATGGGACTATTGTGGGTAAATATTGCACTATGTGCAACGAAGTGGTTACACTCCTCAAAATGCTATTTAATGTACTACATTAAATTTCTAAAGACGTGGAAATAAAGGCATGCACTGGAAACTGTTAGCAGCAGAGTTAGAAGAATGTATGTCCTTTGCAAGCTGTGCTTGTCCACATCTCTGTGTACTTACCCTAAATGGCTTTCAGGAATCCGTGCAGTTCTGCCTACCCAGGGTAAAGCCTGAGTGAGTCCTGACAATGCCAGGGAAATTCAGCTAACCACCATAAATCTGCAAGTATTCACAAGCATGTTCTCAGTTTCATTGTCAGATCCTAAGAGTGCAGAGTGGCTTTTCTATTTCTCACTAATTGTGCCATTTCTTTGTAACAGAACCAGCAAAACTGATCCTGTCAATTGGTTTTTAGCTTTATCTCATTCACTGGAAGGCAGACAAGAATTCAAATGCAGCTGAGGCTTTCAACAAACAGGATAGCTGGCAATTGTCACTGTTTTCTTGGAGGTCAGTTACTGACATACTGAAAACACGTATCTTTCTTTTCCCTTTCCTTATCAAAACTGCAGTGAACAGGACTAGAAAAAATACGCCTTTGTGTTAAGTAGGTGGAGATGGTTGCCTCTTATCCTGATATAGCAAATATTTCCAACTTTGCCCATGCTTCTAGATGGATTTTTTACCCAAATGCCCATTTAAACCACAGACCCTTCAAGAAGAGCTGTGTTTTTAAATATGGGTGCTAGTGAACTTGTCTTGTTTCATTCACTTTTTGTAACAGGAAATGTTAACACCTTTTGTGTTTGTTTTCCACTTCATTACCATGTGGACTTTGTCAGACAGACTGTTTGAGTCATGTGTGGCACATCCGTCTTATCAAACAGAAAAGAAAATTCTAGATCAGAACTCTAAGAAATCTTGAATCCATGCATAACATACGCAGACTCTCAAAACCAGCTGGGGCAGGAAAAATAATTCCTTATTATTACAGAACTTTTTATATTAAGGAACCATTATAACACAGTATTATACATTATTATATACTCCTAAAATATAATTACTCATAGTTCATACTGAAAAAAAAAAACCCAGAAAAATGTTTTCAAAGAGAATTTCAAGGATAACCATGTATGATCATTGCAATCATATACTTCTAAACACAAATTATTTTTGCACCACTATTTGTATTATTCTGCAAAGCAGAAGGAAAAATTCCTGTTATTTTCTCAAAAGTTCTAAATTTTGTCTTATTCATAATGGGTTTGCAAAGTTCAACTAATCAATACTTATAAAACATATTCTTATTCTTTGTTCTGCAAGAATAAAACTATCATTATATATTTAGGATTTTAAAGTATATTTTTATTTAGAGGTTGGTTTATGCAATGAAAACATCAGTGGTATCTTGACAGTCTTGAATTCAGTAAAGACTAGGGTAAACATAATCACAGCCTGATTATAATAATATAGAGAGTAGTTAAATTAAAATCTATGCCATCTCTCATCTGCCTTTTTGAAGACTTCAGAGTAACGCAGGAATTCATCTGAATGAGGCTGTTGAGATTTGAGAGCTGAAAGCATGATCCTAGGTATGAGTTTATGGGCTCTCATAAGACATTTTCTACTGTTAGGGCTCCATCCTGTAGAAAGAAATGGGCTTTTAGTGTAAGAGTTCGCCATTACTGGTTCCTACCTAATCCTGTGCTTCCATCCGTCTGTCTATTTAAAATCAACCCTGGTGTTCATCACCAGCACAGCCTCACAATAACCGTACTGAAATTTCACTCAGTTAAAGGAAGGAAAAAAGAGGGAGAAATAACACCAGAAATGCACTTTTCTTACTTTGTTTTGTGAAGCAGTGACTATTTACACTAACTCCATCATAAAGGAACAAGATAACCAGAGATAGAATCTGAAATGAAAAAGTATTGTAACAGTGCTTTGCTATCAGTGTTTTAAAAGGAATTGTGTGATAGTTGGTGTTTTATTTCACCTGCACATCTAATAAATAATTATTTGGTATATGACCATGGAAAAATAAAAGACCTTTGTCTGGCTGTACATCTAAGTCACACCCTTATGGCACCAGTTTCACTATTTCTCAAGCACAGCAATTCTCAGCTTTACAAATGGCTCCAGCCAGGACAACTGAATTACTTAATGGCCAGCAGTGCAAAGATCTGAAGAAGATAAAGTTAGACTCCACAAGGAACAACATAAAGCATTAGAACAGAAATCAGGTTTCCAGTTGACCCCACTATGTAACTTACATGGTTTTTGTCTGAAATGAAGTACCTGCCTTAAATTATGTCAGCAAACATTATCTGTTAGGGTTTTGCAGCACATGTTGGTACAGATAGAGCTGCTTCTTTTACATTTGCATGCCTCTAACTGTACAGCGGTGCTGTAAACATTTACAGGTTTTCATCCTTCCACTATAAAGTACAGAGAAATTTCAAATTCCTGTTCCAAATGTACTCGAAAGTTGAATTGTTTTAAATACAAAATACCACCTCTGCTGCAATAAGCTTTATTCAGTGGGACATACTCCTAGGACCACCTTTTCAGCTAACCAATGTGTGTATCCAGCAACTGGACCACCGAGGCCTTGGTCAGTGACTTGCCACCACAATGTAGTAGCAACAAGTGTATCAGAACCTGTGAAATGAATGAAATGACGTTGTACCTGGTTGACTTATGTAGCATTGCTGCCTTTTGCCATTAGCCTGTTAAGCATGATGAAGAAGTCAATAGTCTAAACTTAATTTAATGTAATGCAATTGTAAGAAACACAATGAAATCATACCAAGACCTGTCTTTATTCCATTCCAGAACAGGCACTACATTTATGGATTATTTTTCATATGAAACAGGTTTTGAGATATCACAAGCAATTTACATCTGAAAAAAAAAGGAGAGATAATTTAGTGTTGTTCCCCTGGCTTGTAATTAAAGGAAAAAATTGTTAATTGAAAGTGCAGAAAAGAGAGCACAAACTGCAGATAAGCACATGGCAGCTAAAATGCAATACTTCAGCTTAGTCTTAGACCTCCGCCTTGATGAAGGGAAATTTCTCTTTTGTCAAAAAAAAGGGTGTTTTCCTAATAATATCAATCTCTGATGCAGAATCATGAACGAAACGGGAGCTCATCCATGAACATGGGAACAAGGGACTCAGTATTTATAAGCATTCTCCACTTCTATGCTAATTAAAAGGCAGACAGCATTCAGTCATATATTCCTGCAATCCTCATCCTATTATCTTATTAAGCAAAGCTAGTAAAACACCTCTTTCTGTTCATAAGAATACAAAAACAGTTATGAAGAGGCCAATAATCCTCTCAGGTAATTGATGTCTCCTTAGTGAGCAATCCTGAAACCACAGCACTTTTGTCTGCCTTAGTGCAGCAACAGCATCATCCCTTTAACTGCCACAAATGGAAGAATAATTATTTTCACTCCTCGCAGTTCTTCAGAAAAAAGTTGATGGTGCTTGTAGGAAAAGTGAGAACACAGACACAGATATATCACTCTGACTGGTTTCAAAGGAATTACCTTCCTTGTGACGGCAGAAAATTAAACTTTGCAAAGAGCTCACAAGTGGAACACAACTGAGAAATGGGAAAAAATCTGTTAGGCAGAACAACAGCTTCCTATACAGAACTGTTTCATTCAGAATCCCTTTAAAAATTTCTCTAACTGGCTGTGCCTTGTAATTGCTCAGATTCAGAGAGGGCCTGAGCTGCAGAGCTGTGGGTTCAATCAGTCGAAAACCTTTGCAGGTGTGCACAAGGGTGACAGGAGGTGGGGAGCTGAACCTACTGGTTTGTCTCAAGTTCATTTCCAACATAAAGACTTGACCCATCTTCCTTTAGTGTAACTCCTTCAGAAATGAATTTTATTAAAATACAAGTGAAAACATTAAGTAGAAACAACTTTGAAAATCAAATAGACTTGATTATGATGACCAAGAAAATGAATAAGGGATTCATAGTCTAGGAAATGGTAAGGAAAAGGAAATGTCCTTAACTTGCTCAAGGAAAGGCAAGCTCATTTCACAAAATGTCTAGACTTTGACAACCGGGGAAGGAGAGTTCTCTTATCTTTATAGCAAAGAAAGATAACAAAATACAAACAAGATTGCAGTTTAGGACATAAAGCTATCACTATATTGACATCTTATAGGACTTACTGGCAATATTAAAGAGATGGAAAGGAAAATTTCCCTGTGTAGTAATTTGAATGGTTGATTTCTCAAGAAGAAAATGAAATGAAATGAAATGAAATGAAATGAAATGAAATGAAATGAAATGAAATAGAAAAGACAAGAGGAAAAAGAGAATAAAAGAGAAGAGAGAAAAAAGAAAAGAAAAGAAAAGAAAAGAAAAGAAAAGAAAAGAAAAGAAAAGAAAAGAAAAGAAAAGAAAAGAAAAGAAAAGAAAAGAAAAGAAAAGACAAGACCACCAGGATTCCCAGTATACTGCTGCCTATGTTATGATAATGCACTCTATAATTTCCTTGCAGGCCTTAATCAAGTTCTTCTGCATTATCAGAGAGCTCAAAAAAATGCATTTATTTTTTGACTGTTTAAGTCATTAAGTGTTTTGCAATGCTTTCAGGTAACCAAGAGATCACACTGTAAAAACTGCAGCCTAAAATGAGCACTTCCTTCACCACCAATCTATTGCTACCTGATGATCCCCTTTTAGATATCCATTACCTTCACTTCTCATTTTATCTTTGGGGAGTTACTGCTCACATTTGACAAATCAATGAAATTGAGAAACTGGAATATCTTAGAATCATAGAATCATAGCATGGCCTGGGTTGGAAGGGATCTTACAGATCATCTAGTTCCAATCCCCCTGCCGTGGGCAGAGACATGTTCCACTAGACCAGGTTCCTCAGAGCCCCATCCAATCTGGCCTTGAACATTTCCAGAGATATCTGTTATGTGCCTGATGTTCACTTTATTGGGCGATGTGTAACTTCTGCTTAATTTTCTCATAAATATACGCATACACACACCAGGGTGGAAATCTAAGACTGAGCAGGGAAAAGCCCCAAACCAGACACAGTGGGGCAGGGGAGCAGCATGTGTCTGCCAAAACTCTGCCACACAGCCATGGCGACCCAGGCTAGGCCCACACCACTGAATTCAGCCGCAGCTGAGCCTGCTGGGCCCACCCTGTGGGGACCAGCACTGACTTTGTCAGCACCAGGTGAGACAGTTTCCTTAGCACCATTTTTGACCCTTTGGTCACAAAAGCATCAGCTCTTCACAGAAAACCTGGTGGCACAAAGGTGCGCTTTTCTGAGGCCACAGATTTGATGCATGGTGGTGATTCGGCCTGCTCTTACTGTCACTGGAATCTTTAGCAAACTGCTTGTTAACTGCAGTTAAACAGGATAAAGCAGTGAATGGGTCCAAAAGACTGCAGAAGTTAGTGTCTGGCATAACTAAATCTAATGCAATTGAATCTCATGTGTATTTGGGATATTCGCTAAAGGTTTGACTTGATGATCTCAGAGGACTTTTCCAACCCAGAAGATTCTGTGATTCTAACATAAAAGAGCAAGACATGCGCTGCCGATGGTGCCTCAGAGCATATCCTCTCCTGCCCTGCTGTAAGCTCGATCCTTCGGCTGGAGGGTGTTAACCAGGAGACAGCTGAGGCCTGGGGCAATCTGGTCATCTGGGCTGTCCCTTGAAACCAAACTGCTTCCTCATGATAAGGAGACACTAACCCTTGGCACCCCTGCAACGTGACATCAGGAAATGTTTAGATTTACTCTTTAAAAATGTGTTAGGGCAGATTTGGTAGTAGTGGCGCAAAAAGCTGTCAGCAACTGATGCAATAGAACCACCCCTGTCTTATCAGGAGGTTCCCCATGAGGAAGAGCAAGGAGAGGGACATCCACAGCCCCTTCTGTGCAGGTGATTGGGCTTCCCTGCACTCCTCAGGAGAGGCCAGATCTGCACGTCCAGATCTCTGTCCCTCACCAAACTGTGTGCTCTTGCATTGATCTGCACCACTGTGAAGTGTGGTCTAATATCCTCTCAAGACCCTTTATGCTTAATTATCTTCATGGAATCATACAGGTTGTTTCTGCTACATATTTTGGAGTCATGGTCTCATGGATCCATTGTGTCTTCTGTCTGTGAAAATGCATGCATTTAAGAGAAATGCTTGAAACAGCCACAGTCTAGCTATTCAGAGTGCTTTTAGCCCTTGAACAAGTCCTGCAGGATTAACGTTAAGGCAGGATTTCCCAAGACTGTCAGCTAACAATCTCGTGGTTTGCATTTCTTTTACATATCCCACAACAGTTTGTAACGTGGATTCTTTTGTTACTGGGTCATGAGAGAGAAAGGCTCCAGGAAAAGCCTCCAGACAGCTTCAGATGATTATTGCAAAGGAAAGCTCGCCAAGACCTACAGAATTGTTTCCTATTTCACTCATTGTACCCTGCCTCCTCTCCTAGGTTCCCCTGGCACGAACATTGCTGTCCTATCCTGTGATCCTTTAGCTCTGCTTCCAAGCATTTGCTGTAGACATATTTCTTTCCTCAACTGACATTTTAATTCATTTGAGAATATCTGATTGATGAGAGGGAGGTGGAGAACAGATATTTGGCTCAAGTAGTCGCAAGACCAGACCCTTACATATAGGAGATCAAGCTCTAGATCTACTTCTGAAATCTCGTTTCTGTGATACTACAGCAAGTTGTGTCAGTTGTGAAAGGAACATAGACGGAGTTCAAATAAACTATTCAATAGAACAAGATTGTAAGTATAAAGGACCATATATTAAAACTTAATTTTGTTCAAGGCTGTGACATACATTGTGGTCTTACTCATGTTCTTCTCTATATCTGCAACTCATGTTCTTCTCTATATCTGCAAACATACAGGGATAGTTATTACAGTGAGATGGTTAGGCTAATAATAAGATTCAGCAGCTACTCCTGAGCTCTTGTTCCTAAAGGCTATGCTTTAAAATCTCTGAACACCACAACAGCAGTGATCTGCTTGCCACAGGGCTAGAGCTTCTGTTAACTAGGAGATCTTTTAGGTAGTCAGTACTTCAAGGAAATTAAAAGCTTCTTTTTAAATGGTTGAACAAGGAGTTAAGTATCCATTTGAAAATACTGGTGTAATGTGACTCTTGCAAAGCCACAAAGAAAAGTGGTGCAAAGTTAGGAACAGAAATTAATTTCTGCACAAGGCTACCATCCTAGACATGGCTCAGTCCCCTAGAGCACACCTACCATTAAAACACAGCATTCTAAAAACCCCTTCCACTGCTCTCTCTTAAACAGATATGTGACCTGTCCTGGCATAGAGTCAACTCCTTCTACACATCCAGTTTTCCAGGCTGCAAACCTTTGCCCAAAGAGAAAGAAGAGGGGACTCAATTTCTAATCCTTGATCTCACCCTCATGCTCCTGACTCAGGAGCACAGGACCAGTTGGTTCTAATTTGACTGACTGCATACCTAACAAAGACGGTGGTTAAACAGCATTCACTTAAGTGTTGGCTTCTGTGACACTAAAGTCACAAAAATCTTGAATTTCTGCTGAAAGACAACATGAATGATCACATATAAGACAACAGTGAATGGAACAAACATTAATGCACCATTTGGCAAATAAGGGGAGGCACAAGGAAGCTTACAACAGGTTCCATAAGATGCATTTTGGCACCTGTAATGAAACTTAGGATGAATGCCAGTGGCTAAATTCAGTAGAGAGCTCCAGAAAGCAGACACCAGGCTGCCTCTCTCATTTAGGAGACATCTAAATACCACTGTTGTGCAGGAATGCCATGTGCAGTGGTGCCCACACAGCAGCTAGCCTATGGAGACCTAAGTGTCCAGACAGACTGGGGACAAGGTGTCACACAGCCACTCCAGGGGGATTTAGAAAGAAGAGAGGTGGTGGTGAAGCCCTGGGTCACACTGCTGTACGTGGCACTCTAAGCACACGCCAAAAATGTTAGTTGTGCCCATACTAACAGCAGGAGAAGGAAGGTTTTGGCCATGGTCAAGTGGAAACTCTTCAGTGTAGTTTTGGCAAATGTCAGCTAGAACTCTCTTCAAGAGACCCTAAATTCACTAAACCAAGTGAAATGATGGTTTCCAATAGACTGTATGGAATAAAGTATGCAGAAAGTTCAGCTATACAGACTCAGGACATGTTATGGCCCTTATTCCAGGACCAGAAAGTGAGTCCTGGCTTGTTTTATTTACCCCAAGAGGCACAGATAATAAGTTCACTGCAAAGCACAGCAGACACGCTTGATTCCCCTCTGGAAAAGCAGGGGGTGTTGGTAGCTAGCACATTAATTCAAGAAGTAGGTGGCTCTTCACTGCTCAGACTGAGGCATCCCTGTCGCCTCTGCAAGTGCCTTGATGGGCAGCCTTTGAACCAGCTACACTGTTTTTAAACAGGCTCTCTTCACTGATGCAACTTGGCAGTACTTATCATGCCTCTCTGTAAACTCTGAAAACAAAGTGGCAGCAAACAAGAATATGCAATTAAATTTTTTTTAGCCATCTAGCCTCTCTTTTGCTTAGTGTTTTTATTCTTTGTTTGGGTGGCTTTTTCTCTGCCAAATGAGAAAGGTAACAGTGCCAGTAAGAAGCATTAGCTCATGTTTGTTCAATGGCTGATGCTGAGAGAGTGCTAGGTACTAGAAGCGAAGCACATCTTAGCACTCAAAGACGTGCAGGCTGAAGAGTTGCCCCAGTGCCCAGGCTGGGATGGCTACTGATTCTGAAGAGCCTTAAGCCATAATAGAAAACAAGTCTCCTACAGACATATAAATAACAGCATGTAAAGCACAACTAAACAGGAATACACACTTCCCAGAAAACTAAATGGAGCTTTCTCTATTTCAATATAAAACAGTTCAGTCAGTCATGTGTTTTCCTCCTGCATGAATTACTGGATGCAAGATGCAAGAGAAAGTCCTTAGTTTAATCTTTTTTTTTTTATATATATCTCAACCCAGTTTAGCAGGAACTTAGTGTGAATGCCTCTAGAAGCACCTCTGAACACAATGTCGTGATGCAATGCACCAGTCACTAGGGAAAAGTGATGCACAATCATGAGACTTCTGTATTATTGATGCACTATCACACCTAAGCAGCATGTTTACCCAAGTGCTGTTCAGCTCTGATATCCTGGGTGTTCCCACTCAGCTATGGCTGCACGGCAGGGGTAGATTACTAGATTACATCCTGATTGCCATAACCCAGAGGTGGGGGCCATGTAGGCTGTGTATACGCTCTGTATGCTGACACAAAGGAGGAAATCCAGAGCAGTAAAAAGGACAGATATGCAAATAAATTTAAAAAAAACAAACAAACCAAAGAGTTGCAACCCAGAACACCATTGGCTTTCTGGGCTGTGAGTGCACATTGCCGGCTCATGTCCAGCCTCTCATCCACCAGCACCCCTAAGTCCATCTCGGCCAGGCTGCTCTTGATCTGTTCATCCCCAGCCTGTGTTGATACCAAGGGCTGCCCTGACCCAAGTGCAGCACCTTGCACTTGATCTCACTGAGCCTCATGAGATTCCTAAGGGCCCATTTCTCCAGCTGCTTCAGGTCCCACTGGGTGGCATCCCATCCCACAGGTGTGTCAACTGCGCCCCTCAGCTTGCTGTTATTCACAAACTTACTGGGGGTGCACTTGATGCCACTGTCTGTGTCACTGATGAAGACAGTAAACAGTACTGGTCTCAGTATAGACACCTGAGGGACACCACTTGTCACCGATGTCCATCAGGACATTGAGCCACTGACCAGTACCCTCTGCATGATATGTGGCCTATTCTTCATCCACTGAACAGTCCACCCCTCCCATCAATCTCTCTCCAATTTAGAGTGAAGGATGTTGTGGGGGACTGTGTCAAAGGTCTTACAGAAGTCCAGATAGATGACATCCATGGCTGTCCCTAGACCACTGATGTAGTCACCGCAACCTAGAAGACCACTAGTCTAGTGAGGCAGGACTTGCCCTTGGTGAAGCCATGCTGGCCGTTTCAAATTGCCTCCCTGTCCTCCACGTGCCTTAGCATAGCTTCTAAGAGGATCTCTTTCGTGATCTTCCCAGAAGAGAGGTGAGACTGACAGGTCAGTAGTTCCTGGGGTGCTCCTTTCTACCCTTTTTAAAAATGGATGCAATCTCTCTTTTTTTCCAGACACCAGGGACTTCACCTGACTGATGTGATTTTGAAAGACCACAAAGATCTTTTAACACACATTTATATTTACAGTGAGCTTGTGTGAACGAAGGAGCCTGCCTTGAGTCCTTATAGTGATATTTAAATATCTCATAACTGAGAGAGACAGGTAGAGAAGCCCTTTCTGGAACCTCACACAGAGAGTGATGTGACAGTGGTGCCATGGCTGAAATGAGCACCACCATTCATCTGACTCAGAAAACTGAAGCAGAAACTGGTTTAAACAACTGATCAGATTTTCTATATGAATCTTCACTGTACCCTTTAAAAACCCACAATTGGTTAACGATGATTACCTATGCTCAGCTGTATTTACTGTGGCTGTGAATTTGCCCTTGCCCAGAGCTTGCAGCCAGAACTGAAGGCACTGGCAGAGTCTGCCCTGCTGCCCAGGCTTTGCCCAGTGGCTTTCCATAAGCTCAGGGGTGTCCAGCTAAGCCAGAATGTGCCAGACCTACAGAGCCTGCTTGGTAGTGCTGACGTGGCCGTGCACCATCCAGGCTCCCTGCACACAAATAACTTCGATATTCTTTTTTTAATGCTTGGGCAAACTTCCAGATAGAAGAAAACACAGAAAAACTTATCTTGCTCCTATAGTGGTTGTTTCTGGCGTGGTTTTTAGGCATGTATGAAACTGTATAACAGCAATTGCTTATGGAAAACAGGGGAGCATTTAAATTGATAGATTCACCTAAATATGATCTTTTAAATCTGAGTATCTTTTGTTATGCATCAGAAAGTAATTTTTTTTCACAATCTTGTTTAACTTTTAAGAAAGGGAGTAAATTACAATCAACAGCACATCCTTAATACGCGAGTTATATGGCATACTCTTCTTTCACAGGCTGGGCCTTCAGGACACCGTGGGTCTTATTCAGGATATCGTGTCAGTGGGCAGGTGACCATTGCCTTATTCACAGTGACATCTATCGGCAAAAGCAATATGCAAAGGGCCTCTCTTTCTATTAGAAGACTTTTAGAGTGCCTCTTCCCCTATCTTTAGCATTTTTCTTTATCTTCTCCACATCTCCCCGCTCAGTTGTTCCCAGTCAGTTCAGAATTTTAGATTACTTAATATAGCTTAGTCTGTTATCATATTTTCTAACCCAGTATCCCTGTTCTCAATCAATCATTCATCTGTTTCCAACAGGGGACGATTTTATATCATCAGCACCATTTGCCAGTTTATTAATGAAAACATAAACTATAAAAGAAGTTGAAGCTTCAACAGGACAAAGGGAAAACAGAAATCAAGAAAAAACTCTCTGAAAAACACCAATAATGACTGGGTTCATTTTTTCCCTCAAAATGGCCAAAGTGCTGCGAAAAAAAAAAGAAATATTGAGACCACATTTCTGTCTGTTGTTCATACAACTGTAGAAAGGAAAAGAACTGGAAGCAGTGTTGACATTTAAACAGCTGATATTTCATTCAAAATATTTACAAACCAGAGACAGAAAAATAATTAAATCAGATCTTCACAAAAATCTGTATTTCTTCTACCTCTTGCATGTAACCTATATGATTTTCATCTGAAAAACTAAACTGTCAGTAGTGTCTACAAATTATTCAAATTTATCTACCCAAGTATGTGGCTGAAATTTGATAAAATAGAAACAGACACAGGAATTGACAGTGCAGCACATCAGTTCTGTTACGCAGAGGCAGAGAATCTTTGTTTTCACACAACAATCCAGTACTCTCCTGTCAGAGACATTCCCTATCCTCAAATTCTGCTGCATGGGATAAGAGACACAGATCACACATGCAAATGTTTCACCACAGTGAAAACTTGTACTTGGCATAAATGATGGAGAGGTTGACAGAAATAGGAAACAAAACATGAATTTAGAAACATTTTCATTTCAGCATTTCAGCATTATCTCCTGTCTCACAAAAACAGCAGACACACAGAAAAAGCCCTCTGTCACTGAGTCAAGTACTTCACAAATAAAAGATATGGAAATAAAAGTACCTAGGAGATTAGAAATCTTTGTATTTCACATCTATAACTAGAAAGCAAGATCAGATTGGGTGGGAGCGCAACAAAATGTAACAGCTAGATCAGAAGTTAGATGCAGTGTATCTAGTAGCAGAGTGATAAGGGAGATTGTCACCATACTTTTTTAGAGTAATTAATAGACAGTAAAAGAAAGAAGCCACATCTCTTGAGCAAGATTCCTCTGGTATTCATACCTTCATGCTGAGCTTACAACCTGCAGGGGCTCCAAGTTTCTCAATTATTTGTAGCTTTTAACATCTGAAGATTTATCTCTAGTAATCTGACCCTTGCCTATTTAAAGCTACAAGAATCTAAACCCAAAATTTCCTTTGCATTAAGTTCATCAAAACTGTATAACATATATATTTGTTTAATGTTATTTTATTCATATGCCATATTCCACTTTTTTTTTTTCTGTGAAGGTATTTTGAAATTTATTAATTGACAACTTGGGGGTTTTTTCTTCAAATTCATTCTTAGAATTGCTTTAGGTCCCCGTTCATGTCTGGAAGCAACTGAGAGAAAAATTTCTAAAGCAGCAGAGAAAACATAGGTACAAAGCAAGTGGGTGTATGTCATCAAACAGATGTCTGCTGTATCTTCAGCCCACTGTACTCCAAAATGGAAGACTGCTACTTCTCAGGTTTTTTGTTTGACATAAAGAAAATTCCCAGCTAGTGTTGAACATGTGCAACATTAAAAACATCACGAGAATGACTGGCAAATGCTATAAGCATAGCAGAGCACACTGCTTCCCTCCTGTGCCAAAAACAGCAGAGCTGACCCCAGGGCTCTACTGTGGTTTATTTAATTCTGAGAATAAGTTTATGGGTGATCAACCTTCCAGCAGTCCACAGTTCTTGACAGCTACTATTTTCAGCAAATACACTCTATGTTTTTTTGGTCACTGAGCATTTCACTCTTAATATAAAGGCTCCAAGTGTGTCAGAGGGTTAAGAGTTGACAAAAAGGGACGTGCAACTGCAGGGGGCCTGGGGGGGGTGATGACATATTTCAGCCTCGTTTGCTGTAGAGTACAACATGGAGTTCCCACTTGAGATAAGATTCTCTGGGAGCACATTTGTTTGAGATTCAGTGTAGCTTGGGCATAGAGGAAATCAGTGACTGAGGGTGCAACCAAGCGCTCAGAGCTGAGACTGTCCATATTCTCACTTTACAGTTGTGGGGATGGATAACCTGAGAAGCTGTTCCCAAACGATTTCAGGCAACTGAGCATTTCTAGTCTTTTTCAGATGCCACCACTAACTTTCAGCTAGGCCAGTCTAACACGAACATGGCATCTCCATATAAGGGAAATTACTTTGAATGATGACTTCTTCTAAAACTTACTAGCGTTAACTATAAAAATACTCAGTAGTTCAAAAATGCACAATGAGAAACTTGCGGAATTGATTGCATGTCTTACCACTGCCAAAAATATTTTATTTGAAACATAAAGACATACCTAATACTACACAGCCCAAAGACAGACTTCAAATAATGGGTGACAATTTTTTCCAAACCTAAAGCTGTAGGTGCTAATTGTAAAAGTAAAGCCTTCTCTGTAAAACTTAAAGCTCTTCAATAGAAAATACAAGACACATTCATAAAATCCATTTTTTTATTTTGATAAAATCCTTATAAATATAAAAGCAGTAGATCAACTCCACTGTTTACAATACGTAAAAAATACATAACACTTCTGTATACAATATGAAGCAGTAGCCTTATTCCTTTCTCTTCTGAGGCAAACAAACTTTGTACCCTTCCTGCAATTTGTAAACATTTTTTTCACATTCTGTAGCTACTCACATAACAGGGAAACATACAAGATACAATCCTAGGTCTTAAAAAGGCTGTGAAAACATACAACATACTCCCTCTTTTCTTTTCAGTGCTGCTAAATGCCTTTTATTTATCCAATGGTCTGTTTGTGTTCTTTTCTTCAGAAAATATTCAAAAGGCATTGGGAGGCCTTGCAGGATATAACAGCTATATTCTGGGGAGGAAAAAACAAAAAAGTCCATCTACCTTAAACTAAGATAAAATACCTATATCTCTATGTCTAATTTATTTTCTAAAACAGCATATAAAGTCAATCCTGATTGCGATTTCCCTCGTGTTTGTTCATCTAAGATCAAACGACCCACTGAGGTAAAAGGCAGAGCATATAAAACTTATAAAAAAAAAGAATTCAAGGAGAGCAGCCATGGAAGATGAATTTGTCAGAAGTACTACAGAGAATGGTGTTAGTTCCTGCCAGTAAAACCTCTAGCTGCCTCTTTCAGGTATCATTGGATTTCACTATGTTGTTCTCACAATGTGAGAGTATATCTAATTCTATCCTAAGCTACATCCTATGGCAAGTTCATTAATAAAAATATTTGGTGTAAAAACCCTCAATTATATTCAGATAACAAAAGCTCTTAGGAGAAACACAGGCTCAAGTTAACTCATAAACACAGACATTTCAACATATTGCTATTGAGGGCTGAGCTTTTTATTAGATGTTGACTTTATTCTGATTTCTTTGGCTCACTCTGACTATTCTCTTTGGTCTTGGAATATAAGTGCAACCACTGAAGTTCAGCTACGACAGCAGAACATCAGCTAGTACCTTGAGACATTCTATACCTGAGTAGAGCCGTCCTCCATAACAAGATGAGAGGTAAGCAGCATGTGGTTCACACTGCAGCATGCAACAATCTGGAACAACAGCTACCCCTGCCTCTTGATTTTAAGTGGCAAAAGTCTGATGCTACACGGATATAGTGTAATAGTCCCTTATTGTTCACGAAATACAACAAACTGGATTAAGGCACAAACAGCTCCCTCTATGCCCTTCCACTTCGCAGTTTTCAGGTTTCAGGACAAATTAATCTTGTCATGTTGTGAAATTCAGGAATACGTAATCTACCCGACATGATCTTGGAATATACAAAAACCTTACTATTTGCTTTAAAGAAAACCATCAATCAGTACATGATTACTGCTATGAAGCAGCCAGAATAACAGGATCATATAAATGTCTGTTTTACTTAAATGCTGTTAGTCATTACTGCTTTTTGTAGCAAAGTAAGCATGGTATTGAAGAAATCAGCAATGAAATGACATCATCCTTGACATACTTTTTCCTTGGGAACTGCAGAGTAAGGTTCATATAGAAGATAAAAGTTATGTTAGAGACTAGAAGAATAATCCCAGAACATCCTATACCGTCAATAATACCAGAGATCCTGTTCAGTAATTTGGTGGCAAAATCTGGGTAACTCCCTCACCACATTTGACCCTTACGATTAGCAGTGACCTGTGTGCATGCAATGCTGAGGGACCAGTGCTGCCAAGCCAATGCACTCAAACTCAGGCAGACCTGTTAACATCAATGAACCTGTGACAATTCCAGACATACTTGTCTGTGAGAAATGACTGTATGGAAACCACTAATAAAACAACACCTATTTGTTTAAACATCTCACAAAAAGAAAAATTAAAAATCACGAAGTATATTAACTATTAAAACTAATTCAGCCTTTGGTTTCAGAGGGAGGGTACTCTGTCTTTACTCCTTTAATTTCTTCTGACTTCTCGTCCCCTTAGAGGCTGGGGAGGCCGGAAGTTTCTCAGCAAGCAGCAGGCGACCTCATCCTCAGCAGTGCTCAGGAGGCTGCGGAATTTGGCCAGCTGTAACCAAAACAGACATAAGGTTCAGCAGAAAACCCTCAAGTCAATACTAATGAAAAAACTTGTAAGTATTAAAGACACTTGCCACTTTTTTTCCACCTGAAAGAACAGAACTGTGTTTTATTAAGTCATAAGGGGAATGGCAATTTCATCATTTCTATCCTTGTAAATGAAAAAGGTTGACTACTGAGAAAATATCCCAAAATACATGTCAACACGCAACTCTGCATAAGGCTTACTTGTTTCCTTTATTGACACTTTGTCTTCCATAACCTGATTTAAACTGAGGGGGTTATATTTTTTAGTTGGATTTCACAGTTCGGAGATTCTGAAATATTTTTTGCCAAAAAAATAAGATTATGTTTCTTATCATACAAACATTCTGTGTACGTTTCCTTGTTCACAGAGTATATTCAGAATTAACCTGGAATTGCAGGTGCGGCGATAGAGAAAGCTTCTGCAACTAGCACTTACTCAAACCAGGAGAGATTCCAAATTCTTCCCTTGTGAAGACACAGGACAAGCAGTTATTCATAACTGAGCATATGCTGATCTCAGCAGAAACCCCTAACAGAGCTCCATGTCTAAACCTTGGGAAATCTGATCCCGATTTCTGACCTAAGTATAGAATTTTGTTTAATATCTAGTATTTCCAATAGTTACTATTTCTCTGTATCACCTTATGTCCCTTCTAGGTTACCATAGGTATGGCAGCACAGAAAACATTCCATTATAAATAGAGCACTTAATTGTATGGCACATTGCACCATAATGACATTAAGAGCAAAAAACATCAATGCTATCTTGCTTCACCCCATTCTAAAGCTAACATTTGTAATTCAGGCTCCTTCTAAGTTTCTAAAAACTTGAAAGCTACTTTTAATTTCTTTCAACCTGAAAAGTGCAACAAGAAGTCCGTAGTAAACCTAAAGCCCTAAAGAAATACAAACTCGATGAATAAAATTAAATGGTAGAACAATATCAGTCACGGTGCTTACTGATCAATCACAATAGCAGACATTACTGAAACGAACACTTTAGCTGCATGCATGTTTATATTGGTAAGAATAGAGCATATTTCTACTTTAATACATAAGATTAGCTGAAGTCTATGAAAAATGACTAATGAAGGATCACTATAGTTGACACTTTCCCACACCATGTCCTCTGAGCCTGTTACATGTGGCTGTTTGTATACAGCATTTCACATTTTAGAATGTATTAATTATAGATTTGCCCAAATAAGAAGCTTTAAACCTGAACAATGACTTGTCTTTGGAAAGTTGATACCTTAAGTTTTCAATCCTACATCCATACACATTGCAGTGAGCCTTGCAAAGCCAGATTGAAGGGAGTGAGTAAGAGATATGGAAGAGAAAAATACACTCGTTGAGCAAATAAATTACTTCAAACCAGTTACAAACAGAATTTGAGGTTTCCTAACAAGCAACCCATTCAGGGAACTGTCTTATCATTTTGAGCAAAGACTGAAGTCACCATTTCTGGTGAGTATATGGTCTCAGAAAAATTTTACACCTAAGAGGATTAGCCCGCTGGGTGTCACTGTTGCCAAGTTAAGATACAGCATGAAGCTTTATCAAGAAATGTAAATAGACTCTTATGTAGTATCACAGCTTTCCTAAAACAGCCTAGCATAACCCCAACTTATTACAATTATATTTGCTTTCCACAATTCTAGTAAGTTCATCAAGTTTTATGTACTTGGAATGCAATAAAAAATTTACTACTTATCTGCCAGATAAAAATGCAAAAGATGAGGTTTGAGCAGGATATGCAAATAATTAAATCAACTGGAATTCCAGAATTTCTAAGCATCACCACAACTCTTTTTTTCTTTAAGTTCCCTGTGGGTTATTTTTGATTATTAATTTTTAGAGTATGCAGATTATTTTTAAAAATTAATACTAAATAGCCATTACAGCAAGAAAGACAACAAGAAGTCAGAATAAATTTGATATAAAAATTTTGCCTTTTGAAAATCTTATAAAGTCTGCAATGCCTAGGCCTGCAAAAAACACCGTAATTTTGGGTGGCATTTTTCTATAGCAGTGAAAATTCCAAAAATACCTGTTCAGAACAAACACTTATGGGCTCTCTCAGAACAATCCAGATGACACTCTCAAGAAGAGGTGGAACAGTGAGAGAGCCAAAGTAAGTCCAGTAGTCCAGGGACTTTGGAAGCAGACAGCTGGGATCAAAGTTTGTGAATAGTGCTTTTTTCCCCTGGAAAGAAATGAAAGAAAAAGAAATACCAGAGCAATATTATTTAAAAGAGAGAGGCCAAGGTAAATCATGCCAAAGGAGGTAGAGCTTGTTCCACTATCAGGTGGGCTGGCAGCATCTTGGGTGATGACATGAGGTTCTCATCAGTGCCCTTCTGATGAGGTCTTACCTCAGTGACAGCTTTGCTGTGGCTTTCCTTGATGTCAGCAGGACACCATCAAAGGTGTCATGTTAGCACAGGCTCCCCAGAGTTACAGAGGACAATGAGATGGAAGTTGTGGGGAGAGGACAGAAGGTGTTAGACTTTCACCGTGGTCTCTAAAGGGCTGGCACAGTAACCCCACGGGTTACTGCCACTTGCTTCCCTCCCCACTCACTCCTCCCAGAAGTTACTAACTGCTTCTCCCTGTACCGGACACCAGGCCAGAGATGCCTGTCTGAAACATCATGTTGAGAGTCTGGCTGATTTCTCTCACACAAACAGTAGGTTATTTCTTACCCTGTACCTCAGCAAAACACAGAAGGAAGTCTTTCCCTCATCTTTTTTATAACTTTCCATAAAGTATGTTCTTCCCTGTTACTATCCTCATAGCAACAGATTTATGAGAGACTGAGTTCTGTGAGGAATTAGCCTTTTCCTCTGATCTTTTACTGTGTAAAAAATATGTTTCGTCTACTTCGTTTTCAGCCTAAACAGAATGCACATAAACTGTGTCAAATCAGATATAAATCGCTAGGGATTAGGAAACATGAAGGTGCAGGGAGCAGCAGCCGGGTTTCAAAAAATAAAAAAACCCTACCAAAAAATAAAAAACCCCAACAAAATCAACAGCATTACTATTATCCTTTTAGAAGTACTTGTTCACCTTGATTCTGATGGTGTCCAAGCGGTCAGTAATCTTCTTCAGTTGAGGGTTGCATTCACCAATCTATTAACACCAAAGGAAAAAGAAACACTGGAGCTCCAGAGAAAAGCAACAAAAATTAATAAAAAGCAAATGCATAATGAAACTGCTTTATATAATTGTACTGAAGTGACTGTAAGATCTGATGCATTTTGTGAGTACAAGCCTGTGACTAACTGGTCCTTAGAAATAATACTGGTCATAAAAAAGATCCACTCCCTTGCTGATAGTAGTCCGGCTACTCACAGTAATTATTTCAGCTACAAAAGAATTACAAACTTTTCACTACAGGGGAACAGAAACCATTTATTTTTCATGTTTTAATATGTTGGATATTGAAAGTTACAGATTAACATCAGAAATTTAAACTGCTTATAACACTGAAAACACTGTTCTTACGTAAGAACATTCCAAACAGAATTTGTGTGCTAAGAAATCCAGTGACACTTCCCTTGAGTCATTGTAATGCAAACTGGAAAGACAGAATTACTCAAATGCTGAAGCAGTTCTTTGCAACTGCTCCATGGAATGGCTCTCTGACTGTGCCAGCACCAGTACTAGCTGTTCTCAGGAAGCTGTGTCAGCCACCAGAAACCACAAAATTGACCAAAGCCCTATCTTTTGCCATAGATTGTGTGAATTCCCCATCTGCTTCCTCAAACAGAAGTCAATGAAGCTCTTGCACGAATTTAATCTTAGAAAAGGTAGAAAAGGCAAAAAGGTATAAAATAACTATTAGGAAATCCTCCAGTTTCTGGTTTTGCATTTTTTAATTAATACTATTTTCTAGCAGAAACTACCAGCTCAGAAACAAGCCATTAAAGAAACATTTAAATCAAGCTGTCCTTCTAAAGGAACCTGCTGGTCAAGAACAAGTTACTGGGATCCAGATAGGGGCAGCTGAATTAAGTGCCACATCTAATGTTGTATGGGCGTGCAGACTAGGCAAACTGAAGAGTTTGACTGCCTTGAATAATCTATTAATCTGATATTTTTATTCTTAAAGGAAACACAGCTTTCTACATTGGCAGCTAAACACTATGAAGGAAATAAGTATAAAACAAGTATCTCTTTAGCAATAATTACACCAATCATCACCATTATCTCTTTGGGCTTATAAGGCAAATTTATTACAAGGGCTGAAACATTCTCTTCCTACCTTCAGAAATACAGCCATGACTGCTAATCCATCTGACTGAGAAGCTGCCTCAACAAAACTGGAATACTTCTCTGCATTCCAATGGACCACATGAAGCTGAAAAGCAAGAGACACAGACAGCATCAACTCTCGCTGAACTCAAGTAGTGGCAAATTAATATTACAACTTTACTGGGTTTGATATTCTACTTCACTCTTTTGTACGCAGAACCATTCAGTGTTCTAAATGCAGATATTTCATGAAATCAGTAAATATGTAGTTCACACCAATGGCAAAAGCATTTCCAGTGGCTGGGATTATTAAAAATTTAGCAGCAACTGGCACACCACAGTGCCTGTCAAATTGCTGTTGGGTCTCCAGATTTTGAACTGAGAAGTTAAGACAAAAAAACCCAATGGTTATATAACTAGAGGTTTTAAATCCATTTTTACTACAGCTGATTTTAAAAAGTGATTGAAATTCATGAGGATGTCATTAGTATTTTACTCCTCTTTTTCTTTAATCAAGCTTTCAGCAACATTAATCATCCACATAAATAGCTAGAAAAAAGGCAAATACACATTAAACTTGCACTGACCCTTTTTCCCTTGTTTAGCTCAAGGGAACATCAGCATTTCATTTTTGACACTTTTCAAATGTTATTTTCTATGACTACCAGTAGTGACGCCCTTACAAGCAGGCTGATTATCTCAGGTTTGAGCATTTGAATTTCCAACATGCATTATTCTGGAAATGTCCTGTCATATTTGTATAAGAAGCTTAAAGACACTACCCAGCCAGGTGGGAAAAGCCTGTGATGTCTACTTTCATGCCACCTAAGTCCCTCCTGCTAAACCAGGTTTCCTAATTCCTGACCACACTTCATGACGGGAGCTCCTGGTTCCTAGGAAGTGCCAGGATGTCCCAGCCTTGAGCAATGGTCTGACTGCCAAACTGGAGAGAGCACACTCACACAGCACTTAAGTCTAAGTACTTCACAAACATAAATTACTTTCACAAATCCTCAATGGATTAGTAAATCTTATTACACACAGTTTTTAGAAAAAGATGCTCAGAAGCAGGGCATGAGATTGGCTTTTCTAAAATTGGTGACCATCTTTTCAGATTTTGAACTTTAAGAACGCTGAAAAGCAACTCCATTGAATGACTTAAACTGGGATGAACCCATGAAAAAAAGGGCTTCCTTTTGGAATACAGCACCTACAAGACAAGTAAAGTAAGAACAATTTAGGAAAGCTGAAACTTGCTTTAAAGGATTTCTACATGAAGCAACATAGCTGCATGGTTGAAATAGGCATCTAGGAGTATGAAGATTTTTATCCTAAATATCAATCCTTGCTTAACCTCTCTGAGTTTCAATTTTCCATATCTGTAAAATGGAACTCTTACTTGGTCTTACTTGGTATCAATGTTTGTTAAGCATTTGGGCTCTAAAGTGCTGCAACATTACTTCCAGAAAGTAAGGAATCCCACTGTAGTCAATAATAATACATGTACAGACACAATGACACACATGCTGGCTCACAGCTTTAGAAATCCTTGAAGGAAAGTTGCTATGAATATTAGAAACTAAACCTGGAGGAGAACACAGTCCACTAAACCTTTCTCAAGTTCATTAATATCCTGGAGCTCCTAGTGTCTGTACCGCTCCCTACTGTAAGTTTACAGAACCCACGTTGAACAACTTTTAAACAATTACATTTTTACATACACAAAAAGGAAACAGATACTCTCAGTCAGAAATTACTTTTATTGTGGATTTGAAAAAAAAAAAAACCACCAAAAACCCAACAAAGAACAAAAAGGAAAATTCCCACAGCTACTAAAAGCCCACTCCCACTCCCTCACAGCTTTGCCAAAAAAGCCCCAAAAAGGTAACCCTCCCAAAAAACAAAACTCCCAAACAAACACAGCATGAAACACTTTTGGGTACAGACCCGTTCTCAGTGGCTTGTGACTTCTCTTTAAGGAATATATCCCGTCTTACCACCACTCTGTCACTGCAGCTTGTGAAGAGAACTTGACCAGATCATATGTTGTCATAAAGAATGGAGCCATGGATCCCTTCTGCTTCTTGGTGGGCTTAGGGGCCAAATTTTGCAGTCTTCTTCATCTGTACATTAATTCTTTCTTCAATTTAGTCAATGCTTTTTCTTGAAATCTTGCACATCTTCCTTTAAAAGGTGAGCACTGAAACCATCTTCATGTCTCCTCCTCAGGTATTTTCTTTTGTATGAACAATATTCAGAAGCCTTGGTATTAATTCTGAGTTTCTTATCCCAAAGCCAAAGTGACATCTAGAGAGCTTCTTGTGGAGGGTTACCCAACCAACAGGTAACAGAAAGGCTTTTAGACTGGCTAGAAATTCAGAGATATTTTCTCCTTCCATTTGGTTTCTTAGATGGGAAACATACATATTTTCTCAGCTAGAAATTTGGGTTTGGTACTTAATGGTTTTAAAGCACCTTTATTAATTCTTTATATTCCATCTCACCTGGTTCCTGTGGAAAACATAAGCCTTTAAACACTGCAAATGTCACTTTTCCCCATTAGTGTTAAAAACTGATCTTTTTTTCCTGACCAGAATCTCTTATAGCATTTCCAGTAAAATCTGATCACACCACAGTGCATACATTACATCTTTTTCTTCTGTAGTATTACGCCTTTTATTTGTCCATTTATTTTTACATTTTACTTCTTTTTAACCCCAGAAAATTCTGACACTGTCTGAATCATCTGTTTCTAAAGATCTCAATCTCAAATCAAAATACTCCATGTTACTTCCATTTGCAAAGAGGAATCTCAGTACTGAGTACCTTTTCCTTCAGATTACTCAAACGTACCAAAGGAGACAGAGCAGGAGTGAATGCTCCATGCCAGAGCAGATGGTGTACTTCTCCCTGTGGCACACCACCTCCACGGAAACACGGCACCCCACAGACAGCAGGCATCCCACAGATATTAAAGCGTGGTTCTCAAAGTCACAACCACCACATTGCTAAGTGCACTACAAAATGCAACATTCCTAAGTCTTGCATAAACTTTACACTACACAGGCCCCAAATCCAGTAATTCTGCAGTTTGTCACTGAAGATGACTTTGAAAATGTTCTCCAAGGAAGAAACAATGAAAAACAAAGTTTAAAATAACTCTTGAACATTAAGTCTTGCTCTTATCAAGCTCTTGTCTTCTGTACTCCTTTTCTAATCCTCTCCAATGCTTTCAAATAGGTTCTCCTTTGAGAAAGGACCAAACATGCAACACTTCAGGAAGACCTCTTGTCTTTTGATAAAATGAGGAGAAGATGAAAAGCAGGAAGAGGAGGGGCAACATTATTCTTGCAATGGAAAGCTAGTCACAAGCTTAGCGGTACGGATGACTCCATGTAAAGCCTTACCTCTGCCGCATACTTCATCCCGTCCACCGCGTGCTCAGAGCCAGCTTCATCATTGGATCCCCAGTGGAAGTGAATCTGGCGCAGCCTGTAGGTCCCGCTGAGTGGCCCCCCAGTCAGCACTGGAAACCCAAGCAGAGGAAAAGGCTTCACTGAGAGAACGGGAGTCTCTACCCACATCCTCTAACCTCACATCAGACTTCAGTCTTCGGACAGTCCTCTGCTCCTGCTCATAAGCTGTCTCAGAAGGCTTCCCATTCCTTGGAAGCACTACAGAAGCCCTCACCTGTCAAGGATATGACTATGAAAACTGCATTTAGGAGCAGATTAGAGGGTTATGGCCCCCTAAAGGGTATGCTGTTCTTGTCAAGGTTGTCTTGCTATGGGTTGGATATCTCTCAGAAAATGGGAAAATACTTCTATTTTGCAACATTCAAGAGTTTCCTCTCTTGATTATATTCAAAAGAATCACTAAGAAATGAAGCTCAAAATATAGGTTTTATGGATAAGGAGCAGGATCATAAAAATGTAATGTCAGCAGAATTTCTTTTCCTCTTTGAAATTTGGAGGAAAATAGGTGGACCTTAACAAATTTTCAGGGCTCCTTCCTTCAATTGCAACTAGATCCAGTTATATCCAATAGAAGTCTGAGGAAAAGAAGCTTATATTAACATAAATAAAATTAAGCCAATGCTACATATGCAATGTACAACTGCAATGTTACTGACAATTAGCCAGGGCTGGAAGGCATGTCCTATGAGGAGCAGCTAACTACTTTGCGTTTGTCTAGTTTGGAGAAAAAAAGCAGGCCGAGGGGTGTCCTCACTGCTCTCTACAACTTCTGAGGAGGGGAAGCAGAGAGGGAGCTGCTGATCTCTTCTAACAAGTATCCAGTGACAGGACTCATGGGTAAGTCTCAAAGCTGTGCCAGGGAAGATTTAAACTGGATGCTAGGAAGCATTTCTTTACCACGATGGTGGTCAAACACTGCAACAAATTTCCTAGAGAGGCTGTCAAAGCCCCAAGCTTATCAGAGTTTAAAAGGCATTTGGACAATGCCCTTAACAACATGCTTTAACTTTTGGTTAGCCCTGAATTGCTCAGGCAGTTGGACAAGATGATCGCTGCAGGTCCCTTCCAACTGAAAGAGTCTACTCTATTCTATTCTAGTCTGTTTTGTTCTATTTCTATTCTATCCTGTTCTAATTCTATTCAAACTAACATGCATATGGGTGGGCTTTTCATTATTTTGCTTTTGCAAGTGCTCGTAATTTTCTCGTCAGACTGAGAATCAAAACATCTCTTCACAGAGGCTTGAATGTGAATTACACTCAGAAAGATTCCTTATTCATGGCAAAACAAATCACTCCGCTCTCCCAGCTCCATATGTCCTCTGAGCGTTTGGGAATCACTCTGGAATAGTTTACTGGCTCATTATAGAAATTTTAAAGGAAAATGACGGGAGATTTAACCAGATGTTTTTGAAATTAAGAGCAGTAGGGAGGACAATAGCAATTTTTTCTCTCTTCTAGGTTTAGTCCAAAACCTAAACTTTCTTAGGAACAAAATACACCAAATAAAGATGAAAGAAGAATTTTTAAGTTGCCTATTTGCTTGCTAACACAAGTAGCTTGGATAATGAAAAGGAACTGGGACTGTTTATCCTGTGGGGAAAAATATTTAACTTCCTTAAAGCTTCAACTCAAAAACATGCATTTACACAGCCTATAAACTTAGCCAACAGAGGAGATGGGGCAGTGGCACTTTTAAATTCCTTCTTTTAAGGACTGTAAACTTGGAGACAAATAATCCTAGAAATGTGTAATGATCAGTGTTTTAACTAGCTGAGGAAAAACTATTATGTAGAAATGCACCAGCATGAAATACTTCTGCTGAAAAGCATGGAAAATGGCCTGTTGATGTATTTGTTCCACATCACAGTGATGGTAAAACCCTTCAATTCCAACAGTACTTAAGGAAGAGGGTAGTCAGAAGTTTTTAAGGCAAATATCAGTATCTTGAATTTTGAAAAATTCTAGAAGAAGATCAACAGAACAATTTGAAAGAATGGTGCTAATGTGGTACCAAAGAGCATAAACAGACTTACACAAACAGTTACAGACTTGACAGCCCCGTTCCAATGCTGACCAAAGTGAAGAATAGTTCAAGTGGAAGTCAGTTAATAATGCATTAGAAGATGCTAGTGTATTTAGTACCAATTAATTTGATTTTTTTTTCATGAAACCAACACATGGCAGGAGTTCTTACTTCACAGGGGTGCCCCAGAAGCCAAATTTGGGCCCTAGAAAATTCAGTATTTTTTGAGCAATGACCTGAAAGAAAACAAAAACATTACCGATAAAGTTTGTCGGTGACAAATATTAGGGAAAATAATGAATTACTCAGTTTATGGCTGTGGACTGAAGAATCTGGTCCACACATAGAAGATATAGAGTCCACTGAAGGAGACTGGGGGTTCCATCTGTTAATTATCTCATCAATATCTGTGAGTGCTTTGCCATGATATGAACTACATCCTTGGAGATACAGCCTGAGGAAAGCAGTAAGTGGAGGATCACATTACCACTGCTTTGGTACCAGAGGAAGCCTAGAGAAACACTGTGTTCAGGCCCTGTCACTTCATGGATGGAGTTAAGAGCGTGGAAGAGGTTCTTGGTGTATTCACATTCATTACCTTTTTTTTTTTAAACTGTGAGGGTAATTAACAATTAGAACAACTTACCAAAGGCTGTGGTAGGTTCATCATCGCTGGAAAATTTGAAATCAAGACTGTATATTTTTCTAAGAGATGTGCTTTAGTTCACCAGCGTCTACTAGGCTCGAAGCAGAGATTAATTCTGGGAAGTTCCGTGGCATCTGACACGAGGTCAGACCGATCACTGATGGTCAGCTGGTGGCTTTCAGGCAACATCCAATGTTGACAGAAAATTTAAAACTAAGACTGCTCAGGAAACAAAAACATGATGGTGTCTCCATCTATGTCTCTATGAGCTAATAAGTCCTCAGGACTAATGGACAGGGTCATCAAAAATTAGTCCCTCTCTGGCTTTGACCATTGTGGAAGCATCAGATGGTCTTTGATCCTCAGCTTAGCCTCACACAGCCACAAAATGATTTTATTTCTTGAAGATTCTGCACTCCTACAGCTTCAAGGGGAGGCATGCTGGCTTGCCCAAAATCCAAGAGGTTTTAAAGAGGAAGGCACTAACATTACAAAGACTATGATAAACCAGAGAACTTCTAAATAAGAATTACTGTTTGCAAAAAGGGAAGCTACATACTCCTGGAAAAGACTGGGGCAGTAACACTTTTCAAAGAAGAAAAGGGATTACTTGGGATCTATTTCACTTGTTCTGTATTGGCTCTTACTTGACACAAGAAGTCTGAGCATAGGTTGTAAAAAGGGGAAAAACATATAACCAAACCTGCAGCTAAATTCAGATAAGAGATTTGAGCGATTCGGTTGGAATGAACCTGTAATGAGACATAAAGGATTCATCTGCAGTGAGAGAGAGCAGCATTTGAAAAATTGCACACAACACTGTTCAAACAGGGGGATGGTACTATCCAGCTGGTTGGAGTGGATCAAACCACTCCTGTGAGTAGGGAACCCCAGCACTTCCTGAGAAACACAACCTTGAACTTGTGTCCAAATATGTTCCCATACTGTATCATGCTGAAAGACAGGGAAAAAAGGAATCTCTCATCCAGAGGAGCAAAGCCTTACTGTTTATAAGGAGTTCATACCCAGCAGTGAGACGTGCCCAGGCTGTAGGCATTCTGTTTAGGAATTGGTGGAGGAAGTCACAGTGCAACAATAAAATAACAAACCTGATTTGTTGACAGTGTCATCGAACTCCACACTGGTGGAGTGCCCGTTGTTAAGGATGATTTTAGCAGAAGCTGGATCATAACTGGGATTTAGAGGACGGAGGGAGGGATCATACTTGGTTTCCTCAGTTTTGATGTCGATGGGTGACTGACGGTCTCCATTAGCGACAGGAAAAACCTCCTTCCAGTGGGCAGGCCCTGCAATGCATTGGAAGAGAAGTCTAAATTGCTGACAGCACCCTCATTCTTATGAAAGAAAACTCTGCTTGAATTGTCCTCATCTCTATCTTTTAAATTCAAAAAGAATGCATCAGGAAAACACAGGCTTAGGGTTAGGGTTAGCATTAGGGTTCAGCTACTTTTGCTGCTTAATATTGAAACAGCAGCTCTCAGGACCTCTTCATGTACCTTGCATGCATCTTTAAACAAGGCCACATGCATTATGTAGATACTTAATTATTCCCACTTAAGACTCAGCTATGCACGAGACAAATATAACAAATGCTCATTTAATCAGGCATCCTGTATCCAACAGGCACTATGTCCCAATAAATTTCTGACATGCCATTTTTGCCTAATATCATGTCTCATTATATATTTGAGGATTACCTCTCTTCTGTGCAAATTCCCGCATTAAGGATTCTTTTATGCCTTAGTCATTTGCTGCAAAAGACCTGAGAACACATCTTCTACTGATCACTCTCAGTGAGATGGGGTGATGTCAAAAAAGGTGATTGGTGATGTCAAAAAATGCTAAGGGTTTCTGGAGCCTGATGGCAGTGCCTGGAACCTAAGAACTGCTGCACCTCCCATCACCTCCTCCCAGCCTACCAACTGTGCCCACCAGCTGTCACAACAAAGAGAGACTGTCACCCTCCAATCATGAAGTCTCCATGCACACAGGCACACTCACACACACTAGTGAAGCACTGACAAATCAAAGAACAGGAACACTCAGGACAGTGGTGCCTGCATGAGGTTTGCATTTCCACTGCCTTCAGCTGATGAGAGTAGATCTTCCAGGCACAGATGCAGCCCCATTCACCAGACTTAGGTAGAAATTATAGGACTATAGAAGCTGTTAATCAATACTAGTCATCTCAACCTTTCTCTCTCCAAGCAGGCTAAGCCAAACGTCAGCTGAAAAGCTAATAAATCAATAATATGGACATGAAAAAATGGCAAATGACATCCTAAAATAGTAAGAAAACCGTCATTGATAAGATGTTTGAGTTATCTGTTGCTACCTACTAAACATCCGAGCACTCCCCATGATTCACGATAAGAATATATGTGCCATTGTTTAATGTGCCATATTTGGTTAAGAGAGTAAAGAAAAATACATTGGGGAATATATTCTATAAAGACAGAAAACATGGTTTAGGATGGAAAGGAGGGGAAAGCAAGGAGAAAGAAGAAAAGAAAAAGAGAAAGGTGAAAGTCTGCAGGGCAAATGATCTTTCAGTATTAAGAAGAGCACAGCACTTGTTTTTCCTCCAGGCTTATAATCATTAAGAAGCATAATAAATCAATTTAGAAAGACTGGATATAAGAAAAACTTGATATGAGCATCAGAACCTGGTCTTATAAAATCTGCATCACTGGAAATCCTCATAACTAACTCCTTATACTGAAGATAACTGACCTCAGTGTAAAAATTGGGTTTGGGTCTTTCTGGATGGCTTAGCACTTAAATAAACACGATGACAAAAAAGGATGAAAACCTATGATGCAGTGGTTAATAGCCAAACATCAAAAGCTGTTAGATATTTTTCTTTCCCCCACTTCAATAGAAGTGAACACAGCTCAGCAACTCCCAGGTGCTAAAAGCACCCAGGCACCCCGGCAGTAAATCAGGGAGGGAAGCGCCCACAGCGCCGTGGGGCTGCAGCTTGCACAGCACCTGGGCAGAGAATGATTCTCCTCTGAGCAGCACTGAAAAATAGAAGTGGGAAAAACTTATAAAGAACAGCCTAAGACTTAAGCCTCAGAACAAATGCTTTCAGTCTTGATTTGGTAAAAAGTACTTTTGTTAATTACTTCATTAAATAAATTCAATAAATAAATAGATTTTAAGGCAGAAGATAAAAATCCTACTGGTTTGAAACATAAAACTGTTTAAACTTAATTCTTCTCACTTCACAACTGGTCATCAAAGCTATTCAATATTCTAATAACATACAGTTTAGAATATAATTTTAATTGTGTTTAGATCTTAATACCCTGTAGTTAGAGACACAATGCAAAATTTTATTTGTAAGAAGCAACACTCCATAATTTATACCTTACCACCTTTATTTGGGATGCTTAGAAAAAGCTTATTGCTACTTAATTTTAATTTACTTTAATTTTTCCTTAACTGAGAAAAGGCAAAAATATATTTATGTGCTTAACTGCTTGGTCCTATTGCTCTGTCTCAGAAATAAGTATAGTTATTTGAATTAAATAATATGGATGACTTGCATTCAGAAATAATACAAAGGTGCCAAAAGGAGGACTCAAGGCTGTGATTCTGTCACTAGCTAATTATTTAACAATAATATTCAGTTCTAAAAAGACATTATTGCTGGTTTTGCACTTGTTCTTGGCTCAGATGACCAAAACATTGTTTTGCTATGGGGATTAAACATCTACCAGAAAAGCAAACTAGCAGACACCTGACTTTTCAAAATATACAGGAAAATATCAAGAAACTTCAGGTCATTTTGTACCAGTAGGTTATATCAAGAAGTTCCCTACTAGGTAATATATCAGCTATCTAATATAATTATCATACTTTTGCCACTCTAGGAAAACTGGGACTCAAATTATTACTACAGACCCTATCCCGACACAAACTTTGTGTATGACTAGTAAAAGGTCATTACTGTTGAAAGAGGTTCTCAAATGTATGTCATACAATCAGATTTAAGTCAGTGTGATCTCCAAGGCAAAAATTTCTTCTGAATTCAGATCTGAATTAGATGATTTGATATTAAAATAATGCACACTTCAGTTTTCTAAATATGCCCTTTAAAACATATCCAGGGAGTATAACTCATTGATTCACCTCCCTTTGTTTTTTTCCTTTACTGAATGAAAGCGATTAATATACCAATTTTTGAACTTATGAAATCCTCTCCTGTTGTTGGGAAAATGTTCTGTTCCTAGAGGCAATTTTCCAGTAGCTCTTAACAATCAAAGCCATTGTGACTGAGATTTATGACAAAAACCTGAACTGTCTGCCCTGAAGATTTCATGCCTTTATTTGAGACACAGCATTACCACAGGCAATGAATTGTCTGACACTTTTAGGTCAGACTATCGCTGCATATACCACACACCAGCATTGCACACATCCAGTTCATGAAACAGATCTCACAATGAAGGCAGTTAGGAATTCGCCAGGAAATAGAACTTACTGTAGCACCTTACAGTGTTGCATTTTTATCCAGCTGAAGCTAAAAATTACAAATTTCATCAACAGGATAATTTGAGATGAGCCCAGTGAAGACACTATGGGATTGTTGAGTTCCAGTGAGCCTCTATATATGCATAAATGGAGCATGTATAGGCGAAAAGGGGTTTGGGGTTTTTTTTTGACAGCTTGTTATTATATATAGAAATTTCATTGTTTTAGTATGGTCTGACCTTGACAGGATCACATCCTCATTTATTTCTAAAGAGAATCCAGTGCCCAGTTTATCAAACACAGAGTACTTAAATTTACAAAGTTAGGTTTGCAAGAAATTTGGTTGCATATTAGGTTGCAGTAAGATTAGCTCAAATAAAAGCAATTAAAATTCATAATTGGTAAAATTAAGCAACTTTTTAAAATGCAGATATCGAAACGATGTAATTATTCTCAGAAAGAAAAAATGCATAAGGAGTTATGGCTGGACTGAAGTACTTTAAAGGCCTTTTGCAATCTAAAAGATCCTATAATTCTATAAATTAATATCCCTTTTATTTATAAAATGCCTCAGCATTACAGTAGTAACTAGATCAAGAGAAATTTTGCAGTAAGAGACAATTCATGTAAATAATTTCCATATATTTCATTAAACAAATAGTAAGCTGAAGACAATTGATTTCCCACTGTGGTCCCTTCCAACCTCACTCATTCTGTGATTTACCTTTTAACTAAAGCAATTCCCCTGTAAACCAAAAAGGACTGAAGGGGCAAGAACACTGCCCTCCTGACAAGAACCTTGAGCAGCAGTGAAAAGCATGCATGATGCCACACTGAAGCCAGTTTTCAAGACGTCAGTATCATGCCTCTACAGACAGGAATGTCAAAACTGTGAGGTAAGAGAAGCAGCAAGAAAGCAAAAGCCAAGGTTTTCATAGACATAAAATAATGCCTCTATGCATTTCAGAAATACATGCATCAAAGTAACCGAGAACTTCTGCATTAGGTTTTTGTGACAAGATACTGGTAGCAGGGAGGCTGCAGGTGTGGCTTCTGTGAGAAGCTGCTGAAGCTTCCCCCATGTCCAGAAGGGCCAATGCCAGCTGGCTCCAGGATGAACCCACTGCTGAACAAGGCTGGGCCCATCAGGGACAGTGCTAGCACCTCTGGGATAACAGATTAAAGAAGGGGAAAAAGTTACTGTGCAACAGCAGCCGAAAGAGAGCAGTGAGAATATGTGAGAGAAGCAGCTCTGCAGACACCAAGAGGAGGGGGAGGACATGCTCCAGGAGCCGGAGCAGAGATTCCCTGCACCATGGTGAAGACCAGAATGAGGCAGTTGTGCCCTGCAGCCCATAGAGGTTCCCAGTGAAGCAGAGATCCACCTGCAGCCCATGGAGAGTCACAACTGGAGAAGGTGGATGTGTCTTGAAGGAAGCTGTGACCTCACGGACAGCCTACATTGGAGCAGGGTCCTGGCAGAACCCCATGGGAAGCCCAAGCTGGAGCAGGTTTGCTAGCAGGACTTGGGGCCCCACGGAGAATCCACGCTGGAGCAGTTTGTGAAGAACTGCAGCCTGTGGGAAGCACTCACACTGGAAAAGTTCATGGAAGACTGTCTCCCATGGGAGGGACCCCAGGCTGGAGCAGGGGCAGTGTTGGGAGTCCTCCCACCAAGGAGAAGGGAGAGGCAGAGACAACATGTGATGAACTGACTGCAGCTGCTGCAGGAGAGGACGTGGAGAAAATCAGGAGTGAAGCTTGGCCTGGGATAAAGGGAGAGCTGGAGGCAAGGTGTTTTAAAGATTTTACTTTATTTTCTCATTATCCTACTCTGATTTGATAAGCAACAAATAAAACTAATTTCCCCAAGTTGAGTCTGTTTTGCCCATGAAAGTAACTTGTGAGTGATCTCTCCCTATCCTTATCTTGACCCATGAGCCTTTCAGTCTATCTTCTCTCCCATCCAGCCAGGGTCAGTCCCCAAAACTTTTAATACTGTATATAACAGTGAGCCCATGCCCTTAAACATAGATATTCCATATATGCAGACATGTATGTTTTAATATTTGACAGTTTATGCACATAATGATTTCTGTTGTGACTGTTGCAAGTAACAAATGCAGAACTCAGAGTGAACACAGACGTCTTTTCAACTCTTCAGGCAGTCAACCATAGTATATAACTGCACCAGATTTAATTTCACTTTATTTCTGTCTCAGCTGTAGAAGGTAATCTTAGTTTCAGGGAAACTATTTTCAGGCCCATGAAGGGCAACAAAATTTTTCAAGAATCAGAGCAATTTCCTTCATTTGTTACTCACTCAAACAATAAAAACAAGCCAAATGAGTAAAATAAATGCATTAAAAGAGAAAAAGCTGAGAAATAAAACACATGCTAGGGAAGAGCACTGAAGTGTTCAAAATCCATGCCTCCCTCCTTTAGTCTCCTGTGAAAGGTGTGGTGAAGGGAATGGACTCATGAGGAGCTATCCACCCCACAGCTGCTGCGGGGATCCAAGAAAGGAGTGAAAGGCAAACTCCACCTCAAATATGTTACCAGGCAGGCAGTAAACAGAGTTTTATAGGAGAGATGGGGCCTCAAGCAAGGTCCAGGGCCACCCCAACAGAAATTCTGGTGGCCCCCCCCTCTCTAGAAGTTGAGAATAGCAAACACGAAGAGATAGGATAAGGGAGGGAAAGTGGGTTTCTTATCTGGACAGTGCAGGTGAAGCTCAAAACATGGAAACCTATGGAGAAAAAAATTTGCAAAACAAGACCCATTTACGTCTTCAGGGGAGGGGTAGGGTAGACTGCACAACAGCAGATAACACACCCAATCATTGCAACATCCCTGTGATCCACCACCACCCAGTTTTTCAGGAAAAGTACATCCATCCAGAAAAGATGGAACAAGAGGGCCAGGAAGGAAAGGCAGTTCTTGCACAAACAGTATTCCAAAGTCTAAGCAATCATATACACAAAGCATATTCTTATAGGCATTAGTATATGCAAATATATAGCTGTCTCCCTTTACAGTCACGGAGTTTCATTTCTCTGTGTACAGACAATATAAGTTATTCCACGTACTTTATCAGAGCTGAGCCTACAATTTACAAAAACACTTTAATTTCTACTTGCATGACTTGTGAGACCGTCTGCACGCTGGAGCAGCGTTTGCATGACTTAAAATGCAAAACAGAGCAAAGTCTTTAAGCCTGCTGATGAGCCCATCTTGGGACTTCAAAGACTGACAAGATGAAGGAAATCATGGAACAACTAAAATCCAAAAGCATCTCCTCTTAGGTGCATAGTTATACATTTAGATAACCCAGTCAAGTAACTAGGATTTCCCACCGTGTAACAGAAGCAGAACACAGCAGGAATCAGAAAAGCACTGCTGGTACAGCAGTTCCGATCGGCGTGGCTGTCTACCACGCACTCGATCTGTGCACGCAACTGTTCAGCTAAACGAGCGAACGAAATCCCAACCGGGAACGCGACAGACCCGACCCGAAGCCAAGCCCGGCTCGGCTCTGCAGGCGATGCCGCACGCACGGACACCTCTCTCAGCCGCCTGCCTTGTACAATGCCGAGACAAAAATCTGCTCGCTCTCACGCTGCAAAGCATTTCAGCTTGTCCAGCTCTCCCGAAGACAAGGGAGCTGCCGAAGCCAGCGGCGGGAGGTGCTCCCGGCGGGACCCCGCTGGCCGCCCCGACGGCCCCGCGGGAAGCGCCACAGCGGCCCCGGCCCCGGCCGCGCCCGGCGTTCCTTACCGTTGTGCTCGTCGTATCCCCAGTGCAGCATGGCTCTGCTCTCCTGCCGGCACGGCACGGGACGGACGAGACAGGATAGGGTAGGATGGGACGGGACGGGACAGGCTGGGGCGGGAGAGGCGGCTGCGCCCGATTTGAAGGGGACGGGCGGCGACGCCCCGATCCTCGGGCGCTGATAAGGAGACCTGCAGCGCTCCGGCCTCCCGGCCCGTCCGTGCCTGTTCTCGCCCCAAGCCCTTCGCCGCCCAGCCTCTCCCCAGCCTCCCGCCAGCACCGTCGGGGCGGCCCAGGGGAGTCAGTGCCATGTTTCAAGGGCCCGCTCCAACAGAGGAAAGGTGCAGCACCCGTCCCGCCAGAGCACGAGTTGTGCGGCAGAGAAAGACGGGAGTGTCCATTCCCGGTGTCACCCCCGCCACTCCCGAAAGTAAGGCCAAGTTCGCACCGCTGTATCCCCTCCCGTTTTTCTCCCAGGGGTGTAAACCCAATTCCCTTTGGAATCGGCTGCAGGAAGATTCCGCGTTTTCCCAGGCAGGGCCGTGAGGCAGGAGTGTGTCCCACAACCCACTGGGAATTTATTCTTTTATCCAAGTGCCCCGTGTGCCGGGGGCTGCCGTGGGCACGTGCTTGGGGCAACGCGGAGCTTGGGACTCGGCGCTTGGGCTGCGAGCGCACGGCAAGGAGCTCTCAGCTTTCCCGTGCTGCAAAAGCTGGCTACGAAGCCGCAGGAGAGGCAAGCAGAGCCGGAGCCGAGGCTGAGGCCGGGACCGGGACGGGGTGTGACAGGNGCCCGGAGCCGCCGCCATGGGCAAGAGCCGCGGCGGGGCCGCCAAGGCCGGCAGCGTGTTCCGCATCGCCCGCAGCGGCGTCCTCAGGGCCAAGGCCAAGGGCAAGGCGCGGCCCGTCACCTCCGGGCTGAAGCAGGTGAGTGCCGCGGCGGGAGGAGGCCCTGGCCGGGCTGCGGCAGCGCCCCACCACGGGGATGGCCCCCTCCGCTGCGGCGCCCGCGGGAGGCCTCGGCCCGGCGGGGTTTCCTTCTCCTCGTCCTCGCTGCGCGGCGGAGGAAGCGCTCGGAACTGATTAAATCGAGCTGTTTTAGGGGCCGTTTGCGTCCGGGCACAAAACGGCAAAGCGCACGATTTTCACCCTAAAATGGGGTTTGTATGTGGATGTTATCATCTGCAAAAAGAGAAGCACAGGAAGTTCATTTGACTAATCTGCAGGCATATGCCACAGAATACATCAGGCTGTGCTTGAGGGGTGTCGTTTGGGAAGTGTCTGATAGCATCTCGCCTTGTCCTCGGGAATGCGATGCTAAAGGGCGCATCGGCAGTTCAGCGAGTTCGCGTTTCGCTGGACTGCATTCACAGCGTCACTGAGGGTGTAAGTCAGGGTACAGTTTAACAAAATGCCTTGATCCAAAGCACCGGGCATAGTCAGTACAACTAACAAGGGGAAGTCGTGCTGCTTTCCATCACGTTCCTGTTCCCAGGAGGCGATCCCTTTGCCAGGCTCTGGGCTACGTTCCCACAGCTCTCCTTGATGCTGGCTCAGGAACTCTTCGCCCACTAGGTGACTCAATTTGCTAAATCAGCAGCAAAAGCAATTAAAAATACATTTTGCATTTTTATGTGCTGGGTTGGTGAGTTGAACAAACTTAATTATGAATGAATGAATGCAAAGAGAAGCATTTTAGTGGGAAAGAACCAGAAAGGATGGAGCCTTTTCTGATCCAGTAGCTGTTTATTTGCCTCAGCTGTCAAGTACAGCTCTGTCAGTGAGATGCAGTGAACAGACCCAGGAGTGCACACTGATGGATGTTTTGCTCTTAGTTCTTCTCTGCCCCTTTCTTGCCCCTTACATGGGCTGTGATGCTCTGGAGATGCTTCTGTGAGCCAATTTAACATACTAAAGCAATGGAAAAACAAAGAAGCAAAAATAATGTTGTTGTTTTTGTGTCTGTAGAGGAGCACAGCCCAGAGGACGGAGAGGGTGGGTCATGGAGCAGGGAGCAGTGCAGAGGAAGAGGGAAGGGGGTGATCTAAGCAAGAGTTTTCCTTCTGGTAGCAGTGAGTCATTATATGGTATCTCCTCAAACCCTGCCTCCAGCCTGAGGTGGGCGTTCTGCAAGAGTTCAGCTGTCCCTTTAGAAAAGCATCTGTTAATAAAAGTAATAAAAGCAGATAGTGGCTTATTTTTTCCTTTTGATGCAGTTGCAGTGTGCTGGACAAACATAAGCAAATAGCTCTTAAAGAAAAGGCTGTTTCAGATTTCCTCCTCCAAGCCAAAGCCACTTGACGAATTAATCTGGTGGACAGACAAGAATGTAACAAACTTTGGAAAAAACAATTTCATGTGGCTGGCGTCTCATCTCCTCTTAGTCTAGACTGTTCTGTATAATAAAGGGAGAAACAGGTTTACAATCATATTCATCAAAAGTCAGTAGCTTATTAGGAGTAAAATTTTATTCTCTGTGTTTGAAGCTGTATTCTTTAATGCATTAAGCCTTTGGGCTTAATGGGATTTACTTATCATTAAGCAGTATAGGAAGATGCTCAGAAAAAAAATTGTTACTAGCTAAAATTAATAGCTAAAAGCCCATTGTAACTGTTCAGACAACTTTTGATGTAGATACCTGTGCTAGCTATAGAGCCTCTTTCTGTTGAGGAGTCCTGCCTGAGTACCTGACAATTAAAACTGGAACCTTTTAACACCCCTGTGAAGCTGGAAGATGGTGACAAGCACTGATGGAACATGTAGCCTTTGTCCATCATGTTACCAACAGTCCATCCACTCTGATCAGAGCTAGGAGCTGGGGCTGTATTTCTCCAGTCACTGTCCCAGTTAAAGTATTGATCTGCTTAGGCCTGTTTTATCAGCCTCATTGCCACTGCTTTCTTAATGCTGGTTCTCTTGGTCACTCAGAATAAATGCAATTACTGTTACTGTATCCATGCTCTGAAGTTATGGAAGCTTTGAAAGCAAAATGAATACGTGTAACCATTTAACCATTTACAGTTTGCTTCTGCCTGTTTAAATTGCTGAGAGGTCAATTACAGGGGGTAGCCTTTGGAACAGCAGTAGGTATCCTGAAATTTGGGGTTGCCTGAAGACCTATGAGTGTGCTTCCGGAATGTTTGTGATGTAATAGGTCATTACCTGGCAAGGATCCTGTTCCAGATTTTTGAAGCAGCAGGTGCTAGGGCTCAGATCAGCTGAATCTTACTTTGCTGTAGTGATGAGAGTTTATGCCCTCTTGCATCCACCCTGCTCCTCTACCACAGATAGTTGTCCCCAGAGTGCAACACGTGTCCATATTCTAGTTCTTCCTCTTTGAAAGCAAGCATCTTTGATGAAATAACTTACAGAAGCAGACTTGGGCTAAAAGAGAGGCTGAGGTGCACAGAGATGCACATTCCACTCTGCTACAGCCACAAAATTTCTTTAAATACTGCAGCAAAACCCGGTCGACATTGTTGGCCAGACCTATAGTACGAACAATTAGGATGCAAGGTGTGATGATGAAAGGTAAGCTACTGGATGAAACTCAAAATGGTGAAATCATTTACAAATTGTAGTGGGTTTGAGGGGCTGCAGGGGTGGCTTCTCTAAAAAGATACCAGAAGCTTCCTCATGTCCAAAAGGGCCAATGCCAGCTGGCTCCAGGACGGGTACGCTGCTGGCCAAGGCAGAGCCCATCAGGGACTGGCAGTGCCTCTGGGATGGTGAGAACAGAGGAGTGAGAATTTTTAAGAGAAACAGCCCTGCAGACAGCAAGGTCAGTGAAGAAGGAGGGAGAGGAGGTGCTCCAGGTGCCAGAGCTGAGATTCTTCTGCAGCATTTGTTTGACAACAAATGAAATTCATTTTCCCCAAGTTGAGTTTGTTCTGCCCATGATGGCAACTGGTAAGTGATCTCTCCCTGCCCTTTTCTCAACCCCTGAGCCTTCCATTTTATTTCCTGTCCCCTGTCCAGCTAAAGAAGGCAGTGATGGAGTGGCTTTGGTGGGCACCTGGCACCCAGCCAGGGTCAGTCCACCAGAGGGATGAAGGAAGGAACCCTTCTTGGGACTCCACTCCAGCTAAGAGGAGCTGAGGGTGGTGTAGCAGGGCCTATGAAGCCTGGATTTTGCTTTCTCTCTGTTCTCTTTCTGGATCACTATGGGCTCCCATTCCAATGGCGAAAGTTTAACTCTTAATTTTAAATATATTAGTACACAACTAGATTACCTAATGAATTAGATGACCTAATTAGATGACCTAATGAAGTAACAGATAAAACATACTGAAAAGCATTTAACACTGGCTGCATAATAGTTGCAAAAAAATGGGGAAATTTCACATCAGTGGAATTTTTGTTAAAAATAACAATGTATTTTTTCTCTCCCAGATCAACATTAAAAATGCTGAAAAAGTTAGCGCAATAAATAAAGCATTTGCTGAAGTTCAGAAAGAAATACAGCAGCTGTCAAAAGGGACCACAGCAGAACCTCAGAAGACTCAGCAGGTAACTTCCCTTTGTAAACATCTGAGAATGAAAAGAATGTGTGTGTTTAAAGCAGCATAATGTGGCTCTGAGACTGCAGGCAGTTAGCTCAGTTGGTCAAATCATGGTGCTGGGAACACCAAGGTGCTGGGTACAACCCTTGTGTGGGTCATTTACTTAAGAGTTGGACTTGATGATCCTTGTGGGTCCCTTCCACCTCATAATAGTCTGTGAATCTGTGAATTCGTGCAGCTGCTTTAAAGCTAGAATCCCAGTTTTATGAATTTCATTTGTGTGGTAATGCTGAAACCTGGTTAGCATGTTCAAATGCTATATAACTACTAAAGTAGAGAAGAGGGTAGGCAGCCACGCTGAAGCACGCTTCAAAAGCATATTTTTAAATTACATTCTAGCTGTTTTCTAATTGGTTTTTTAAGTTGCTTCCAGCTCCATCCCCTTGATTTGAAACTTGCATCTCCACATGAATAGACACGGAGAGGATGAACCTGGCTGTTTCTTACCTGAAGCACCTGACAGTGCTTTGAAACAAACAGTTCTGCCTCTGTTCCTGATTCCTAAGCCTTCATATTACCTCATCAGAAGTACCAACACCTGAAACAGCAATTTCTGTAGTAGAGGTTTTGCCTGCAGCACTGAGGGTTCAAGACAGTGTTTCGCTTGCCCTTGTCTAGTTTTTTTTATACAGGCCTACTTGCAGTCTTGCACAAGAATTAATTCACAAAGTTAATTCCTGACAAGTTCCTCCATATAAACACTTTATGCTGATTGATGCTCTAGGCACAGTTCTAGGGAGAGAAAGCAGTGCTTCAGGATGAGGATGAGGTGCAGATGAATCCATCCTGGCTGTTGGGGGAAGGTGGAGTTTGGAGAAGTGGACATGAGTTCTCAGTGTGCCTGAGGTGATCAAGTTTCTGTATGGCTGGGAACAACAGAATAAGTGTCAAATACCTTAAGGAGAGGCTGAGGGAAAAACGAAACATAAGTGACAGCGCTGCCAGCACAGGATGAGGCCATGCACGGATTTCAAGGCAGTTGGAGCCAGTGGTCCTGTCCCTGCTGGCTTGTTATTTATTCCTCCAAGAATTCAGACTGTACTGCTGCTCCTCTGGGCTCTACATGACTGCTGAATTTGGTTACTCAGGCTGTAGCAGTATTTTCTCCTAAGTTGCAAAAGTGTCGTTGAGAGCAGTTGTGAACTAAAAGCTGAGCCTGTCTCAGTTGGGCCATGTGTGTTATGTTACTGGTACGACATTCCTGAAGCACAAAGCATTTTCTGCTTATGTCTCAATTTCAGTGTATGCTACTATCTCCCCAAATTATTGAAGTATGACTGCAAAATTAGCCTAAATTAAATATATAAAAGACAAACTAATCTTCTGGACAAGGGGTATTTATTAGTCTGGGGTTTTTTTCAAGCAGAATAAAAAGAAATTTCTTTCTACTTTAAATTGAAACTTTTTTTTTCAGGTTTCCACAAATCTGGAAAAGGAACCAGCAAACGTGGATGCTGCCACAAGCCTATTATCTCAGTTGTAATGCAAAATGGACAATGAAGGGGTTGCAAGAAATGAAAGACCACAAATACTGATGGCTTTGTTTGCACAATTTTATTAAAAAAAATTTGTTAATATACAAGTATTGGCACACTTTAATACAAACTACAAACAGACCTTTCCTATCATGTAGGAAAGTGGAATGTCAGAAGTCAGTGTGAGAAACTTAAAGTGCTAAAATAGAAGGCACTTCACAAAATTGGTTCACTGAAACAATTTAGCGTAACTCAAGTTGATACCCTTCACATTTCGACTTGGCAGTGAAAGCTTCAAATTTGTTTGAAAAGTTAAAAAAGACTATAGAAAGCTTCTTGGCAGTAAAGCTTCAAAGAAAATGCTGTTAACTGTGAGCAAGAAGCCTAATCATTTTTTAAAAAATGATCAAAAGGCTATGAAGTATTTTCACTTTTCTTACTAAAGAAAGCTCCAAACAGTTGGATTACACAGAAAAACACTCAGCTGAAAAAGTGCCAGAATTTTTGATAAGAGCCCTTTTTTTCTTGTTCTTGAATTTGTTTTGTGAAGCAGTTAAAGGAAACAAAAGGAAATATACTCCCAGAGTCAGTGAACTAAGAAGTTATACATTCATTATTCAAACACTTAGGTTATGAAGAAGTCTAGAATGTTATAGTTAGAGGTAGATAAGTAGTCTGGTTGACACAATATCTAATAATTTAGTATCTGCACATCAAAGAGATCACAGACTCCTTCATTATCATCCAGGTTAAAGTTGTAGTCATCTCCGGGAGTAGGAGAGAGTCGTAAGAGAGGAAAAACTGTAAAGCAGGAATAGTTTAGTTTAAATTAAAACACTTTTGGAAAATCAGCCCTATCATAATTCAGTATGTTTGTCATCAGGGTTAGTCTTAATAATTAAAATAGTCTTGATAATCTGACAAGCTCACTGGGATACATACAGTGAATACCTGTACTCCATTCAAACTATGGCAGTAAGTGATGTATCTGCCATTTTTTGCTTGGTATTTTAAGTCAGTTTGCTGAAGTGGAGTGATAGCTGTGGAATATGGGTTTAATTTCTTCTGCAGCAAAGGAGCTCCTGAGCAGCTTTTGAAAACTTTAACTAGAAGGCCATAATTTGTATTTATATTCCTTTGTCTTGTTACAATACTGCATCTCTCAGCCTTCAATTAAGTAAGGAAGTTAGCATTATCTCTGTTTTTACAGAAGGGAAATGGGGGCTAGCAGTTTGTCTGTGCACTGCATTTCAAGCATGGACTCGAAGCTGTCGTTGTGGGGGGGAATGCAAGTGTAGGAACTCTTAACACAGTGTACATGAGCTGGGCATGCCCTCCCTGCTCTAGAAGTGGAGGCTGTTTCTGGGACATTCACAGAATCCCATCTTGCCCCTCGGATCTTATAACCACATGTCTCTTTCTGGATGAGCCCTGAGGTGGTCTGCTTGAAGGGCAGATATTATCACAGGCCTTACAGAACACAGGGCAAAAGGAACAAAGCGAGCCAAGTTCAGCTCTTTGCCTGGCACCTCAGTGAGAGTGGCAGAGAGGTATGCAGCACATGAACTCTGTAATAGCTGTGGTACAATGCTGCACTCATATGGCCAACGAGATGCAGCAGCAGAAATGGGTGACATCTGTTCTGTTAGTATATCACAGCTGGACATGTATCAGTGTGCATCCAGAACTGTGTTCTGAAACACTCAAAGCACCTGCACAAAGCTTTAGGCAGAACAGAATTAAACCAGATTTTTTTTTTTTAAGGCAGCACACTAGTCATCAGCTTGTTCTTTCTTTGTCCCTAAATTAAGGACTGGTGGGTTATTCATGCATGTAAGTGCTTGTTGGATTAAGGTTTTCATATTTTGACTGTTAAATAAAACTTGCAGGGAATAGAAAGGGGAGCAAAGACAAGAGTGACAGAGGAGGCAACATGGGAAAGAAGTAGTTCCGTACTGACTCTTGGCATCAGATTAAACAGATGCCTCCTAAGTGCTGCTCACAAAAAAACCATGCTGCTACTTGTGATTATTAGAAAAGATGCTAAATACTTACCATCAGAAGACATGAGTTCATCAATAATATCTCCACTGATATTTCCTGTGAGACAGGAGCACATGCTTTAAGGATGTAGGGTTTTTTAACACGGTGTTTATAGCAGTCAACACATTCTTTGCATTGAAACACTGAATTGCCAAGTACACTATGGCTTGTGCAGTGTAGGAGCTGCAGAGGTAGTATGCCATGTACATGTAAAATGTATTTATCTTTGTATCCCTCAGCTTTTCCCCCCCAATACGTTTTTCCCACTTATCTCTTAAAACCCAAGAGCCATATACAACATGAAGCTTATTTGCTGGCAAGGAAACTCATTTGCTCAAAATGAGTATGCTCCTCTGAGCTAGCTCCCTGGCTTCATTAGGAGATAAACAGAGGCCTGTTTTTTCCTCTGTGTAACTCACTGGTAACTTGGTCACACAGAAGGGCTCAGGGAACCAGTAAAAACATTTCAACAGGAACTACTGCTTCTTACCTGCAGGCTCCTCCATCTTTGCAATGTCAAATGAGTTTGGCTTGAGAATACAGTTGACATCCAGAGGCAGCAAGCTCTGGTAGTCACTGGAGCTGGCTGAGGCTTGGGCACCATCCCCGGACAGGCTGGGGTACAGCTCCGGCTCTGGCAGGCTGGAGTAAGGGGCTGTGGGGGCTGCGCTGTCCCGCTGGGCGCTGCCATCTACATGGACAGGAAGGCATGTCACAAGTCTGTTACAGTGAAACAGAACACAAAGCACCTGCCCCCAGCTTTGTCTTTTGGGGAGAACATGGCCAGCGTCTGGGATCTGGTGAGAGGAGTCTTCCCCTTCCACAGTCACAGGCACAATGTAATTAATTGTCAATTAATTAAAGGTTAATAAATGAAAGTAATCAGGACCCCTCAGAAATGCAGTTGTAATACTCACAGCATTTTCTTGAATCTTTTCCTATTACCTATTAATTTACTATGAAAAAAATACCCGATATTCAGGCAGCCTCTCACTGTGGCTATGTGGAAAAAGGTAAGCGACCTTGTGGTACAGTAGCTGGAACTGGTGCCTGTATTACCAGTCTCATTAAAAGGTACACGTTCAAATCATATCCTCTGTCAAGAGGTTTGCAATTTTGCTCCATACTGCATTCTGGAGAAGCACTTCAGAATAATTAACAGGATTACATCCAAAACCTGTTCAGTGTATGATGATATGCTCTGAGGGAAGCGTCTGTTTCACCAGACAGAGGAGGAAGTGGTGTCTCTGTAACCACCTGAGAGCTGTTACTAAGCCCCTGGAATAGTCTTCTAATGGACAGCTGCTACCCTATGCAAATTCTTGATCTTTCCTTTGTCTACCACCTTTCTTAACAGTTTCTTCTTTCCCTAGCTGCCTTCCTCCCCCACCCATCGGAGGTAGGAAAACCCCTGGATCCACCTGATGGTGTGTCCACAACTGCTGTTGGCGGTAACTCGTGTCCTTGGTTCGGGTCATGTTCTGGGGGATTTGGAGGAGCTGCAGCCGGTTTAAGTGGAGTCGCTGGAGCTGCAGGTTGAGACGGGGGCTGTGCAAGGTCATCGGGCGGAGGAACTGGAAACACCGTGGGCTTGGAGGAGCTCGATTCTTTGTTTATAAGCAGTACATGGATAGGTCCTGAACTACTTTTAAGATTGATCTGGTATTTCTTCTGTCCGTTCTGTCCCTGTAAAGGTGGTGTATTATGAAAGTTACTGTTCCTTGAGAACTTGGAACTGAACAAGGTGATGAAGACTAAGATCAGCTGTTTTAGTCCTTAACAAAAAGAAAAAAACCCCAAAATCCAACATCACAGCTGCTAACTTGGGTCCTGCAGAGAACCTTACCATTGCCTGAACTGATTTCAGCAAAGATGGACAAAGATAGTACCATTGACCAGCTTCATGGCTCTAGCCTTGGATGCTTTTATGGTATTAGGCTCTGCTTAGCCTCACTAAACATAGCTTGTGAAACTTCTCAGGTGAATTTCAGCCTTCTATAAGCACAGTGGCTATCATGCTTCGTACAATGCTCTCTCCCAACTACGTAAACACTATTTAAAACCAAGCACTGCAACAACAACAAAAAAAAAAGTTAAAGATGGACAGAAGTAAATAATTTGCCCTCCTACTTTAATCTTGCCAATTTAATCCTTTTGGCTATAGCAAGACTGCAGTCTGTTTCTCTATCCAGTCTAGTACCATGAGACTAAATCTAAAAGGCTTTTTCTTAAGAGATCCATTTTAACAATATAACAGAGAAACACGACACATATAAGTCACTGAGTTCTTAAGAGAATTCATGACAACTATGCATTATTTTGCAAGTTGCAACATTTAAAAGTAAGAGAGAAGAAATCCACTTGTGTATCTTGGTTTTAAGAGAAGGCAGGGTTAACATTAGTCTATCCAAGTGTGCAAAACCCACTCTTTTCTATCTGGCCTCTCTCTTCTCAGCTGAAACAATCCTAATCCTTTCTCCCCCTCTTCTTGCACATGGATAGAGATAAATCCTCTTCTCTAAAATAGCTCTTCTTTTCCACTATTGCTCTAGAACACTTAGGTAAACAAGAAACCAGTACATACCATTTCAGGTCTAGGTACTTCTAACTGTGTACCACAAGGTGCTTGAATTGCTAGAAGTGTATCTCCTGGTTAAACAGCAATTTTTAAGAAAGTGTTAAGTGTATTTTTCTTAAGTCTTGTATAGTATCCACTCAAATGAGATATGGAAATTGTCTAAGGCCACCTAAAGTACTGCACAATTTAGCATATATAAACTTGTGGTAGGACAAATGTAGTCCCTATAAGATCCAAGTATATTGCATAGTATAAATCACAGAATTCCGATGCTTAGATCATACTTGCAAAAATCTTTTCTCACAACAGTACGAGATTTACAATTTTCTTTACCTGTTTGTCTTCTAGTTGTATATCTAACATAAAGTGAAAATATTTAACTAGTTCCTTTTTTCACAGAATCAAAGAATGATTTAGGTTGGAAAAGACCTCCAAGATCATCGAGTCCAACCTTTGACTGATCACCACCTTGTCAACTAGACCATAGCACTAAGTGTCATGTCCAGTTGTTTCTTGAACACCTCCATGGATAGTGACTCCACCACCTTCCTGGGCGGCCTGATCCAATGCTTAAAAGCCCTTTCTGCAAAGAAATTTCTCCTTATGTCCAACCTGAACCTCCCCTGGGCACAGCTTGAGGCCGTGTCCTCTTGTCCTGTTGCTGGTTGCCTGGGAGACTGACCCCCAGCTGGCTACAGCCTCCTTTCAGGTACTTGTAGACAGTGATAAGGCCTCCCTTGAGCTTCCTTTTCTCCAGGCTAAACAACCCCAGCTCCCTCAGCCGCTCCTCATACGACTTCAGCTAAACCAGCTCTCTGGTCTAGCTCACTTTATGACTTTGATGAATGGTGGTACTACAGAAATTTAACAGAAGGAAGAAGAGGTATTAATGTTCATCTTCAGTGCCAGCACTTCCAAGTATCTAAGCTCATGGCTTCTGTAGCACAACTGGGACGTAACAGCTGGCTGTCAAACTCATCTGTGGCTTACTATGTGCATTAAAAGGTGTTGGGTAAAGTCAGGGGACCACATTTACATGCACAGCACTGGGACAATACTGCTGGTCACTTGACTACCTGCACATCATTTCCTCTTTGTCCATAAGTAATTTGGAATAACACTTTTCTTTCTCTGCCTCCTAAGAAACACTTAGGTTAAGTATTATGTGAGTGCCATGCCAGGTGCCTCCATGTTTTGTAATGACTAACTCTTTTCAGTAACAGCTCATTTTTGTTGAGCTGCAGTAGTTTTCTGATCTTGTGTTTTTATTAAAAAAAAAATCTTCCTTGTGGCAAAAAAAAGATGGTTTTGAGCCTAGCTGGAGGCTGAACAACAATCTTCCCTTGGGTGCCCCCAAATCAGGAGATGACATCAAGGGAAGTAACCTCTGCCAGCATTTCTTCGCATTTTCTTCAAACCACCCGTAGAGGAATCCTTTAGATTTAGCAGCAATGCCCCATCATTGACCTTCAGCTGGCTCCATTTGTACAGCATCACAACCTCTGTCTGGCCACAGCTGCCACCAGAAAATGATAAGAAATTTGGATCTTCCTGGTTCTTTTGGAGGATTGGACCAACATGTCCTGTCTCTGGTTCCATTAACGGCCCGTGGCAAGCTGCTGAAAAGTATGAATACCAAAAAAGACATCCAAAACCAGGACTCCGGTTGAGCTTCCATTCTATACAATCTGTGACTACAACTAGAAAATGCCAGAACTTGTAGCCATGAACATTATGAGACATCTACCTAGTACTGATCACTATTGAGTACTTCTAAATTCAAAACACTTGCAGAGAAAAAGCAGGTTAATTAGCAAGTTATTTTTCAAGAAATCCCTCACTTTAGAAATACAGCCTAGCAAGAACTTACCATTGAAGCAGTTGCAGATATCTTCATGGGTGACATATGAAAATGTAATTTATGTCAAGGAACATTTTTCTTAAAGCAACATAAAACTGTTATTTGTTGCCCTTTAGAAGTTTGTCCAAACTGAGCCTAAACTGTAATGTTATTATAGTTACTTAGAGGTGTAATCAAGACATTATTTTTGACTTTCAGAATGGCTCGTTACGAATAACAAGAGTTCTGTGTTTTAAGGAAAAAACCTGTATCTGCAAAGAAAATACAAAAAGAAAAATAGTTGTGTTGCTTGAATGAGACATGATTCTTCTAAAACAGGAGAACATGTAAAATCTTGTTTTGAAGAATACCATTTACCTCGCTAACTTGACAATACAGAATTCAGGTATGTATCAGCATTTCCCAGAATCACACAAAAATACTGCTGGAGGGAACTTCAGAAGTCATCTGCCATCCCATTCCTCTCTCTCAAGGTAGGACTGATCCACTGTTCAGACATTCCAGACAAATGTTTGTCTTTCCTCTTCTGCAAAACCTCCAGTGACAGATATTCCACCACCTCCCTGGGGGATCAATTCCAGTGCTAGCTTTCCTAAAAGGAAAGTTTCTCCTAACATTTAACTTCAATCTCCTTTGCTACAAAATCCATTTTACAGAAACAGTTTCTGTACATAAAATCCAGTAAATTTTAAGTACTTATCAATAGTATTATGGGGCACTTGCCTGCTCCCACTCTCAGGTGTCTACTTTGCAAGACAGCTAAACACATGCTTATGAGCAATGCAGCTAGAACTCTCTGGTATTTATATACAGGATTTTTTTTTCCAGTTTGAAACCCAACAAGCTTCAGGACTTTGTCAACTCAATTTATCTTTGGGTGAAAGCTTAATCTTTTCAAAAGAATGAAGCAACAAAAAAGATTGATGTAAAGCACTGGTAACAAAGTATCAATTCTAGTTCTGAGAAGCAATCTAACTAATTTCAAATAAGACACTAGGATTATACTATTGACTTAAAAGTTATTGCTGTACATATATATATGCTAAATTATTTTCATGTTACCAATCACAGTCATAGAAGTTAAAAAGTCATGTAAATAAGATTTATATTTTCGTTTGTTGAAGCAAAACCTGAAAAAATACTTGCCTTACCTTGCTTCAGGATAAAATGGCCTACATTATGCTTTATCCATTACCTACACTTTAAGTGTTGCTTTAATTCTAGTTCCAAAATGCACACATTTAATTTAAAAGGATATTGGTGGTTTGTAGAATCATCCATGACGTTCTTGATACTTTGCTGAAGCCACAGTTTCTGCTGATCCAATTCTTTTTCTTTTAGCTCTAAATCTTCAATTTCAGCTTCCAGATACCTCAGCCTGTCTATGACTTCTTTTGTATTGCAGCCAGCACCTACTCCTCTTAAAAAAGTAAAAGAGTTCATGAAACCACAAGTGAAAATCTAAAACAAACATGCAATGATAATTTCTTAAGACTATTTTCAACATTTGGAAAATTTTTCTTTTGGAAAAAATTAGTATCATCTACTAATATTCAATATGAAGGAAAAGAGCATTTACCCTCCCAGCAGTGTTTTAACAGGAAAATGAAAATTCATAACTTCCAATCAAATTTAGAATTTCCCTCTACAAAAATTTATCTTCTCTCAGAATGTAGTTTTTTCTGTGTTGGAACTGTTTTGCAGGCCCTTTCTCCTTCACCTATAATTCTTGAGTTTTACCTTCAGAGGCCGAAGAGAAAATAGGCATGGACTGTGGTAGAGCAGGTAAGTGGAGATAGTGTGCCCTGATACTCCTCCCAGATTCATTCACAGGGAATTTTTCAATTGCAAGTACTAGTTATAAAGTAGGACTACAAGTTTTCTGAAAGTTTCTCTTTTGTATGCTTTAACCTTGATTTTATGTATCAAAGACACAAGTTAAAGGAAAAACAAATACAGTTAATTTGCAACTTTGTTGTAATTCTACATGTCATATTGCTCACTGAAGAGCATAATGTTAATTTTGTGGTGTCATATCCAGTCAGAAGAAGTAGAAAGAGGCAATTTTTGTTGCTCTTAGGCATGCGAAAATTTGCAGAATTGACATAACTTACTTCCACTGAATGCTGTTTTTTGACTTCTTCTCAATGAGATCAATCCCCTCCAGAACGTTGGTGATATCATAGATCCTTCTCTTCTGCCTCACAGCAAGCGTATCAGCAGCCTGACGAGAGAACATCTATCAGCAACTTGCATGCTGAGGGAAAAGACAGTTAAGCCACTCCCTTGGAAAAATGCCATCTAATACCATTTCGAAGGGAGAAGGTTCCACTCTTCAAGAGCCAGATACCATCATGAATTCTGAAGTTCAGCACCTGCAGGTAGTGCTGCAAAGCACATGGAGCAGTCCCCAGGCTGAAGGCCAGCAGGCCATCCCCCGACAGAGAGGTGAGCTCACCGAGGTTGCAAAGACCATGGTCAGTATCTGGAGCATATTCAACTGCATGGAGGAGCTTGCCATGCTCTTTCTAGAGGGCAGGAAAAGGAATGGAAGGCAGGCAGCAACACCCTGCAGTGGGACAAGCCTCTGAAGCCAAGGACATACTAGGTTTATCATTCCTTCCACTGACACTCGAGGTATTACAGCCTTTGTTTGGATTCAGTGGTGCCAGGATACGAAACAACAGGGCTGTAATTTCACAAAGTGGCTGCAGGAGAGCTGCAGTATTTCAAGCCACCGTTGTCCTCGCACAAATGCCCCTCACAGCGTACAAGGGCTCACTCGATCTGTCCCACTGATCACCAGCACGCTGGTACAGCTGCCAGGGATGTTGCTGCTGACACACAGCCAGCCGTGCAGCACGTCTGAGGCTGTCACAACCTCGCCACTGAGCAAAGCAGTGTCAGGCAGAGGCAACTGCTTTCTGCCTTACTTCTTTCTCTCCATGGTGACTTTTGTGTAACTGATGCAAAGAGATAAGATAAAATAAGCAAACGAGCTAGTCATGCCTTCCACACCTGAAAAGCAGCTCAAGTTCAAAGAATATTCACTAAAAGGAGGGAAAACAGAGAGGAGTCTGACTGTAATTACTCGGGACACTTACATGGGATTGTACGTATTAAACAAATAAAAGAGAAGAAGAATAAAGAGAAGGGTAGGCAAAGACTTCTGAATTTGAACTAATGCATAAAGTCAAATAATTTCTACTACAGGAACATAATGATTTATTTCAGTTTGTTCCAACGATCTATTAAATGTATGCTTTTTGTATGCAGCCTATGTGAAAGAAAGGTACTACTCAAGACAACCATAACCTGGAAGGAAAACCAAGTTTCTTTGCTTAATGGTACAATTACCTTTTGCTACTGAAGTTGAAAGGATAAAAAGAAAGAATAGAGATTTAAAAAATACTCTTATAGCCATGAAGTATAAACACTGCTCTTTCTCCTTGACAGTGGTGTACCCACTAAACACTGTTTCCACTGACACCATTAGCAGCATTTATCTTTTGTATGGTCTTCTGTATGAGTCTTTTAAAATATTTTCTTATCTAACCAAACAAAATACGTGCAAATACATATAAAGTGCACAGTTTAGTTCTCTCCAAGGAAACAGGCTCTTCGATCACTTGTTTCAGTAGGTATGCACCTGCTGTCTGCTATTTTTGCTGCATACATACACACTGCTTCCAATAACTGCAAGAGAACCTTAAAAATCTAGCACACTGACAAAGTTGATGCCACTTGCACAATGTTTAATCAGCACCCCACACATCTCACAGTCTTCAGTTATTCTACAAGCTGTTTACATTATTCAGTGCAAGGAATGGACAGCACACACTTAACTGCTATTCAACCTTTTGCTTTTTTTCCATTGCTCTACATATTGACCTAGGACTTAGTCTACCACTCATGGCTTGAACGACGAAGAAACTGCTCTGGAGACAGATTTCATTACCTCTTGAGATTTTCCCAAAGGCCCATCTACAAAATATAAATGCTTTACTAATCTTAATGTATTTTCAAACTGTACTGGTAGCAAAAGATACCAATGTACATAAATTTGGAGCTATGAAACCAAAGCTTAAGATTTTTTTTTTAAAAAGTCACTTTTTCTGAGTGTCCAATTTAAAATGTTTCAAAGTTGAGGTAATTGTTCCACTCGAAATGCTATTGCGTTTTGTATACCCAAAGCACAGCTCCCATGAACACCAGCAGCAGATTCACCACTACCAGCTCCACATCCCCAGGACAGGGGCTCATTTCACAGGAAAACGAACGACACAGTTACATGTATTTGGCTTGACTAGCCCTGTATACAATTCAATCACTGCTGTGAAGTTCAACTACTTACAACAAGAGTTCCAACACAAGCTGGGGCCAGTTCCCAAGATGAGACGTTTAATCCAGACATTCACTAGCTTTCTGGTGCTGATCTTGTAATCTAATTATCTTTAAAAAATTCTGCAGATATTTTAAAAAGCAACTGAGAAGTTCCTCCCTGACATTCTAGCAGTTACCAGTGTGACCCTCTGACAGGTACATGGATCAGAAATTAAGTTCAGTCCTCCACATAAACCACTCACTAATAATTTAAATAATTAAATGAGCTTCCTGAGACAAATCTCCTGTTGTCAAAAACACTGTTAAAACTCATCATTTCTCAGCCTATGTTAAGAAAGGGACACCTACAACAATGACCCTGCTAACATGGGTGGATGTAACTTCCACATTCAGAGTTCTTTCATAAAATCTTTCAAATGTAAAGCTGCTGAACTCTAGCTATTCCTCCTAATATCTCCTCATATTTTGATTAAATATGTATACAAGCCAAGCACTCATGAGTGTCTCATAGACAGGTTCAGAGCTGGAATAAAATACCTAAGCACAGAGCTATGGTTCTGTGTGCATTCTGATCGTGCAGCTCCTGGACTACACAATAGAAAACACTGTTCAGCAGAGGTTCAGCTGCAGGCATGCACACACACACACGCCCAGAAATAAGAAAGAAAGGCCACGAAAAGGGCTACTGAGAGTTTGTAGCCACCCCCCCCCCAACTTCTTTGCTCCCTGGGAGCTGACAAAAGGCAGCAGAAATCATCAGCTGCAAATGTGCTGTGTTAGCCCTAGAGAGCAGAAGAACTCGATAGAGCACCGTGGCAGAGTCATTACTGAGAACCTTAAAGCATAAGGGCCAGCACTGCCTGCTTGCTCTCTCCATGTGTCAAAGGAAAAAGGTCCTGCATCTTCTGAACTCTGCCCATACCACATGACAACATTTTCTCCCCAAGACGGCTGTCAACAGTTTGGTGAGAGTTTTAAACTGAATGGCGCTCATGTCAAATTGTGTGTAAAAGTGCTGAATATTACTGCAGTGTAAACACTAAGGCAGTGTAAAATCCAACAGATAGGCTCTTTCTTCTTCTGTGGAGTACAGCAAGTGTAAGGCAGTTGTTACTTGCCCCTGACCACTACACTTCTAAAACAAGTAGATTTTAGAATATGTCATGTTTTGCACTGATGATCACAAACACTACTTAACCATCATTAGAGCAGGGATGGCATTCTGCTAGAAACAAAGCCCACTTAAGAAATTAAGGCAGAAGCATTGTATGTTATGAAGAGCATCCCTTCAGGCGGTTTATCCCTTATTCACTCATCTTTGTCTTTGTCTCTCTTCCCTGCAATTCATGGGTTGCTGCAGATAGAAACTTAGTTTTGTATCATCCTTTAGTGTTTTAAGCTTAATTCCATGACTAGATTTCTTTATACAGGCTTATTCAGTGACAAGCATGTCATTATTTTAGAATAGCTGTTTGATTTTAAAGTAAATGCAAAATTCAAATTTCAAGTAAAGAAAATTCTCACTTCCACAATTTCTCAGATGTTACAGAGAAGTGTCCAGCACTAAAACATTTTCACAGCTTCCTTTTACAGCCTGCCAAACTGTAATTATAGATGTATTAAAGATCACCAGAAAATGTCCCATAAAACAGATTTTCCTTCCCAATTACTAAATCATAAAGCTGGAGGTCCACCTGTTTCCAAATTTTATTATCTTCCTAGGGGTGGTTTTGCTAAAGAAATAGCAATCAGCAGCACAACATCAGATGGTCAATACCAGCCAGCAGGGAGACACTTAAAGGTGTTCACTGCACGAATAATTTCTTGGAATGCTCCGTTCCATTTCAAGACCGTCCTGTTCTTCAGTTTGCTGAGCACACTGACATAACACAAACACACAAACTGGTCTTCATTTTTCCTTAGATATATGGCTTATTTATGAGAAAACCAGTTACAGAAATGTATGTTCCGACTCACTGCTTATGAAAGTACCAAAAATTTATGCACTGCAGTTAGTATTTACTTTCAACAAACTGTAACATGTAATTCAGAAACCAGTCTCCAATAGGTCTTGAGCACAAATGTCTGTGATTGGTTGCAATACCCACTTAACTTTTCCCTGGCTATCAACCCTTTCATTCCCTCTGGGTAGGTACCTTTCTCACTAAAGAGAACAAGAAGCATTGTTCCATCCCTCTACACAGCCCAACTTCACTGTTCAAGTCAATCCTTCCTGGCACTTCAAGCCAAGCTTTTGGGCCTGATGTCTTACAAACTGAGTATGTTTTGCTTCTCATGTTGACCTGGAACATCTCTCAGGACATGACAGACAATAAAGGAAGCTGCACAACAATCCCACAGATCTGGACATCTTCATTCTGTTTTGCTAGAGAAAGAGGCAATTAATACTAAGGAGACCATCAACTTGTCCAGACCACAGCATAACTAAATGAGGAATATAAAACCTATCAGTGTCCTTCCCTATTCACCCTGAAGTTTCATTAGCCACGGTAATATCACTGAAGTGTATCCACTCTGAATACGGATGCACAAAAAAGCTCCGAGAACACCATTCACCTCCTGCGGCCCATTAACAGTAATCAAAAAATAGGTCAGTTTTCCAGAAAGGACTTTAAACAAAGCACCAAGTCAGCCTCTTGCTGCACTTTGCTGAACATCTCAGCTGTTCACTGATGCCTTAACCAGTCAGGTTAACACACCTTTGCCTCGATGCACTGCACACCCGACAACCCGGAGGCCCTGAGCTCCTGGGCCAGAGCAGCAGCACGCTCCAGGGAACTGGCAGGACACAGTGCCAAGGATCCCTCCTGCAACACAGTGACCTCCTGGCATGAGGACCTGGCCAAGGTAGGCTGGTCCCAGGGCATCACTGGAGACCCTCTAGCCGCTGCTGCCCACGCCTTGGAGGCAGCGGGCTGGCTGCAGAGCTGAGTGACGATGATTTGTCACTCATATGCCAATTCAGCTTCTTTCATTCACACATAACAGAAAGTATAAAGCGGCAATGGTCTGTTTTTCAACATCGTTTTCACTTGCTAAAAGGACATTGAGGGGGATGGGCAAGAAACAGGTTTAAACAGCAGCCCACACACTGAGTCAGCGCAGGGAGCAACACAGGGCAGTAAAAAAGATACACGGAATTGTTAGGGCTGGAAGGGACCTCTGCAGATCATTTAGTCCAACCCCCACCAAGGCAAGGTCACCTAAAGCAGGTGCACAGGAACTCATGCAGGTGGGTTTTGAATGTCTCCAGAGAGGGAGACTCCACGACCTCCCTGGGCAGCCTGTTCCAGTGCTCTGCCTCCCTAACGTAGAGAAGTTCTTCCTCATGTTGAGATGAAACTTCTTATGCTTTAGTTTATGGCCATTACTACTCCTCCTGTCACTGGGCACCACCAGACTCTGGCACCATTCTCTTGGCACGCACCTATAAGATGTTTATATGCGCTGATGAGACTTGCTTTCAGTCTTTTCTTCTCTGGACTAAACACGCCCAGCTCCCGCAGTCTCTCCTCATAAGAGACGCTCCAGACCCTTCATCATCTTTGCAGCCCTCTGCTGGACCCTCTCCAGTAGCTCCTTGTTTTTCTTGTACCGAGGAGCCCACAAGAGGGCATAGTAAATAAGACCACTCTCAGTAAGTTAAACTTAACGCACGGTACCCATTATACCCCTTTATAAAGAGCCAAAACGCGTATTTGAGCCGAACGCGGCGGCTGTCAGCCATCACGGGCACCCGCAGCCCGTCAGCGACAGCAGGAGGCCCCGCNGGTGGTAGGGAAGGATGGAAGGAAGGGAGGAAGGAGGGAGCGGGAGACCCTTCCCGGCCCCCGCGCTGCGCCGCCCTCCCTGCAGCGCAGCGGGCCCTGCGCCCGGCCGGGCCCGGCGGTGCCACCGGCCGCCCCCCCGCCCTCGCACCGCTTTNCGGACACCGGCGCGGTTCGGCCGCGGAGCTGCGGCCGCGGGCGGGGGACGTGCCCGGCGCCTCCGACCGGGGCAGGGCGGGCGGCTCCGCGGCCTGCGAGAGAAGGATTGCACTTGGCTGGCGCGGGCCGCTCCGGGCTTTCGCTCAGGGCCCCCAGGACGGGGAGCGCAGGCCTGGAGTCGGCCAGATATATTCGTCGAGCCTGCCTGTCCCCGCCTCGATAGCTCCTTGTCGCTCATTTCACCGTTTGCATTTGATGTAAAAGCCCTTAGATTAATTGTAAACGATGCTCTCACACCTTGCCCGGCTAGGCACGGGAGACGCCAATGATCTGGCCAGGGGCACAGGGAATTTTGGATGCTTACCCAGTCCCTTCCACTGGTGTCCAGATATACATGCCCTTAATTTAGGTACACCTCTTTCCCTCAGTTACCATCGGATAAAAGCAGAGAAGCTTTAAAGTCCATAGTGTATAAGAATTCAGGGGACGCACTTAAAGAAGAGCAGACCCTCAGCTACTCATCAGGGACGGCAGTGGAGCGATGTAGCCTGGGTGTGCCATGGCACACGGGAGCTGTACCTGCCCATGCAATCGCATGTTCAGGGCAACACGTGCATGGTAACATGCTTTCTCTGGATCTGGAATCACAGTCCTCCTGGTCTCAAGTGACACAGGAATTTCCTGGTTCCATACTCAGTATTGATTGAAACAGATCATTCTCTAGTCAGGAAACGAAAACAACGTCTAATAGTGGAATTGATTTTAAGTTGTGATTGATGCACGAGAGCACTCGTTGCATCTGACAAGGTAAGCATTCACATTTTGTTTATATTTTTATTTAGTTAAATGTATTTTATTTCTTTTACTAAGTTGTATCTTTCAGTCGTGCTGGGTCGAAATTAATCCTCGTTAATAGGTAAATTTGGTACAGCTTTCACCTGCACCACATCTTTATTATTTCACCATTTTGAAGGTAAAAATCGTTTTAACACTTATTAAAAAAGCTCTAAGGAAGCCATGTAAGCATAAAGAGGGAAACAATGCCAAAGACAGAGTTATCTGCAAGAAAAACAAATGTTCCAAACACTACTAACACATGCACGTTCCCAACTATTATAATATGAAATTCCTGAGCCAAAAGCAAGGAATAGAAAGAGAATTTGTGTTAAAAATGTTAACAACTCCCTATGATGAAATCAGACAATAAGTTTCAGAACAAAAATTTTGGAGTTAAAACTCAGTGGAGATATTAAAAAATTGAATCAGGGCAAGAATAAGTTCTTTTAACTTCCTGGTGCATTCCAGATATTCAATTGCTTCACCCAAAGCGTAGCTTGGTCAAATAATAAGCAAAGAAAAAAGAAGTGCCCCAGGAAACACTCAATCAACATGACAGAAAAGTGCTCTAAAGTGGTGTGACTTTTCTGCACCAATGATATCCATAAAAATACTATAGAACAGCTTTCCAGGTGAGCATTTCCTCACATACTGTGGACAGAGTGTATAGAGCACAAGAAATAATTTTCTTCTACCTTTAGAGAACTGATAATTAAGAGTTTGTTCTTACACCTTGCTAATCATTACCACTATTTCTTAATTTTTGCATATTACGAACAAATGGGACAGATGCCAAGCAAACAGTCCTTAACAGCTCTATCCTACCTTAGCTGGGAGTACCACAGTGCAGAGACCTCCCCGTTAGTGCTGATGGCTCATTCCTGGTGTTTTCATGGGTCAGGTGTGGGAACTCTTGATGCAGGGAGTCAGGGCTGAAGCAGGTGTCTGCTTTCTGTTCCCTCCACAAACTGGGAATTTTATCCTTTTATAAGAACATGCAATTTCGAGAAAATTCCCAGTCCTACACACCTCCCCGCTGTGGGGGTTGTTTTCCCAGGCTGTTGCAGGCCCTTCATTCAGTTGTTAGGCTGCCTTTTTTTTATTTTGCTTTGCTGCTGCTACTTCCATTCTTAAAACAAAGAGCGTGGTCCCAGCTCTCAAGGTTGTGCTTTGTCAAACACTGGTCACTGATCATCAGGAAGTTGTTTTCACTGCCGTAGCCTCTGCTTTCAACTCGTGCTCATGTTTTCCAGGCCGTTTACATCCCACGCTTAAGCCGCACCTCATAACAAGAGGCAGCTGGTATCAAGCTCTGGTTCACACAAGCTCTCATTAAAAAATTGATAACAAACGCAGAAGGCCTTACAGTTAGCCAAAGGCCAGGGCTTTTTACTAGCACTAAGTACTGTTACAGGGCTGCTGGGCACAAAAATGGACAGTCAGTTAGTTACACTGTGCTAATGTGCTAAAGCCTGGGTTCTGAACAACTGCTCGTAAAGCTGGCTTAGGGGCTGCTATCGCCACTGGAGCAACAGGACTACTTCAGCTACTGCGAGGTGCAAGGAGGGAGGAAATAGCTCCTCCTGGTGTACCAGCGTGTACCCGTGATTTTACTACTCAGGGTTCTCTTTATTAGTGCAGCACGAAACGCTTCAAAGGATGAGGTAGTTCAGTAACAGTTTAGGATCCTGAGAACAAGCACATGAAGTAAATGCCTGAGTACTGTGGAGATGGTAAAGCCTCCACCATGAAATAAATGTAACAATCTATTAACACAAGGCTTATGTTTTGCTTCCATAAGAAGCTCTTAGGTTATTATCTCCTTTATTTCAAAAGCCTGGTAGAAAGCCTATTGCTGTGGAGAAAACCAAACTATGCTGCCAAAAAAGCCACTCTAAGTTGCAGTAGTTGTACATTCTCCAACAGTGGCAGATTAAACATGTTTTCAGGTACAAGAAAGATGGAGAGAGGCTGTTTACAAGGGCATGTTGTGACAGGACAAGGGAGAATGGTTTGAAACTGAAAGAGAGTAGGTTTAGATTAGATAATAGGAAAAAATTCCTTACTGTGAGAGTGGTGACGCACTGGAACAGATTGCTCAGAGAAGTTGTGGATGCCCCATCCTTGGAAGTATTCAAGGCCAGGTTGGATGGGGCTCTGAGCAACCTGCTCTAGTGGAAGGTGTCTCTGGCCATGGCAGGGGGGTTGGAACTGGATGATCTTTAACGTCCCTTCCAACCCCAGCCTTTCTGTGATTCAACATTCTTGGTTCTCTCATTACAAGAATCTTTATCTCACTGAAGCAAAGTTTCAAGATCGTGGCTTAGAACTTCCTTCTCTCTTATTAAACATGCTAATTCCTAATTTCATATGATGCTTTTCATCTATACATGTTATGACCCATTTTGACAGCAGTTAAAAATAACCAAAGGTTAGAAATAACCTATTTATTATGAAAATAATGTAAAAACATTTGTCTGCTCCCTGAACTATCAAAATATACAACAAAGCCTTGATTCTCTAGAAAACAAGGAAAAGTGCATTGTAGTCTATGAAACTGCTTGTGTAATATACATTTTTAGTATAAATATTAATAATCTTCAAAGTCTTGTTGAATATCATTCAGTGCATGTGTAAGTCGTCGTATTTTATTTTCCATGGCTTTTTTATTGTTTGCCATTTCTTGCAGAAGCTCCCGCATTTCTTCTTCAACAGAGTAAACCTGAAAGAGCACACAGAGATGAAACAGAATTATTGCTTCTCTTAATACACCTACACCCATATAATCTTGGCAATTTTTAACACTGATAAGTAATGCAAGACTTACATGCTTATGTTTGAATAGGATATGTACTACTCTTGCTACTGGATGCAGTAGCAGAATCTTTCTTAAAAGAAATGTATTCATCTGCCAGGAGATAGCAAGTATTGTATCAATCCAGAAAACTTATTATGGAAAAAAAGCACCAGTTGTCATGTTAAGGAAGAATGCAGCAGATGACAGAAACAGTAACTGTTAAGGTTGGCAAAAGTGAGTTAAATGGATTATCTGGCATAGTCATCATTACTCTTGCCTGTATAGATAAGGAAATGTTTAGCTGTTGATTCATAGTAGCTACATAGCATGGAGCTTTACATTGCTTGAATACAAAACTTCATGATGGCACAAGTCTAGAGATTTTCTTGCTGTGCAAAGATTGAGTACTAAACCAGGACTGTTTTCACCCAAAGTCAGCCTGATAGGCAAACAGGAGACTTCCAAGCACCACTCGTGTAGCAGCTGTAGAATAAAAATGCAACTACAATAAATATATAAATTGAGTATTAAAATTACTTTTTCATTTGCTGCTTCAATTTGTTTTTCCTTTTCATTTGCCAGGTGCAAGAGTTCTTCCTGATGTGCTGCCAACACTGACTCAAGTTGTTTTCTGAAAGCATTATCCATTTGATGAAGCTTTTCCATAGCAATCCTAAAAAAATGATTTAAAAAAATATCACAGTCCTGCAAACAACTGAGGTATTTTGCTTTGTCCAACTCTGCCTTTGATAAGGTTTTAATAACATAAGCATGAAGACAATTACATACTGGCATCAGAAGGTGTCCTGTTTTCTCAAGTACATGTTCTAGCTTTATGCACTGTGTTTAGGACTTTGGGCATTCTCTTAGGAGAGGCATTTAACCACTGGCAAAGGATATGAAGATTAGGATAATCTTCATGGATAAGAACTCCACCTGTTTTCAAACATCTCCTTATGCTTTTGGTTCCCAAGAAGGGAATGAATTGTGTGATCCTGTGAACAGCCTGTGACCCTGTGTCTCACAGAAATAGGAAAGTGTCTCCTTCACCATAAAGAAGCATTTTCTTTAACTCCAAGCAAATTCTGCTTTTAGGGGATAATTTTTAAATATGTAGGAACAAAAAGCCATGCAAATTTATACAATTAACTTAAAACAAAATTCTAAAACAAACCAGAATTACTTAGATCAAAAATTTCAGTTTCACTATTGTTCTTCTAACAATTCCAAACCCCAATACTATTGATTATTTGAGGTGGTTGGTTTTGTTTGGCTTTTTCGCTAGTGTTGTTTGTTGTTGATTTGTTGTGGTTCTGTTTTTTCTTTTTATGCAGTCTTATTAACTATCTAGTATTTTCTCAAGAATAGTTGGGAGGAAGGAAGAAAAACATGAGAAGGGGGCCAAAGAATAAAGTAAAAATCATAGTAAGAATCTAAACTTATCACAGGCATCAGTCTAACAAACTTCTCCATCATTCCAGAAGCATATGAAATAATTTTCCAGGTTATGAGTACTTGTTTCTATATCATCTCATATTTAACTATTAATTGACCAAAGAAATTGACAGTACAAGAGGAACAAGAAAATAAATTAAAAATCTTGCTATTTGTATGGGAAAAGAATGACAGGTAATTTAGAAACAGTTTGCTTGTCACAGACTCAAACAGTGATTAGCAGACACCAAGTTGGACAGGAGTGTTGATCTGCAGGAGGGCAGGAAGGCTCTACAGAAACAATTGGGACAGGTTGGATTGATGGGACGAGGCCAATTGTATGAGGTTATTTTCAAAGAAAATGGAAATTAAGAAGTTCAGATGACGAATGCTGTAACTGAATGCCGGTTCCATGAAGTAAGTCATCTCTACAGCAAGAATTTCTTCTAGGCCCAGTTTGTAACCGGGCTCACCAAGTAGTTAAAAAGGTACTACACATTCTTTCACCACATAATCTAGCATTTCTGCACAGTTATTAACAGTGCAACTCTATAGTAACTGAGTAGTCACAAAATAAACTATTGAAGTGTTCACCTTTGACTTTGAAGGCTTTTATTTCTCTCTTCAATCAACTTCTTCTCTTTGAAATCAAAGTTCTCCTTCATTTGTTTAACCTGAACTTCCAGCTGGCTTAATAGCTCTCCTTTACCTTGCCACCTCTTTTTCAGTGCACTGAAAATAAAATGCACATATTTACAATGAATGTAAATACCACTTCTAAGGAGGGCAGAAAAGGTTTTCATGCTTCCATCTTTCCTCGTTTCTGTGGCTTTTAATAGCAAGCGAGTACTCTCTTGAACACAGAATAACTTCAGAGCAGTGTTGCATACAATGATCTCAAAGAATTATTGTGATTTGTAGGTATTACCTGTGTGCATTCTTAATGTCATCAAGTTCTACTTCTTTTTCTTCTAGCAGTTGCTTTAATTCATCTTTTCTTTCATTCTGCCTTTCTAATTTTTCCGTTAGCTTTTCACATTCAGCAGCTTTTTCATCCAACTGCACTCGAAGCAATTTCTGAGCTTCCCGATTTTCTTCATGGTATTTTCTGATTTGTTTCTCTTTTTCTTGTAAGCCCTTTAGAAGACAAATATTTTAGAACACATAAACTCTATTGTTACCTCTTAAGAGTATTTGTTTAGTCTACGATGGAATAAAGCAGAGAAAAACATGACAGTTTACTCTTCTGAACGTATGAAGAACACTTAGTAACATGATAGTCAGTTACTTAATCTTCATCTGAAAGAAGTCAGAAAAAAAAAGTCATCAAAATACAAACCTGAAGTTAAAAGCAAGTTAAGAAAAGTTATTTTGAACTCTTATTCTACATAAGAGTTGAATAAACAACTTATATGTAAGTCACTGAGCTCACAGTCTGTAACAATGAGTAATGGATCCAACTTTGACTGACATAACATGCCATAAAATTTTGATTAATAAGCTAAAGTCTCAAATCTCTAAATGAGACAAATGGAATTACTGGGACAAAACATAGTACCTCTGCTGCCAAAATACTGTTTTACAAGAACAAAATAAAGAAAAAATATTTATGTTGTAAAATAAATGTGAAGCAAACTTTAAAAATTATTTTTCCTTTTCTTTTAAACACTCAGGAAGAATTATGCTATCCTAGTTTCACCTCTCTCAAAATCATTATCAAGAATAAACTGAAGCAAGTCAAAGAGAAGAAAGTCTGTACATAAATATGGTTCAGTGAGAGATTCAAAGTAGCATCACTGTGCATCAATTTAATAAAAAGCCCTCTTCTGCTCTCAGTGAAATGAATGGCCACTGACAGCCTGATTGTGATTTGTGAGTTGGTAAACTACAAGTGCAGACCCAGCTTTCATCACAGGCTTTGTGATAGCTATAATTAAGACTTGCAGTGAAAGTTAAGCACACAAATTGTCAGATATGGCACTTACTTCTTTTAGTCTCCTAATTGTTTCTGTCTGATCATCCACTATTTTGTTTTTAATTTTTATGGTATCACTGTCCTGTTCCTTTTGCTTTTTTAACGTGTCAATCTCATTTGTTAAAACTTCAATTTTTGCCTCCAGTTTCCCTCGATCTTGCGCAAGATGAGCTCCTATACAAAACAGGATATTCACATTACAGCAACTCATGTTATATATGATTTCAAGACTTAGAATGTTGGGAGATGGGGCTGGGGGAGGCGAAGGTAAGAGCCTTACAAACCAAAGTACTGACTATTTTGTCCAGTGCAAACACTGTAGGGATTTAATCTGTAGGTAGGTAACACTTAAGAGGAAATGCAGAACTGAAGGTCTGTGTTTTATCCTTTTTGAAGACTACTCTGAAAAATAGTTGGCAATAATTCTTACAGATCCCAAAAGACCACAAGGTGGTGCTGAGTCACATGCAAATGAAAAATGCCCAAACTTTTTCTTTTTTTTCTCCCAGCATTTAACACTTTAAAGATATATACTGAAATTTTCATATTAGACTTCCCTGCTAGACAAGAAGTATTACATAACATTATTTACAAATCCTTGTTTTTCTAGTTTCATGTTTAAAAGTTCTTTGTCCAACATAATGTTATTTTCACATCTTCAGGAAACAAACTGTATTCACAGCTGACTCCCACGAATGCTGTTACAGATCCTGTATCAGCCTGTGTGCCACAGAACACCTATTTTTGCACATCATCTTTACAACTGCATAAGATCAGGAAGGCATCCAAGGACCCTGTCATGATTACAACTATATTGGAGTGTTTATTTGAAACGTAAGATATTGAACACCACCATTTCTTCTGCAAAAGAAAAACAACCCGCTGTTTTACCCTGTTCTGCCAACTCCTGCCCCCATATTTTTCTTTCCATTTTTAATCCATCAATCACAGATTCCTGGGCTGTCAGCTGGGAAATAAGTTTTCCATTTTCCTTTTTTAGAAGTTCAACTTGAACAGCCTTTTGTTTGTCCTCCTCAATCACAGTTTCAAGTTCTTCAGTTCGACACTATATGAACAAACATTGGGAAAAGACAGTAAGATCATTTAAAACAATATTCAAAATTTCAAATCAATACTAATGGGTTAGGAAAGTAATTCTTATATACAGCAGATTAAGTTAACTGAGAAATATTCTACTTGCATTCCGGGTTCTATCTGCGTCTTGTTCCAGTTATGAAACACAAATATTTGCTTCAAAAAGACATACTTCAATCCCAAAAAACAGTACAGCTGATTTCTAAATAGCCACTCTAAATTATCAATGTCATTATAAAAACCTGTTTAGAATTATAAATGCAGAAGTCAAGAAAAGCAAAAGAGAAAGATATTAAAAACTGAATCAGAAGAAGATACAAGCTGGTATGTACTTTCACTTCCAATGATAAATATTTATCTTCAGTTATCCAAGCTATTTTTTACTTTACAGATTACAGCTATTTAATGTAGGTATTTTTCAATTTTGTTCTTAGAAGCATCACTGACTGGCAGAATCCTATTCTGTACAACAACATAATGTTTGGACACCCTAACAACAGCATGTAGAGGGGAGATTAGAAACAGCTGTTCAGGGGTTGTGCTGCACCCAAGTTTCCGCACAAAGCTGGACTGGATCACATGACCATTTAAAAGTTATGTTCTTAAGATTTTTAAAAATTATTTAAGGATAATAGGATAGTACTAGAATATGTTACCACAAAGCAACTGTGCCCAGAGTATTTAAGATTAAAATCTGATAATTAGTAGATAATGAATAATACTGCTAAGGTTATACAACTAGGAGATACTAAGCTGCTAATAACTACACTGCATTATTTGTTCAATTACATTTTTACTTCATGTACAGTGACCAGTGCAGAAGCATGTTCTATTTCCTTGGATTTACAAGGGGTCAGGAATATTAATGTAGTTTTGATTGACCACCTGATTATATATAAACTGCTACTACTCAAAGGGAAGGAGTGCACTTTCAAAGACAAGAATTAATCTAGATTTTTCTATATGGGGAGTGATATTTGTGAGAAATAGAAGTGCAAGATGCAAGAATAAAGGCTGATATGCAGTACTGGGTTTTAGTGCAACACGAAACCTGTGTCTTTTAGTTTATCAAGCTTGTATGGAATCATTAACTTTTGTAGATGAAACATTACAAAAAGTAACAGTAGTTGAAATGTTTTGAAACAAATACCTTTAGGTTTGCTGTAGCTTCTTCATTTGATTTTGTTAATTCTGCAATTTTTGCTTTCTGTTCTTCCACTATATTTGTCAGGTCTTGGATCAGACTTGCCATGTCTTTTTCCCTTTGTTCCAACTCAAAGAGGGCTTGTTTGTGTTCAACTAGTTCAACAGAAACTTTTTCAAAACCCTGTTTTACCTAAAATTTTGTAAGACAAGACTTGAAAAATGCTAACATATCAAAAAAAGTGTGCATATATAAACACAAGTGACATTTGAATTTCAAGTGAAGACACAGAAATTCATCAACTGTATATGAAATTAGTGATTATCTGAAACTGGTTTTCTCCCGGTTTGTTGGTGAAACTTCGACTTGAAAAACAGCTACATATTCTACCCCGCTACATATTTGTAGCCAAATCCAACAAATCATAACAAAAAACTCCAAACAAACAAACAAAAAAAAACACACAGAGAGAAAAAAAAATCATGGGTGGATGGGAAGCAGAGCAGAAAAACCATACCTGGGAACTGAAAACAATGCCTTGATTTAATCTCATTGTTAAAATTGACATTAAAATCTCAAAAGAAGGACAAAGTTAATTCAAGCCTTTTTTTCTTGCAACAGAAGGATTTGAAGGGTAAAACCTCTGTCTTTTCTTTCCCCTCTTCTCCCATCTATTTAAAACTGATTTAAAATGAAGAAAAACCAAGCTTAAGGTGAAGCATTTAATATTTTATTTAACATATAAAAGAATGTACATACTAGCCACAGAAATAAATTCTCTACGGAATTTAGTAAGCAAGTTTTGAATGTGAGCTTCAAAATGTATATCCAAAATTCAGTTTTGAAAATTTACACAGTAAGGAACGATATTATTAAACACACTTGTATATATATTTACCTATAACCTTATCAAAACACAAACCAAAAAAGAGTAAAACCTGTAATTGAATATATTCTAATAGAAGGTCAACATATTTTAAAAGAAATTAATAACATCAGACAGAAGGTGTTTTTAAAATTTCTTTTGATTAAGTTCTATATATAAACAAAAATGCTGGGGTCTTTGAGTGCTGACTTGGCATTTGCTGTCATTGTTCTAATCACTGATATTTCAAACCCTTCTACCAGTATGAATCCTTGGAGCAAAGATGAAAAACCAACCCAACAAAACACCAAAAACCACATCCAAAATATCCTCTCAAACCCAACACATTTAAGAGAACTACAACCCCACCTAGTGTGAGATGAAATATCCTCTTAGTCTTACCTCTTTAAACCTTTTTGCTTCAATAGTTAAAGCTAAACGAAATTCATCTTCTAACTCTCTGTACTTCTGGTTTGACATGTTAATTTTCTCCTGAAATTCTCTAACGTGCTGTTCATGCCTCTGCTCTTCTTTAGCCACTACTTTTGACAAAGCGTCTTGAAATTCAGGTCCATTTAAAGCAACTCGGGTTTCAAGTTCTTTTCTGAAATTATCAAGCATATACTTGAGACATGAACTGCAGGATCTCACAACGCTGCTTTAATTCATTTCCTTGGTCTTACTGAACAAGGTTAATGAATTACATAATAAATGGGATAAATTCCTTCATCTCACAGCTTTCACTCTTCTATGACAATGGCCCTGGCATGAGGAAAATTCTGTTGACTACTGTTAAAACACCCAAAGGAATATCCTTGCTTTTTAATTCCAAAATTTGTAGAAATTACTCAATTATGCATTTGCTGTTACTTAGCACTTGTTTGCTCTGCTGTTAACAAACATCTGGAAGTGACATTGGAATCAGAGAAAAGCCCTGTACAGCCAGACACCCTCTTTTGCAGTCAGTCATTCCCTTCACCCTCACCCAACAACTGGTGCTATTCACTCAGACACAAAACCTGAAAAGCAGCAGCAACAGGGACCTACAAGGACAATGCTGAAGCAAATCTATCCTGTACTTTAACACTACTCTGTTCATCTACTTTAAAGAAAAAAAATATAAAATTAAATATCCACCGTCTTTCACATTACATCTTTTGGAGCTTTAGGAGGTAATTATTGGAAGTTCTCAAAACACAGCTAACAGATTCTTCCCATCTAAACCTGCAGTTTTCTTGGTATCTGAACACATTTTCCCTTGTAAAATTTAGAAACCAGCTTGTTTTATTAATCTAAATTTATTAATTCATAATCTTCGTTATATATTACTATACCACATAGTACTTCTTGCTTTAATTTGTACACATATTTGATTGTTTTAGCTGAACACCACAGAACTTAGCCTCAAGTACTCGCCAAACAAAAGGGAAATTTTCAAAGAGGAGAACAGCCAGGCAAGTAACTCACCCTCCACCTACAAGCAAGATACTGCAGAAGCTGACTGATTTTTTGGAACACTGTGTTATTGTAGCATATGCAGCTCTTCAGACAGTAATTCAAATAAAATTTTATTTTTATCTGATTATTCTTGGATTACAGATCAAGTATTTAAAATAAAGAATTCAGCTATATAGTAAGACAAGAACCTTTCACACGAAAGGCTGGAAGTTGTCTACATGAACTCATGAGTCAGGAACCTACAAGATATTTTTAAATGAGCAAGAAAATGTGTGGGAAGACATCTACATTTTTACAAAGACCATCTCTCCCAGTAATCAAAAAAAATCCCAAACAAAACAAACCGAAACAAAACCACACCCGTACTTTAGAACACATTTAAGCAAAACATGTTGGCAACACAAGCATCTCTATTAACTTGTGAAAAGAAAATAATGACCCCGTACCTTTGCTCTTGCTCTCTTAATACAAGAAGCTCATGTAGTTGTTTTACCTTCTCCTTCTGTTGTCGGACGGATATTCGCAGTAACTGTACTTCTCTTTCATTTGCTGATGCTTTAAGCTCTGCTTCTTGCACCTGTTTCATCTGTGCGGAATTCATAAAGACAAGAACAAGATTTTCTTAAAACTGAAATCTAGTTCTTCATGTTTTATACTAGAATACAAAGGAACAGGTGCTTTCTAAGAGTTTTTTATTTGGAGTTTTTTGTTTGGTTTTAGTTTTATTTTGGTTTTTTCTTAATATATATTGTAACACTTGAAGAAATTTAAGACATTTAAAAAAAAGTCTTAACTTAACTTACTACAACACAAAAAGCAACCTTAATAAAGAACCAAGGACATTTACTTAATTTGTAAAGAACTTCAAGGTGTCCTGCAGAAGCAGAAGTAGTGCATTGGCAGAATGATTTCCTCAATTAGACACTCTCATATTGTAATGCTTGTATTAGTTTCAAACAAAACATTTTTAGATGTATTCAACATAAACTTCTTTTTTTAACATTCCACTTTTGTAAAAATCTCCATCTTTCTGATTTGTACAGTTTAGAGTTGCTGAACAGAGCTGCTTTCTAATGATTTTACAAAAAATGTAGAATCACTATAAACACCAGATGGCATACTCCACTTTTTCCATTCGATGCAAGCTTTTATGAGTACTTCCATTTTATAGACTTAAGCCTTTTAAATACAAAACTCTTTTCTGATTCAACATGAAGAAAAAAGATATGAAAAAAGTTATAAAAAAGGTTTTGATTACTCATTAAATGGTAATTCAGAATCAGGACACTTCAGAAGGCTAAGTTCTCATGTTCTACATGGTAAGCCTTTTCATAAATAGTTTAATGAGTAACTTTTAGACACACCCCACTGTATTCCTTTGTTTTGTGGAAGAAGAGAAGCAATTCTCTCCTAAATTGAAGCACTTTAAAAATGTCAAGCAAGAACACATGCAAATTTAAAGACTGCCAGAAAACAGGGTACACATTTAGATGCATACTAAACTCACTCATCTTGAATCCTTTCAAGAAGTCATCTAGTAATGCTGACTGAAGGTCTTAAACAGTGGCTATCTGGAGTAACTATAATTTACCACTGAAGGTAATTGCTAGGATGTATGATGAGAAAGCTCTATGAAATATGGATAAAATAGGCCAAAGGTATATTAAATCTGAACATTCAAAAAGAGGATTTAGTTTCTAGAGCATCATGATTATTCTTTGAAACATAATTATTAAAGAGTATTTGCTACAGGAACTTAAAGACAGGAACAAAGACTTTCACTTAATAAAGTTTTGCAGTTGATAAAAACAATGCTACTACCACCAAGAGATTAGTTCTACAAACTCATTAAAGGAAAGATAAAACCTCATACATTAATAAGGTGTTTCCATTCTTATAGGATAGAAAAAATCACACACACACAAATTCCACTCTTTTGTTCTCTAAATCACTAAATGTAGTACTTCTCAAACTGACAGGCAGATACCTGATCTAAACTGAAGGTCACTTCTAGATTCCCTAACAGCTCCAGGGTATCTACAGCTAAGGAAGGAACAGAAGAGCCACTCAACTGTCCAAACAGGAGCCTGAAGTAGAGAGCGTCTTGAATGGTGCTTTGCAGTTTGTCTGTCAGCACACTCCCTGATTCTCATTCTTTTCAGGGAACCTGAACAACAACACCTCCCAGAGCACCACACTATCAGCTTATTGACTTTTCAGCATGGATGTGGTAAGATTAAATTTTTTTAAGTTCAGTGAGACAGGAATGGGCTAACATAGGAATATAAAAAACCAAAAGGAATAGACATTGGAGGAATAGACACTGAAAATTCAGCAAATAATTTTTCAGAAAGAAATAGTGGCAGTATCTGGTCCACCATCTTGATCTTATATATTTGTATACTCAAAAAAGAGCCTCTGACTACAAAAGCATCATTATCTTGTCCAGCTGTAAAAACAAAACCAAAAAATCCCAAACAAACAAACAGAAAACATCACACAAACTAACCAGAATCTCTAACGTTCGCAGCAATTACTGTTTTGTTCTGGTTGCAGTTAAAAGCATCTAATTCTTTATATCAGCAAAACAAACAGAACCATCAGATTTCCATCCCAGCAGTAAGATCTCTATTGATTTTAGCAATATTTTAAAAAACTTGTCTTGTAACTCTCTGTTTTCAGAAAATATCAACTCTGAGTATTAAGTACATAGGACTTGTTCTCCTGTATCTTAAGACCACATCACAGGACATACTTCTATTTATAATATACATTAGTTGACAATTAAAATGGATACCTGTTATTAACTACTACTATGTAGAAAAAAAGCCCCAGGTTTTATTGTGGAAAACTCAAGACTCAGTGCTGGTAAAATCCAGTATTTCTTTGTATTCAGGACTATGGTAGCCACCCTGTTGCCACTGTATTATTTACTCATGAAAAATATTTACCTCTATTGCTCGCTGCTGCAATCTCTGTGTCTCCATCTTGGACAGTGTTTCTTCTAAAGCTTGCATGGCCTTCTGATGTTCTGCTTCTTTATTTCTTGCCTGATTTAGTTCATTAGTAAGTCTTTCAGTTTCACCTTTCAACTGCTGGACATCTGCTTGCAGTCTTGCTTTGGCATCTCTCTCTTTCAATATCAATTCCTTTAACCTGAGAATAAATGCAATGAAGTTGTATTACAAATATTTTACTTATAAATTTGACGGCAAATACATTGAGAAAAAGGCATTAGTAACTGTTGTAGCAACATATCTTGTTTTTTACTGCATTTTATTATTTACAGCACTGTCACGTAAAACTGTTTAAAAAGATGTAAACTATTACTTAAGTCATGTGTAGCATTACTATATGGAGCTTCATTTTAAAAAACCTGAGGTGGAGACAACCTCATAGATACATCTTTTAGGAAATGATATTCCAGTATGACTTTGTTTTACACAAACTTCAAACATACACTATCCATTACTATTTGTAATATAATAATTATCTTCACAAACTCTGAAATACCCTAAATATTTTATCAATTTTTATTTAAGATCTATCCCAACAGAAGAGGAACATAATAAGCTTCTTATAGAAGATGGTATAAATGTAGATGGATATAAAATAAAAGTGGGAGGTGAACCTAAAACAAAAAGGGAAAAAGGGGAAATATTCACAGTCAGTCATGGATAGTAACTCAGGAAGCATGTGGCTTGGTTTTTCCTAAAAGAAAGAAAATGTGATTTTGATAAATACAATGCAGTTAAGACAAATGGAAAAGACATCTCCAAAAATAGGGAGATCTTTTGAAAACAAGGCTGCTGCTCAGAACACACAAGGACGGTGACAACCATCTCTCTGAAGATGGCCCTGCACAACACATTGCCTATGGGCCGACTCTGCCCTGCTAGAAATATTTTTTTTCTAATGTGATGTGCAGAAAAAAACAAAGAATGCTCTAGGTATATGTGGAAAGGCAGATTGGGAAACAGAAGGCAGAAGTATGATATGGGACAGCTACTAGAGCTTGAACTGAAGGTACAGTTATGATACAGATTGCTTGGACAGTAATGGCTAGAATCGGAGGAAAGTGGCACACTGCTACTGTTCTATGACAAGAATTGGAAGCAAGCTGCAGAAAGGAATTTCAGTAGTAGGTAATACTGAGAGAAATTCTAGCATTACTTCTTGATGCCTTGTTTTCCATGTATATTATTTAAAGCTGTTCTTGTTTCTTAAGCCTACAAAATGAACTACTGGAAACTGAAAAAATCATAAAAACTCTTAAGACTACAGCATCATTTTCCTACCTGTCTGTATTGTATACAGCCATACTCTGAATATTCTTTTCTTCTTTTGCATGCTTCTGTAGCTCACTGACATGCTCTAATAATTTCTTCTCTGCTTGCTCTGCTTTCCACCTCCTTTCTTTCTCCTGATCCAGTTCCTGAATCAGTGCCTTAGCAAGAATGTGATAAGCATCAACTTACTCGGAAACATTCAAGCATAGCCAAAAATTACAAACAGTATTTATAATTGTAGAACAGGACGTTTTTGTCTTTCTGGAATTCATGGATGACAGAAGAAAGTGCAAGTGACCAGGCCAAAAACTCCCATAAAAGTGAAATAAAATACATCCTCTCCCAGTTGACACTGCAAGAACTCCACTACTTTTGATACTATCTACATGCAATTATTTTTGTCACCTCCGGTTTTAGTTTGACCAGGAGGCATATGTTTGGCTTCAGGTGAAGATATATTTAACTTGAAATGATGCAAAACCTACTCGGTATGTTGATTCCTCTATGGGATTTGAATTACATTCTTCTACTTTTTCCATATTGCTCTGTCTTCCAGTTAGTATTTCAGCTTTTCTTCCCACTACTTTAAAATGAGAGTCTTTCTGACTGGAGCATGGACACTTTGAGGAACTCTTCTTCTCTTTCCTATATGCAGAGTTTAAACAGTAACAGTGGATTCAGACACTTTTAAATGAAAAACTTTTACAGTTCTGTGCAGCAGCTGAATACTAGAGAGTTCAAAACCATTTAGAAAATAATTTGCAGTCAGACCATAGCAGAAACAGCTAAATTCAAATATTCAGCTCTAAAAAGATACTTACAACTAGTAGATGCTATCTAAAACCATCTCATGATCACATAGACATGAAATAATTTTAGAACAGTAAAGTAGCTGTAGAGCTGCACTGGCTGACTCGAATAATTTTTCCAACTTGTATTGTCTTCTACTCATCACTTCTGATATTTACTGTATAAATCAAACAAATCACTATGGCATCCTCAGCTTCATCAAGGATATATATTTTTGACCATTGTTCTGATACCATGAATCTTTTATTTTTATTTTTTAATTACTCAGTTCCATCTGCGGAGAATTCTTTTGTCACCACAATTTAAAATAAAGATGGAAATACAAGCTGTTAGAATTTTGAAAATGTTTGTTTTGGAATCTTCAGTTCAATTTCCTTCTCACCTGAAGACAGAAACTGCTCATATGGAGAAATGACTGAATGAAGCCTCAGCAGCTACTCATTTTGAGGGCATTATTAACTGAGCTGATTTACTCAACCTACCACTTTCAGCTAAATGTTTAAACTTCAAACTATGTTCATGCTGACAATATTCAGTTTAATTCATTTTGGCTTTATATGGTAAAAATTGGGATACCTATCAGTTACTTTCTTCTTTAGATGACTTGCATGACATTTCGTGGATAAGGTAGTTTTACGGTAAGTGGGGATCTTGCTTCCTTTCATGACCTTTCTGCTGTTCTCTTTTCCGCTCTCATTTTCACTCTCAGAAGTTGGATCTGTGTCTCTCTTAGCTTTGAGAGCACTTGGAGCAGCTTCCTGTCTTGAACTATCAGATACCTAAGAAGAGATCAAAGTTTTAGATACAAATTTTACAATTTCTGATTGGCTAATTTCTAACACTTATTCAGGTACTAATTTTAAAAGAGTTCACACAAAATACTTTTGATAAAAACTAAATAATTGCTTCCAATTTTTTACTTTCACAATCCCTTCCCTTCCTGCTAAAATATTTTGTTGTTTTAAGCTAAAGTAAACCCAGGATGCTTGAGAACATATAGTTGTTTCCTTGTGAAATACCTGAAGTTTGGTAAAATCCTTAGGCATAAAAATTTGGTGAAAAATGTAAAACAAACACAGCACTTAAAAGCCAGAAAAGCCTTGCAAACACCACCACCAAACAAACCTGACAAACTTATGCTACCTATGTTAATAAAACAAACTATACTACCTGACAAACATGTCAGACCAAGTTGACCTATTGGTGAAATTAATTTTCACCAACTGTATAATCCAGGTACTCTGGTGCATTTCATGTTTTACTCTGATTCAGTTACTATATTGATGGCTTTAAGGTCAAAAAAAAAACATAAAAAGAATTTTCTAATATAACATGATCAGATAGCTCTGCTAGTCCCATACACTATGGTTTTTATTCTGTATGAAAGTTGTCATGATTCAAAGTATAATCCTCAGTTTTAAAGGCTTGTTTTTATTTTACTCCCAGCTTCTCAAAATAATCGATTAAGAACACATTAGCACAGTCGGCCCATACATACCAGTAGAAATGCTCTAGTCTGGTTCAGGAAATTTTTCATTCTCATAAAGGCACACCTTATCTTACAAACAAAACTTGCTGTGCAATCACAGAAAAAAATCACCTTTTGCAGTATCTGTAAAATCTGATCTTCTATTTTTTTAATCCTCATCTCACTGTGTATTTTATCAAGCTCAGTCTTCTCAGGTTCAGAAGATGAGACGAGCTCTGTGGAGGAGCTGGTGGCACCTTGCACTGGTATCCTTGTACGCCGCCGAAACTGAGCCAGTGCCTGGTCGATGTGTGGTGTTGCCAGTGGTAAGGGGACATTGTTCTATCAGAAGAAAAGACAACCCCTGTAGCATTAATATGGTGCATACAATATAAAAATAGAATGTGTCAATTTTAAAACCAGTACACACAAACTATGGCACCTGATCTCTGGATGAAGGGCACCCAGATGAAACCAAAGAGCCCATAATATCTTCTAAACACTGCAAATCTGAACAGTTTTCTTCTGCCAGGTCCACTGATTCCCCAGATATATTTCTTCCATCGAGAACTGTTAGCTGGGGCAATGACTGAAGAACAGTTTCTCTATAACCTTGAGAAAAAGACCACATTTAAATTGAAATCAAGCTCCTAATGAGATGTCTAGTATATTTGAGGTACCTCATCACCTTAAATGATTCACTGCATTTTTAACGTAAGAAAAAAAGTAGTGAGTTATCTACAATTGTCTCACCTTTCCCCACCCAAGGCTTTCAACAGAAAACACTACAAATTAAATCAACTGGGAAGCTGCCTGCCTAGTCCTGATCTACACAAGGATTTCCCAACCACCATCAGCACACTGCAATTGCAGAGACAACCTTTCAACATCAGCAAACAGTTGTACCAAATGGAAGGGTGGATGAATGTAATGGAAAAAGCAAGTTCTGAAAGGGCTTAGACAACTTCATCCTCTGTCACTGAATGAAGTAAGGCATTATGAAACTGTAAAGCACTGAAGTTAACATCTTTAAATTATTAGAATTTGGGCTGCTGAACACTGTGGTTTTGAAAATGCCACCAAAGACATAGATATGAAGAGGTACGTAAATACTTGCAGAAGAAAACTAGTGGCATTTTCTAAGTTAATCAGATAACTTCAATAGTCCTGTTACTGTTCCTGTAGTGCCTGAATGTATTTGTAAAACATGATGGGTGTATTTGACAACATTATTTAGAACCTTATTTGACTTTCCTCAAGTACCTCTGATGTTTCTTTCTAACTGTACATATATTACACCTGTATCAGTTGTATGCTCAAGATACGGTTGCTATTTTGTATTGTTGTAATTCCTACTGTCCTACTCTTCCTAATGAAATTATCTTTGAGCTCTCCCAAAAGTATCAATCCTCCACTTCTACCTTCCTGTAAGAGGTTTTTCCCCTCTTCCACACAAAGAAAATAAAAAAATCTACAGCAATATAAGATGCTACAATTTAACTTATTGAACTTAGAGCGTAACATTTTAATGGCCTGAAAAACCTACCCCCAAAACCAGAAGCTCTAAACAATGCAACTGAAAGTGATGTATCCACAGGCATTCTCCCACTTGTCTCCATGCTGCCTAGGGAAAACACCTGCTACCTATTTGGATGAAAATGCTAATTACTGCAGAGGATCCTAGAGTCTGTCACTGCTAACCAAAGCAGGGGGAAAAGAAGGAAAAGCTAACAGTGCTACTGATCTTTTTTTTTGTGTTCTCTATCAGTAACAGACTATCTACTTCCTGTGCCTGCCCTCTGTCTATACAGTGCAATATCTCTGTGTACATTCTTTGAATTCTCCACCTATCCAGCTTTTAATATTAACACTCCCGTCCTTCCATTAGGCCATGCGGCTCAGAGCTCTATCCAACATGGCTTTGAAAAATTCCAGGGATGGGGCATCCACAACCACTCTGGGCAACTTGTTCCAGTCCGTCACCACCCTTCACAGTAGACAATTTTGTCCTAATACCTAATCTAAACCTACTCCAATTTGAAGCCATTCCTCCTTGTCCTGTCACTACATGCCCTTGGAAAGGGTCTCTCTCCTTCCTTCTTGTAGACTCCTCTCAGGTACTGCAAAGACACAATAAGGTCACCCTGAACCCTTCTCCTCTCCAGGCTGAACAATCCCAATTCTCTCAGCCTTTCCTCATAGGAGAGGTGCTCCATCCCTCTAAACATCTTGGTGGCCCTCCTCTGGACTCACAAGTGAAAATGTTGAGCCTTATCAAAGCATAGAAGTTACAATTTTGAGAATATGCCAGGGGGAAAAAACAAAAGATTTTTTTTAATGGAAAATGACTTAATTTCGACAGAATTTAGATTTCTGCAGGCTGGCCAGTTTATGAATGAATTTGCAAGCTTCAGAAAATGGCTCACAGCTTAAAGGAAATCACTGACCTAATGAGCACAAAGTTTCTACATAAGATAAGATCCATACCTGCTGTGTGACACACTGGATTGGCTTTTCCATTTTTCTCCAGTGTGAGGTTTGTCAAACAGCGCAGCCCCTTTGTGCACTGAAGTAAGTGATTAATATTGCTTACACAGTTGCTGTGAAGGTCAATGTGGCTAATCTTATGCCTGGTTCCATGAAGGGATCGAAATCCTGGAAATTTCAGAAAAAAACCCAAACAACCACAAAGTAATGTTTTCTGCTACAGTCCTAGACTATGGGGTTTAGAACAAATGGCATCTTGTTGAAAAATATTCAGTAAATAACATATCATATCTGGAAATGAGAGAACAACACTTGCTCCATATCCTTGTCTACATATGTTAATTACCTATGCTACTCTGCCACAATATACAACACTTAAGCTAGTTATGTGAGCTAACTTTAAAGAAACAGATTAATCTCTGTTAAAAAGCATGTAAAAATAAACATCTTCCTTGAAGTTTCATTTTATAACTCAGCTCATTAACAAAATTGTTACCAATTTTCTTTTAATTTTCCATTACAAGTTCTCTCGATTTTGTAGCATAAAACCATACAAACAATAACTGACCATTTCAACAAAGAGATATAGAAGAGAACTTCCATATCATATATAAAGTTGCATTTTTGTTCTGTAAAACTGAAAGATATGAATATTTTGGAAGTAAGTTTGAAGTGTTTACTGTACTACTTTCTGAACAAGCTTGGCCTTGCCAAACACAGAAGAATAAATTCCAGTTCAGAACAATCTTTGGTGTTAGAAACTTGAAGGCTGAGAGGAGCAGCAATTGCTACCTTTATTAGAATTATTCAGTGAATTGGCACTTGAAGTGCTAGAAACTTCTCAAAATACACTTGGTCAAGTTTTTCAAAACTAAAGTGAGGCAAATGCTTCGTATTGCACAGCACATGGCAAAATCACTTACCAGAGAGATCATGTATGTGATTATATGACAAGTTCAGCACAGTTAAATTAAAGAGTTTTTCCAGTCCTAAACAAAATGAGGAAAAAACAGAAACAGTACAATTTTCAGAAGAATGCTCTGCTTTCATCAAATTCAAAGCTTGAAAAGTGAACCTTTGAAGATCATAAGTACAAATTACGACATTACACCATAATCATAACATAAAAATCAGGTTTTCCTTCTAAATGAAGGCATTTTGCTATAATAAGGCTTATGAAGACTATATATACGCATCTTAAAATTTACTTTACAAAATGGTTAGCATACTAACCCATACTAACTTGGTATAACCTTAATTATATGCAAACATTCCAGAAGTAAACTTTAAGACGACTCTTAGAAAACCTTTGTAACTTGCTAAATGGACAAAAATAAACATTGCAGACCCTCCACTTTGGTTAGCAGGTTACAGGACAAGCTCAGGGTGCGCAGGTTAGCCAGGGAACTGAGCCCCTCGATGCGGCGGATCTGGTTTGATGACAGATCCAAGTGCTGCAGATTCCGGAGGTGGTCGAGCCCTTGGATCCTGGCGATGAGGTTACAGTGGGCGTTGAGCGTGTGCAGGTCCGAGTTCAGGGATACATCCCGCAGGCTGCGGAGAGAGGCGCCCACCGTCAACCGGACAGCTCCGCCCCACGCCGCGGCCTCTCCTCAGCCCCGGCCCGTCCGCACTGACGAGGCGGCGCTGGCGGAGCCCGCGCAGCGCGGGCCAGCGTGGGGACGGGCTCCGTGCCTCCGCTGGGCTCCCCGCCGCCTCCTGCCGCTCNCGATGCGGCGGATCTGGTTTGATGACAGATCCAAGTGCTGCAGATTCCGGAGGTGGTCGAGCCCTTGGATCCTGGCGATGAGGTTACAGTGGGCGTTGAGCGTGTGCAGGTCCGAGCTCAGGGATACATCCCGCAGGCTGCGGAGAGAGGCGCCCACCATCAACCGGACAGCTCCGCTCCACGCCGCGGCCTCCCCTCAGCCCCGGCCCGTCCGCACTCACCTCTTAACGCCCTTATCCATGAGGCTGAGCTCGCCGGGGATCCCCGCCATCCCGCCGGGCCCCCGCGCAGGCCGCATCTCGCTTCAAACCTCCCTCGCCTCCCACGGCAGCGCTCCCCGCCTCACGGCCGGCACACAAACGCCTCACGGCCGGCACACAAACGCCTCACGGCCGGCACACAAANCCTGCCATCGGCCCAGGAAGGGGCCGGGTTTATAGACCGGACTGCTTTGAATTCTTTTCGGGGGGACGTTGGAGGGCTTTGGTGTTTTTTAGAGCTCACACGGTATTAAGATATTCACAGAATCACAGAATATCCTGAATTGGAAGGAACACACAGGGATCATCGATGACCATCCCCAAGAGTCACAGCATTTGCCTGAGAGCACTGTGCCTCTCTGTCAGGCTTGGGACTGTGACCACCTCCCTGGGGAGCCTGTTCCCGTGCCCAACCACCAAGTGATTATCTCAGTGAGGTTTTCCGAGATCAGGCAGCTTTGTCAGAAGTAAAAAATCCTTATTAATCTGCTGGTTGGGAGATACTGTAAATGCCTTTGTTGTACTAGAAATCGTGCTTTAGGATGATCAGTGAAAAAGTCAGTTGCATCTGTACTTTAAGATGCCATTTAGTGTAACATTGACTGGTTTTAAAATAGTGATTCAAATCCACCTGTGCATGGCAGAACACGCAAAGAGTTGCAAGATTGCTGGGAATCAAAAAATACGTGTGCATTCACAGAGAAGGAGACTCAGAAAAGACACTGAAATAAAAAAGGAAATTACGTATTTTAACCGTTTAAAACATATGCCATGCTTAATTTCATGGCCATGAATACTAGGGAATTAATATTTGAATTATTATGAATTATTGTAGATGGTAAATGCATACTTAAATACATACTATACTTTATGAAATGAATAAATGCAATTTTAAATGCATGCAAGTTTTAGTAAGTAAAGGTGTGCTTCTTGTAGAACTACAATTTTTGTAGTCTGTAAGGCGAAAGTAGTTAGTGAGTACTGCAGAGATTTGGAGAAGATGGAAGAATTTTCTGATGGTTGTAAGCTGCTCTAGAGCTGTAGATTCTGTCAGTGACCATGCTGCAAGGCTTCTGTGTGGTGAAGGAAACCCGCTTTAGCTACATCATTGAAACAATTAAAAGAACAGTCTGTGCACATGCCTATTTTAGCCAAATGTTTTTTACATGATGGCATATTATATAAACTAACTTTTCAGATGAATTTATTTTGTATTTGAGTGAAAATCCTGCTGTTCAGGACTGCTGTGAACCACTGTGTCTTTCAAGTTGGACCCTGTAAAAGCGTGAGTTTTGTTCACTGCACTGCTGAGCTTTGACCTGCAGGACAAAACTGGTTCTGCAACTTGACTGACAAAAAGTAAGAACTTTGCGGTTATGAGTTTGGGCACTTACACAACCCTTAGGGTCCATGCTGAGCTTCTTTTCAGTTAGTTTTCTTCTTTCTGCCCATTTTTCTCTGCATCTTTTAAGAAGAATAAATGCTTTTTTTTTTTGTACAAAAGTCATATGTTTATGATGTCTCCACATCTGGTTGAAAAGAAGTTCCTAACACAAAATATACCACAGATTGATAAATGTGTAGAAAAATCAGTGGCCACACCTTAAAAGACACATGCTACACTGTTGGGAACTTCCATCCTTCATCTTTCTGTTCCATAGCCCCTGTGCAGACAGTGAAAATTATAGTACAGCTTCTTTCCCTCACAGCAGTGTCCAAAGATGAATGCCATCTTAGGATGTGCTTGAGTACTATTCTAACAATGAATGTTCAGGAAAAAACTGGGAATAAAAGTGGTAATTTTCTTTCTAGGGCAGTGTTTAATGAGTGAAGTATAAACAAGCTCCAGTATACCCAGTGACTGATGAGGTTTTGGCAAAACATACTGGTGATCATTGGTTTTCACTGTCCATTTTATATATGGGCAGTGGAAAAATAGTGCCAGGCTGTTCATCTAATGTCCATGTCACTGTCAGTAATATAAGGAAGGTTGATTTCTTTTCTCATGCTGCCATATCTTTCCTCTTTCCCTAGGGTTAATGTAGAAGTCACTTTTACTCATCTCTTGTGGTTGTTTCTGGAGATGTACATAAAACAAATTGAAATCTGTTGATGAAAGTCATCTGAGAAATGAGCATTTGCTGTGCATTATTTTTTATGCTGTTATCTTTAAGAATACCTGCAGACCTTAATAATTTCTGAAGTACATATTAAACCAACATGTATATGATTTGCCAGTGTTTCTTGAAGTGTTTGGTTAATCATCTTCACACAGGAGACATCAAAACCCAAAGTATGCTCTCTTTTCTGAATGATTAAGCCAAGCTTCCCGTAACATTTCACAAGAAAGCAGGGCTATGACAGACTGCTAACAAAGTGAAATCTGCTGTGAAAAAAAACCAGAAAAAATGGGAAAAGGAGAAAACAATGACCCCAAAGATGTACAAAGAAAAGAAAAAGCCAAGATGCAACTCAAAAGAAATATAGGTTATTTTGATGGGGTAAGTTTTATTACAGGATCAATTGTTGGAGCAGGGATCTTCGTGTCTCCCACAGGGGTGTTAAAACATTCCTTACTCAATGTTGGCGTTGCACTAACGATCTGGACTGCATCTGGGCTGATTTCTCTGATGGGTGCCCTCTGCTATGCGGAGCTGGGAACTGCTCTGCCCTTCTCTGGAGGAGAATACAGCCATATTAAAAGAGGCCTTGGATCCCTACCCGCCTTCGTGTTTATCTGGACATCAACGTTTACCAAGCCAGCATCAAATGCTGCTCGAGCCTTGCTGTTTGCTGAATACGCCACCCAGCCCTTCTATGGCATTTGCCCTGCACCAGACGTGCTGAAGAAATGCTTGGCCTTGGCCATTCTCTGGTCCCTGGGGATTTTGAATGGCCTCAGCGTCAAAATGGCTGCATGGGTGCAGACAGTTTTCACTCTGCTGAAGATGATGGCCTTGTCTGTGATTGCTGTCGGTGGCATAGTTCTCCTTGTTACCAGGCAAAAGGAGAGTCTGGCCAGGTTTGAGGACATATTTGCCTCAGAGATCCCCAACGCCTCACAGGTTGCCGAAGCCTTCTTCCAGGGACTGTACGCATACGGCGGCTGGTGGTCCCTCAATTACATGGCAGGTATTCCGCTCTTCTTCTTTAGATTTAGTTCTGCAGCTCTCATTCTTGTGTTCCTCAGCTTGTTTTGGGAGAACTTGTCTCTGCTTCAAGACCACAGAGTCCTTCACGTTTTACATGAGTCTTGTGTTGTTGGGGCTGGTAGAAGAGGCGTTGTTCCTCTCTAGGGAAGATTCCTGCTTTTTGTGCAGAATCAAGCTGACATTTCCAGGGGAGTTCAAAAGAATCAAAGTAGTTAATTTAAAATATGCATAAACAGAATTTTTCACACCTTAAAAATTTGCATTTTGTCTTTCTCAGTGTCCATGTCAGTGTATTTTTAGGAAAGTATTAAGTTAGCCATGCCAAACTATGTGTGCATAGATAATTTCTGTTTAAATATCTGTGCCTTATCTGAGTTATGTACAACCAGTTATGCACCTCGTTTGTACATGGACAAATTAATTTTGAATTTTGTTAAGAGTGTAGTAATGAGATATATTTATGGGATATATTTTCTTGGGAAAATAGACTTTTGAAGTCTAATAGAAGGTGAAGAAAGATCTAAGGAAGGTGGTATAAATTTTTTCATACAACTTGTACTCAATTTTAACATTCAAAAGGTTTCTGAATATCTCTTTACTTACCTTATTCTGTATCTGATGACGTGCAGTAATATATGAACATTTTGTCATGAAAGCTACAGAGATGGTGTTCATAATGTTAGGGATTCACATCACAAGTTAAATTATTAGTGTTTTATAGTATCATCAGATTCATGGAATTACCCTGTAAGCAATGGATATTGCTGGATGTAACAGCAATTGGATATTGCTGTTATATCTTTAACCATTTGTATCCATTGACCTCGATCATGTCAAACGTTAAATAAACTGAATGTGTTAAATGCACAACACAAAGTTCAGTGGTGAGGACAGTGTGAAAATTTGGTTAATGTTTAAAAAACTGACTGTTATCTTTATAATCCACATAGTCCAGCTTTAAAAATAGGCTGCAATTAAAAAAAAGTGATATAAATCAGGAAAGCATGGTTTTGGAACCTTAGGGATTCCTCAAAGGCAAGCTCTTGGCTTTGTAAGCCTGAGAAAATACAAGACTTATGGTAAAATACTGATTTATTTTCTGATCAGTTAGCAGTACTAATAAATGCCATACACTGGGAACACAGCTGTTTAGACAGATGTAACCTATGCAATAGTTCTGAAATGAACTGAGTTTCCTCTTCTTCAACAATAACTTCATTTCTGTGCGCTTCAGCTGATGGATCAGGTGCCAGCTGGATGGCAAGACTGCAACAAGCAACAAAATGAATGGAAAGATAAATTTAAATTGGCAATTTTGGTGATTATCCTCTTCTGAGCTCAGAATTACTAAGTATATTTCTTACATTTGAAATAAATCCCAAATTCTCTGATAGTATCTGAATTCCAGTGTTGTGGTCCTTCAGTCCTGTCTCTCTGCCCTACAGCCAGCACAGGGATCATGGCTCAAGGCTGATGTCCTGAGCAGAAGACAGAAATCAAACGTGAAGGAGGAAATGGATTTCTGTCTCCTAAAAAGAGTTTAAAGAAGCTGTACATTTGACTTTTCACTTCTTCTCTCTTGTCAGTTATTTGCTGGTAAAACTCAGGAAATTGTCTGTAAATGCTGAGGGAAGTGGGAAGTGGAGAGGAAACAAGAGGAAGGAGTGAAAGAGATGAAAAAGAACCTTTTTGATTGAGATGAGGGTGATTGAGATTAGGCTTCTGGAAACCGGCTTCATCTTTTGCTGGGACTATGACATGCTCAGGAATGTGTGCCAGTGCCTGAGTTGTTCACCTGCAAAATCTGGGTTTTTTTCTTATTTGGTAAGAGTAATTCTAAGCTATCAGGCTTAGCACTAAGCAGTTTTCCTCCACCATCTTTGCCCTGGAAAAGATAATAGTCATCAGAATCCATCTGGCAGTGGCCCCCTTTTAAAGCCACTGCATTATTGCTCTTACATCTATACCTTCAGTCTTTTCTGTTACTTTTTCTGTATTTCTTGATATAAGAGCAAAGAGAAAGGTTTTGAGTAGGAATAGGCAAGTATGCTCAGTAAGTTTCAGATCAGGACTCATGAGGTGATGGAAGAATAAATAATGTGACTTAGAGTTTCGTGTTTAAGCTACCGATTTTCAAGTAAGGCTACTTGAAAATTTCCTACCAAATCAGTTTTCTAATGTGAGTCAAATATGTGCTTAATCAAATCAAAGGGAAACGATCACTCCTTTTGTCGTCTTTTTTAATCAATCAGCTCTTCATCCCACCCTCCTTCCAAACAGTTAAAAAATAGATAATAAAAATAAATTGTTTAAGAAACTTTGATATTAACCTATTTGAGAACCCCTGTAGGGCTTCACAAGCAGAGAATTTAGCAGCCATGATTAGGGATTAGGACTTTGGTATCAGTCTTATCAAATTCTGCACAGCTTCACCACTGAAAAACCCTTGCAGAAGCTACATTGCTTGCTTCATTTGTTGTTTTAAATTGTATTTTTCAGAGGAGATGAAAAGCCCCAGCAGAAATATCCCCTTAACTGTGATGACTGCTGTTCCTGCAGTAATTGTTTTTTACTTACTGGTGAACATCTCATATCTGACTGTCCTCACACCTAAGGAAATTGTCTCCTCAGGTATGTATTTAATATTTTTTTAATTAAAAAGGAGTGGCCCATTAGCATATCTATCTGATGTCAGTGTCCTGGGTTACTTCTGCTCACCTAACTTTACAGTCCAGAAATTTGAGTTCATTTTCTTTTAACAGAGAATTCTTCTTTGATTTTACTCTATGACACAAGTTGGACTGAATGCAGGCAGATTGTTGAAATTGTTGGCTTTTCCATACACTGTCTAAAAAGAAATCAGAAGTTTATTAAAACCTGGAAAATAAGGTGAAAGTCAAGTCCCAAGTATAGAGATGACCTTTGTTTTCCCATAGTTTTAATCCTCTCTCCTCCTTCTTTCCTTATCTCATGGAGTCTCAGGCTAAAGCCATTACGCTTTAGGAGGTGGACAAGTCTAACATGTTCAGACTATGGACACAAAAGACAATGGACACAAAAATGTAGCCATTTTGAGTGTGTATTATTCATGATAAATATTGTGATTCCTTAGAAGAGCCTATACAAAAAATGCAGTGTATGTAAAACACCTCTCAGATCCTCTACCACTAGCTGCCCATGAAAAGCTCCAAGGGGAGCTGTATTTCTCCTTGTTTGTCCGAGCAGCACATTTAAATCCCACTGTAATGAGACTGAGCTGTCAGACCTTGCCTACAGGTGTGACAAAAACCATACCTCATTTGGATGGATCAGTTATTTTTTTCCTATGAAAAAAGCTCACTACTATAAATGGGAACAGTGTAGCTGTCACTCAGTAACCTCGTATTATCGCTCAGCCAGTGTCAGGCTATCTGCTGGGAGAGATAGATCATTTGCATGCTACAATGAAGGAGACAGCAAATACCAGACTATCCATGAATAGCAGCTGCCAGCTGGCATGACCAGCTCAATGCATACCAGGGGAACTGTGTTTATCCATCTGAGAAGATAGACTTAAAATTATAGCACTTTTTCAAACATTGCTTGTTCTTGTTCCTTCACTACTTTTGGGGGTTTTTTTTTGGGAGGGGGCACTGTTTTCCCCATCTCTAATTAAACTTCCTGTGCTGCACAGGACACTGCAAGATGTATGTTCCTCATGGCATTTGGTTATAGACCCACTAAATATTGTCCTCGTTACAGTATCAGCTATAGCTAATTTCCAAGCAATGAGTATCTCTTGTTGAGAAGCAATCTTTCGCATTTCCCAGTTCCACTTGAAGCAAAATCTCATTAATAGCAGACCCATCTCTGAACGTAGTTATACTCCTGTTGGCAGTTTCCTGTAACAGCAGATCGTGTCACCACCATGGTCATGCCAGGGACCAAGGAGTTAATTTTCTTTCCTTGCCCATGTGTGTGTTTGTGATGCAGGATGTGAGGTGCAGCTCATTCCTGCTGGGAAGTCCATGACTGTGGTATTGGCCCCAGCAGGATTCCCTGACTTGCTCTGGCAGGCAGCACTCCTTCTTGCTGTCATCCTCCCAGGAAATGTTTAGCTCCTGAATGAAATACCCTTAGGATTGGATTTGTGTTTGACTACTGCAACGAAAAAGCAGGGATTGCTTGTAAATAATAGGTGTTTCTTGTATTTTAAGTTTTGTTCCTCTTGAGTCTGTCAGTTATTTAGAACATGGTACTTGTACTACACTAATTCTTTGCTTTCTTGCAGTTGCTGTGGCAGTCACTTGGGCTGATCGAGTGATTCCCTCTGTTGCCTGGATCATTCCTCTCTCTGTTGCTGTCTCAATATTTGGTGCCCTCAACAGCAGCATGTTCACACTCGGTCGATTAAGCTATGCTGGAAGTCAGTCCGGACATTTACCTGTTTTAATATCCATGCTTAATGTCCACTCCTGTACTCCAGCACCAGCTATGATTTTTTCAACCACCATTGCATCCATTTTTATCATCCCCTCTGACCTTATTACATTAACAAATTACTTTGGATTTTCTGCCTGGCTTATGATTGGACTGACTTGTGCAAGCCTGATTGTACTTCGATACCGGGAACCTCATCTACATCGACCATACAAAGTAAATGGGTCTAAGTTACAAAATATTTTTATAAATCTTTTTTTTGAGTCATGGGTAGCATGCAAAAGTTACAGAAGAAGTGCAAATTAAAAGTGGATAGTCACAAAAATACGAATAATAATCTCAATGCTTAGAGCCTTATTTGAAAATTTTGTTTCACTATAAAAAGAAGAGAAACAAGCAGATGGTCTCTGCACCAGAGAACTTGCACTTGAAAACAGGAGATGGTTCTTTGCAGAATGGGGGAGACTTGCAAACAGTGTGGAACCATACCAGTGTGGAGCAGTAACAAGAACAGTATAGGACCCATTGCCATTCACAGTTAATTAAACTTTGATCTGCTCTCATTTTTCCTGACACAATCACAGGCACTAAGGATAGGTTGAATTTCATCTTACTCAAACAGTCAGAAGGCTAGGTTAGAAATGTATGCTTATTGTGAAGGCTTCTAGGCACCCAGCCATGAGTGTCCTGTAGGAATCCACAATATCGTATGCGAACAAATGGATTTCCGCTACTGCCAATCTCTCCCCCTTGACAACAGAAGGAGCCTAAACAAATATTTTTAAAAAGATGCCTCTCTTATAGGCAATTTGAGTCAGATGATTCTTGTCCTGGGTGAATTTATAGCAGCATGAAAAATGGTACTCTACTGGGGCAAAGAACATGTTGTTACTTTTATGAATGAAGCATAAAATCACAGTTGGTTTGTTTATTTCCTAAACCACTTTTTTTCTTTCTCTTACAGGTGTTTTTACCAGTTCCATTTGTGATGGTGGCAGTGTCTTTCTTCTTAGTTCTAGCTCCCATAGTCTGGTCTCCAAAGCTGCAATATGTTTACGCTTTCCTGTTTATGCTGGGAAGTCTTATTTTTTATCTGCCTTTTATACATTTTAAAGTGCGTTTTGCATTTCTTGATAAAATTACTTGCCACTTACAGCTCCTGTTAGAAGTCTGTCCTGCTGACGAATCTTCTAAGGGCAAGTATGAATAATGGCAGATATTTAATCCCAGTACAGCTAAGAGCCAACAGAGGATTTTGTTTCACTGAGACTGTAAACAGCACAATTTAGATGTTGGTGTGGTAAATAGGTGTGCACGCAGACATATACATATATAGACGTATACACATATATTGCAAACATGCACATATATGTATGTATAGGCACAGAATCACAGGATCACAGAATCACAGAATCATAGAATGAACTAGGTTGGAAAAGACCTTTGAGATCATCAAGTCCAACCTATGACTTAACACCTCCTCATCAACTAAACCATGGCATTAGCATAATAAGTTAATATGTATATATTTTTGTGTCTGTTTGTATAAATACATAAATGTATATGTATACTAATTTATTAGGTGCAAAGGATCTCTCTTAAACTTGCAAAATCTGAAAAATTCTCTCTCTTTCTCCTGAAAACACAGTTAAAAGTTGTGTATAGTCTTGCAATAATAGAAATAAGACTCAATCACAGCACAAATAATTATCAACATTATCATACAATAAGTGAATAAATACATACTTAACAGCATCATTATATAAATAACACTTTTGTACTTGGAACTAAATTGTCTAGATTATTCTTAGTTTGTAGTAGCTCACTGATTGGAACTTCTGGTTTTAAAGGATTTATATTTCTTTTCATCTGCTACTTTTTTTGGCATGAATTTATTTTTAATAAAAGCCTTTGAAGAATATCATAAAGTTGACTGAGATCTTTTTAATCCCAAGAAAACTGTATATGGCGCATCTTAGCTATTTTAGAACAACACATACAAATTCAAGGTGAAATCTTACAAAGCATCAAGTAAGGCAATAAGAATTATTTATCCTTTTCATTACAGAAATAAAAACTAAAGATAATGTAGATTCCTTTACTAAATTGTTTACATCTTAGCATTAATATTACTTTATTCCTTGCTTTCTTTTAGGTGTTATTGAGAAGTAAGAGCTGTTGAAGGCCTCCTTCCATCCACTTTTATTTTGTTTATTGTGGACACTGAAAAGCTTTAGCGGAGGGATTTTTCAGCTTTCTGCTGCATTCTGTGAGAACCTTATGTGTCTCACAGAAACTATGCAAAATACTGTTAAGGGTTTTTGTAAACTATTTCTCTATCTTTGCACCTGTTGTTTTTCAAAGGACTGTTATGATATCCTAAAAAGAAATATTTTGAAATGGGTGTTAAGTGGACTGACCAATCACCCTGATGGATGGTTGGTCAGAGGTCCAATAATCTTCTGCCATGCTGGCGACTCAACTTATAAAAACCGATTTATAATTAATTAAATCAGCCATTTTCTCCGGACTTTGGTCGTGTCCTTTCTCATCATCCCGGGCTCAACAGCGACAGTTTATGAAAGCAAGATAATTTTTTTTTTCTTCTGATAATTGGGCCATATTAAGTTCACAGAATATTTAATCTTAAAAACAAATAACCAGTACATAAGAAACATCTCGTATGTAGGTGATTAATCTATTAATAGATGCTGCTTTTTTTATAATTACAATGGAATTACAAATATAAAATGATTTTCCAAATCTGTCAACGAAAGCTCAGCAACACAACCAGTAGATGGCCCCAGCCTAACATGGCTCTTACACTGTGATCTCTGGTTTGATGGATGTTGTATTGGTGAAACTGTCTTACAGGGCATTGTATTATAACACAGTAGAGTGAAAAAAATATTGCTACAGTATTCGATTCACTGATATATAAAAATTTTAGAGATCAGAATGATAGAAGAAGAATTATTCATAGCTACCCAAAGTTTAGGGTGCCCATCAGTAAAGCTGGGAATCAACCAAAGGTTTAAGAGGATTTGACTTTGCACTGGAATAAGCCCCCAAATAAAAACAAATACATGAAGCAAGTGGCTTTTCTCAAGGTGATAATGCATACAGAATGAAAATGTGAAGAAAAGTGTATACCTTTTAAAATGCTGTATGAAGAAAAGTTCTTACAAGGGAGGAGTGCAGTGTTTACAGCTGAGCTGGAGACTGGATCCAGCTGAAAGCAAGAAAGGAATCAATGTTTAATTTCACTTCATAGTGCTATTGGAAAAACATTTCTCTTGCTATTTAAATTTAAAAAATCACGAGACTCGTTGACACTGTAGAGGAGTAGTATTTTAAGAACTGAATTGTAAAAGGAAGAAAGGATTTTACTGTGACCAAAGCATCTATCAGTGATTTGTAAATGCAGGTGTGGCATTGCCACAGATTTGCAACTGATCTTGATCAAGTAGTTTATTTAAACCTATATTTTAATATGTAAAAGAAAAGTGGAAGTTGTAAGGAAAAAAAGTGTATGTAACAATAATACTGTATTGTAGACCAGATGATTAGGAAAAGCAAGCATCAGGGGGAAGTTGCTCAGTTGGTTGTGTTATTTCCATGTAATTTCTTGTCAGTGTGTCAACTATCTATTTAATTCCATAATGAGTTGGGTACCTACTGATTACATATGTCAGGGTATGTTTGGGTAATTGGAGCATGTATTTGTTAATGATACAAACTTCAAATACAGAGGTTTAGCAGTTTCAACAAATCGGGGAACTCAAAAGTGCCAGTGAAAGCTAATATGAAATAAATTGCATTTATATATCTTTCTGGAATATGAAGAAGATAGTTTTTATTTTAACAAAAACCTAGGAAATGGCACATAAACTGTCACGTACAAGGTGAGATGATTTAGAATAGGTTAGAATTAAAAATGTCCATGCAAGCTTAAGCCTCTCTGCAAAGGCACCTTTCAATGGCCTTGCATTATCAGATCATAAAGTGTTCTTTCTATATACCCTTACCTCATTTATTGAGTAGAATGGATGGTGCCAAATAATTCACTATAATTTTCTTCCCATTTCAACATGTGATCTTGCATTTTGTTTATCACTGGCTGCTCAAACGCTGCTCTTGATAGACATTGTTGATTTCTTACAGACTTTTCTGTGGTGTTCCTCATGACAGCACCTAAGCACTTCACAAACAACCATTAATTTCTCTTGACTCTCATGAGCTGTGTCAGTGGTATCATCTTTGCATGCTGAAAGTAAGTTAAGCTGATGTGTAGGTTGCACAACAAATCCATTTTGTGATGTTCCCTGAGATCCTTCAATTCACATCAAATACCTGGGTGGAGAACCATTGATGGAGATTCAAGTCCAAGTATGGATGTTTCTTCATCTTAGGAGGCAGGACAAAGAGCCAGGGAATTGCTGAACATACATCTGGTATGGCTATTCAGATGCTTTATACAGATTTCCATTTCCATTCATTCCAGCTTTCAGATGGAAATGAAGTACGGCCAAAATTGCTCACTAACTTTGGATGCCTAACATGGGGTACCTTGGAGATGATTTTTCATAGTAATTAGTACGTTCAGACTGCCTACAGTCCCCTGGAATTAAGTTCCAAGAATACTACAAAAAGGAGAGAAGGACAAATTATCACAGTCACTTTGGTTTAGATGAATAGCTGGTATCCTTTAGCTCAACTTCTGACTAACTGTGGGTAGCTGCAATTCCTTTAAGACCTACAGTCTACTAAATGTTAATTTACAACTATGATATTTTAAAATTCCACAAATCAAATGGGGAGAATTTAAAATTTGGTATAGAAAATGAGGAAAACAGAATTAATTACAATTTTGAAAAATTATGATGTAAATGATTCCAGTATGGCCATGGAATTTTATAGAAAAAGAGCAGTGTGTATTCTGGGCAATACTCAAATTCCTAAATCCAGCAACTGTTCTGCAAGTGCTGCATCATTCACTACATCAAATTCGTCTTCTACAGCAAATGAGGGATTGGTTGCCTCATATTTAGCATCTTCTTCAACAAATGTTTACTTATTCCCAGATCTGAGAGAGACAGGGTTTTCTGAAAAAGAAGGCTCTCATTAAATGACCCCTGTTGGAAAGGGACTCGCACAGCTGAGCCGAATTAGCATTATAAAAGCAATCTCAGATATGGTATTGCCTATCCCCTGAATATGAGTCACTGATGTTCTCTTAATGTGGCCTTTCTTTTGCCTGAGTGTTTTAGAATGCTAAATCACAAAGAAGCAAATACAGTAATAAATTTATAAAGATATCTTATTGTTGCTGGATCATTCCACATCTCCAAGCAGTAAGCATAAAGGAATAGAATTCAAATTTATAACATGTATTAGCTACTCTGGCCAAGAGCAATTCAATATTTTAACATTATAGCTTGTTTCAGTTGGTCTGCACTGCTTTCCTACTTGAATATATCTCAGAAAATGCTATATGGAAGTGTGACTGTTTTATTACTAGACTATATCAGACATTTATTTAAATTTTTAATTTTTTTTATCTTTGACTTCATAATTTTTTTATGCTTATGCCTACTTGCATGTTTCAGAACTTCAACCTTACAACAAGTAAAGATAGAATATGGATAATTTTTTTATCAATACTGTACTGACTGGCCCATTTTGGCATGTAACCTCCCTATCTGTTTTTCTAGGTTTCTAACACAATATTTGTATGTATGTCTGCTTTACCTTTTTTTTTGTCCTTTATCTCCTTAAAAAGACAATGTAAAATACAAAATTATTATCAGTCTTATATTAAAAATTACTTGTAGTTACACATCATGCTAATTCCATGTGTGCTGACTACTTCACAAAAAAAAAAACAAAACTGTGAGGCAAACCCCAGCAATTGTACAGAAGAAATAAACCCCAGCAATTTTTGTTTTACTTCCCTTTTCGTGGTTAGTGTTAACTGTGATTCCAATAAAAAGATAGTCAGCTAATAATGAACAGCTGTATGTGGTTTTTTGTGCCCTGATGTGGTGATATTTGGTCGGAACCTCTGAGTTACATAGGGGAGGATGTATGAGGAGCTGCCTGTAGCTGTTAAGCCATGAGTAGTTCAGACTTCCTGACTTCCACTCTTATGTTTGATACATGCACTGTGGGTATTGCTAAGGTTCCCCACATCTCCATTTCTATGTATGCCAAAACAGAAACAACTAACAGGTCAAAGAGCATGCACTTGTGACCTTCTCTTCTGTATCACAGTTAGAGGTTATTCTTGTCATTGTCCTCTATAACTTATTTCAAGTGATGGGGGATCCTGGGCATTCCCAGTTCCTACTGGCTTGATTTAGATAGGTAAGACATGTATTTGCTTCAGGAACTTTGAAGCTGTTTCTGTTTTTGCTTTGGAACAGGAAATAAAACATTTCTAAATTAGCAGGTTTGGATAAGCTGTATCCTACAAGTTTAATGGTGCTGCTGAGGAGTTTGAATGTAAATGTTGATTTTCAATAACTCTTGCTACACAGGGGAAATTTCAGGAGTGCAAAAGAAAGGTAACATGCCAATATTTAAATGGAATAAAAGAAACGAACCAGGAAATTATAGTCTTGTCAGTGTCACATAATTCCTTGGAAAAAGTAATGGAACTGATAAAACGAAACTGAATTAATAACGAATTGAAAGTGAGTAGCAGAATTAAGGCCAATTCATTTGTGTTTATTGAAAATAATCCTATCAAACCAGTTTCACATTATACTTTCTGTAATATAGGTTGGGATAAAAGCAGAGGAAAATGTGACCTTGAGGTCCACCAAAGCTGCAGACTTGACAAAGTAGTTACAGCACTACAAATCAATCTGTTTTGTTTGGCAAGTTTAAAAGTGACTAGGGTTTTTCATCATCTTGCAAAGCTACTAAAATGAGCCCTATTAGCAAGCCTTTGTGCATAATATTGGCTAGGGATTTTCTCCTTCTTTTGACAGCAGGAAAAATTTAGCTCTGGCAGCAAGAGGTAAATGTGTTTGGGCTGAGACTTCCCTACATGCTGCTACACATACAACAGGTCTTTACTGTGAGGGTGGTGAGGCACTGGAATAGATTGCCCAGAGAAGTTGTGGATGCCCCGCTGTTGGCCAGGTTGGATGGGCCATTTGGTCTAGTGACAGGGGTCCCTGCGCATGGCAGAAGGGTTGAAATCAAATTATCTTTAAAAGTTCCCACCAACCCAAACCATTCCATGAATTTGTGGTGGTGAAGTTCTTGGCTGCAAGGGGGACTTCCTATAGTAGAGTCCCACCAGGATTGGGCGTGGTCAAGCATGGAACTTTGGAGAGGGGCTGTTGCTAAGCAACCTCACAGCCCTGCTGTAAACATTCCACTGCAGTTGGCACATAGGGTCCATCTCTGTTACTCTGCCTGCATGGGTATGTTCTGTCATTATTGTAAATGTGCTAATTTATATAAAGTGTGGGGCTTTGTACTTTGCAGCCAAGCTTTTGAACCTGAGCTTTTTTTGGGAACAAGTGCTTGTGTTTGTTTAAGACTTCCTGGTCGGAGTATGTCTGGAAAGGTGTATTTGGCAAGTGCTTCATGTGTAAAGAATTTGGGCACAGCCAGTGTTTAAATTGGGTACTGGTGTCCTTATTTTGGGGTTGCCAGTTCCAGAGAGATCTTCACACCTGAGCCTCTGTTATGTGTGGGCTGGTTCTGGTGCACCAAAACAATCACTTTATGTTGTGACTTTCAGTAGATTGAACTGTCCTCTAAATCAATTTTCTTGGCATCAGAAGCACCTTCATATTTAATTAACTTTTGTTTCATGCTTACAAATAATTTTCTAATGCCAGGTTGAGTTAAGATACAGCAGAAAGTTGGATACAAAGTGAAGCAGTCCTAGTGTTTCTGCTTGAGTGTCTGTGACTTAATTCTCTTTGTGAAGCCCACACTGACATTGTTTTCTGAAAGGTTTGCAAAATGTAACAGCAATGAGATTTTTTTCTAGCATATATAGTCATAGAAAACCAGCATAAGACCTTAATTCTAGTTACAAGAAGAATAAGCAACCTTAAGAGTTGGAGTCAATGACCCTTGTGGCTTCCTTCCAACACAGAAGACTCTGTGATTCTGTTGTGTGAGGAAGGCTGTGAACTAAAAATGACTTAATGCTATCAAGCAGAGCAACCTAAGTGCAATGACAAGCTTCCTAACTTCTTTCTGTTATCTTAATTTGATCTTCAGAATTTATTTTTTTATTGCTAAATGAGATTTTTTTTTATTGTGTTCAGCAAGAGGGGAAAATAAATCTGAAAATGGTGTATGTTTGCAAATGCTTAACCACTTATTCTTAAATCTCTCTGTAAAAAAGTAAACATTTGACCTGACTTTTAAGTAGTGTTGAGAAACTTGTCTGGAGGTCAATGACTTGCTTTGTGCACACTATTTTGAAATGTCATACTGATTATGTGTGCTGGTTTCAGTGAGGTTTTTTTGCACCTGCCTATCTTTGCTCTTACATGTCAACTTTGTATCTTAGTACTTCAGAAGCAGCCTTGCAAAAAAGTGGATGAGGGGGAGTAGACTTGTAGGGTATTTCACATAGAGGAATTATTTAGCTATATTTTTAATTTAGCTCAACAAACTTCTTCCAAAGTATAGTTTAGTCTAGAAAACTATTTATTTTTGCTCTCCAATTATAGTTTAACATCTTACAGTCATGTCACAGCTACATTCTAAGGGTGGAGAAAATACCTTCTTCAGAAGAAACTCAAAAATAGCAGTGAAATGCTGCAATATATGCCATAAACTATGCTTTCTGAATTGCCATACGACTTTTGAATGGACTCTGCTTATGAACAGCTGTTTCAGGGCTTGAGTTTTCACTTCAAATCTTACTAAAAACTGATGCCTGCTTTATCTGTATTTGTTCTTTTGCCAGCCTTGCCTGTGAGCTCAAGTAGTCCTCTGTTGTGAGAGGAACTCGTGTTAAAATGATAGACAGCAGCCATATTCCCTCTTAGTTTTCCTCTATTAAGTTAATATGCTGTTCTTTTGAATGACAGGTGCTTTGTTTTTTGAACATCTTCATAGTCTGCTTGGATAGGTTTTTTTTTTGTTTAGATCTGAATTCCTTTATGTTTTCTTTGGGGTTTTGTTTGTTTGTTTGTTTGTTTTTTAATGAAACCAGAATTTACCATAGTACTTTGTTTGTCATCTCCCAAATGCCAGGATGACTTTTTTTTTTTTTGTCTGCTGGGAATTGCTTTGTCCTAGGTTCTGCTACACTCTTAGGGATTAATTGAGTCACTCTTTTTTGTATCTGGTAAATGTTTAACTATCACATGTACTAAACCCTATTTTAGAGCAGAAATACTTGTTATTAGTCCTGGGTACCAGAGAGATGCTCCAATTCTCTCCTCCTGTGCCTAATTTAATCTTTTGTGTATATGGAATGCCTTGATAATGTTACTATGTAAGCACCAAATATGCCCACAGGTTTTTTGCATATTTCTGACTGATCTTTCTTGTTTCTCTTAATTAGGAAAGCCTCAATATGGGAAGAACTAACAAAGAAAAAGCTGATGATCCAGGTAACATTGTAGGCTATTTCTGCTTTAAATTTTCTTGACTATTCTCTAGCCAAAAGCCTTGTCTTAAAAAATTGAGATGGGCTGAACTACTTGTTGTTTTACATCTATCAAAGAATTCATGTTGCTATTGCCATTACAAGCCGTAAGCTCTAGGGCTGTACTGTAGTGAGCTCAGAACAGGTATTCAGAGAAAAAGAAAATCCATGTTTTTCCAAAATGCTTACAAGATAAAAGGTTGTGGACAGGTGGGAATCCGTCGTGTAGTGTATTTTGAATACATCACATTTGCAATAGTACTTACACAGCTTAACATTGTGTTAATGTGCAGTGGTTTCACCAGAAAGAAATGAAGCAAAAGAAGACAATGGTTTGCGTCGCTCCTTCCGGCAGAGGAAAGCTGTTGAGCGCTATGAATCTCCATTGGAAAGTAGGTGTGCTGGGCTGACCTTGGCTGGACACCTGTGCTCACCAAGCTGCTCTATCACTCCTGCTTCTCAGCTGGACAGGGGAGAGAAAATAAGATGGAAGACAACTTGTAGGTTGAGATAAGGCAGTTCACCAAAGCAAAAGAGAAACGTCGTGCACAAGAAAAGAAAAAAAGATTTTGTTTTCTACTTTCCATCAGTGAGCAATGTCTGGCCACTTCCCAGGAAGCAGGGCTTCAGCATGTGTAGCGATTGCTCCAGCAGGCAAATATTTTAAATAACAAATGCCCCACTGTGCCGGTTTGGGCCAAATTCAGGGAAACGTCCAAAAGGAACGTCTCCTCCTCCCCCACCAGGTTCGGGAAAAAAAAAAGATTTTTCTTGGAGGAAAGTGAAAGGAAAAAACTATTTATTTAACAAACACACAGGAAAAGGATAATAATGCTAAATAATAAAACCTCTCGCTCTGGAGAGAAACCTGGGAACATTTTAGAGTCCTTCTGTAGGTGTGGTCTCCTCTTCGGAGCTGGGTCGAGATGGGCCTACCTCTGGGCCTCGGGGGAGAACTCTCCCGATGTGTTCTGATGTTGAAACAGTCCAGAAGAGAAGAAAGGAAAAAAAAAAACAAACCAAAGTTCCAAGAAAACAAGGTTCAACTCTCCGTCTCTCTCTCTCTCTCCAGAGAAAAGGAGCTGAAAAACTGGCTGAAAAGCAAGAAGGTGCTTCTTCCCCTCTCGCTGCTGCAGCAGGACGCTAATCTCTGCGTCCTTGAAGCACAAACTGTTTTGAAAAGTTCGCTCAGTTTTTTTCTCTCTCTCTTGCACCCAGTTTTAAAGACACAGAAAGGCTCAGGATCGTATCTGGACATAGAGCGGTGATAGGGGATACAACAGCATAAAGTCACCCCAAGACACCCACCTTCTTCCACCTTTTCTTAACTTTTATATCTAAGCTGATGTCATATGGTATGGAAAATCCCTTTGGTTAATTTGGGTCAGCTGTCCCAGCTGTGTCCCCTCCTAGGATCTTGCCAGCTTACTGCTTGGGAGTGGCATGTTGGAGAGACAGTGCTGATGCTGTGCCGGCACTGCTCAGCAGTAGCCAAAACACTGGTGTGTTATCAACACCTTTCCAGCTACCAATGAAGGGCACAGCACTGTGAGAGCTGCTGTGGGGAAAATGAACTCCATCCCAGCCAGACCCAATACAGTATGTTATACAATACTATATATTATACAGTTTCTCTTGAGAGCTAATTTCTTGCGTGGAAGTGGGGGTTTGTTGTTTTGGTTTTTTTTTTAAATGAAAATACATGCACACAACTTCTCTTTATATTTCTTACTTCATTCTGCCAGTAAATTTCATTGAATGCATATATCCTGTGCACATTCTATCTTTTTTTTTTTTGCCATTTGCCATCCTTATTGTTGCTTTTCAGTTAAAAAAATTACCTATCTACCCATAAAAGAATAGCAATTAAAGACACTTAATAATCTTACTCTTGTAGTTTTCAATTTTCGTTACAAATCAAGTGTGTGTCTTTTTACTTCTACTGTGCACTGATTAAACCACCCAACCTCCCCCTCCTTGAAACTTTCCCTGAACTTAGAGATGGGTAATACCTGTGCCATTTTTGCCTCTTTGACTATCTTGATTTCTCTCAAACTTGTTTGTAACAAATTCTAAATTCTTTGCTTTCAACAGATCTAAGAAAACGTAACCTAAGCTTTTCCAACCATACTTCACCTGTCAAACAGAGAGATTCAGGCAAAAAACCTAAAAGGTTGGTGTATAGTTTATGATAGTTCTCCTTTCTCAAGAGTGCTGTTGGTCATATGACTGAATAATTCTTTCAAGGTTTTTTGGACTGGTGGTAATTAGAGATTAATATAATTGCAGATTATTACTCTGGTTGTCTGAGGGTATAAAGAAAACAAACACTGTAGGGGAGGCCATCCTTTGTACTAGCCATTAGATTTTATTTGAAAATGCCATATTTTTGGTCACTAATAAGGTGATGATGAGGGTTGTGTCTGAGATTGTGTAACTGAAATTCATTTTTCTGGAATGGAAGCCATAATCTCCCTGTGAAAATCTTAGAGTTGAAGGGTGTACAAATTAAGATTTAAAACTTAAATCTTAAAGGGTACAAATTATTAAAACTGAAGACAGCTTAAAGGGAGAGCCTGTATGGAAGTTTCAATGGATTTTTTTTTCAATCACTCAAGAGAGTTCATGTTTCTCTATGAAACAATCCTTAAACAAGAAAAATGCCTAATGAAATTCTAAATTAAAGTTGCAATAGTCATATTTGTAAGTGCTAAGAGTTGTTATAATAATTAACTCAGTTTAAAGTTCTTTATTTACTCATGGCCGTTAAATGTAAAACAGTTGGAATGAATATCTAACTATTTAGGAAGTTTATGCTCATTTATAAGGTCATTTGGATTCACTTGCTATCATTAGAAAATCAAAAGTCATCTAACTGCATCATAAATTAGAAAGCACTTTTTTCTTTCTCCTTAATTCAAATTAGGTCTCTTTCGGCCAACTCTCAGAAAGATGACACAAAGGGAGTTCCAAAGGGAGATCACACAAAAACCGAAGCAACTCGGAAAGGCAACTTAAATGAAGTTCACAGAGATCACATGAAAATTGGAGCAAGTCTGGCTGGTATGGAGCAAATGCAAATAGATGGTTCAGTAAGTATTTTTACTTCATCATGTCAGTGAGACATTTGCAGTACTTATGAAGGCTTCCAGTAATGGGCCACCTACAGCTCCCTGGGTTTACAGTTTTCTCTCAAGCAATTTCAAAATCACCACTAACATTTTCTTTGTGCTGATACCTAATTTCTGGTGGAACCTTATCGAGGTTGCAGCTTTCTTTAACACCTGTGTTCTGTTGACTTCATCTTTAGGCACAATTTCATGGTGTGGGTGGTCTATCTGACCACATTTCAGCTTTGAAAGAGATGGTCATTTTACCGTTGCTTTATCCTGATGTCTTTGAGATACTGAAATTTAAACCTCCAAGGTAAGAGACACCATTTAAAACTCTAAGTTCTTAACTCACTTATTCTCCATGCTTCAAAATTTTCAGCAGTGTTTATAGTTCTTTTTAGCACTAGTAAAAAGTAATTTTTAAAAAAATTGATAGAATACAGCATATATGTATGTTCAGAGATTTACTGTGTGGCAAGACTATCCTTTAAAAGTGTCTTGCCTTTAAAAGGTGGAGTTGGAGATTTTTTCTTTAGAGTCCTGTGTGCAAGTGGACTTGATTAGTCTGTGAGCAGGAAGGAATTATCTACTGCCAGTTAACTGTAGTTTGTTTTGTGGAAGTCCAGTTCTGTCTTCCACGAACTTCTTTTTTTTTTCAAGTATTTTCAGGTATTAGTTTTACAACTGATAGGGCTTGCAACTAGAATTTTGCAGTGTTTTTTGTGCTTGGGCTAAAATAAGAATCTGTCCCCTTCTTACACAGCTAAGCTAGTTTTATATTACGAATATTAGAGATTCATTAACTTTATACATCCTTGGTCAGCAAAACTCAGTCATGGTATATTGAAATAGGACTTTAATTTCTTTGTTTCCAGTAACTTTAAAAGTATTAAAAACATTGAAAACAAAATCTGTGTTTTGCTTCTTTATTCGTTGAAATTCTTTTTGAAGCAGCAGTGCATTGGCTCTTCTAGCTGATGGAAATACAGAAATGCAGAACATCTTCCCATTTTTAGATCACTTCCTCTTCCTTAATCACCAGCAAAGGGAGACCAAATCCAGTAATTTAAAGCTTTTTAAGGGAGAATGAAATGCTTTACTCTCAAATCTTGACTTTTGTGAAAACAAAAGTATGCATATGCAGTTTATCACTGAAACATTAACTGGTGATTCCTAAGTTATCCCAGTCTCAGATTCTGCATTGAAAGTTTGCTCTTGTTTTGCTCCACTGTACTGTAACCATCTCTGTTGGTTTGTCAGAAGTTTTGAAAATGTCCTTCTGGGATGCTACTATCTTTTCTCAAGATTTTGTACATCTGCACCATTCTCTTGATTCATTTTGTTTGCTGCCTTGCAGACTTGTGTAGGGACACTTTTGACTTTTGTCACACTTCAGCTGTTACTGCTATCTTATCAATGAAGTGTTTATCTTAGGAGAGTAGAGTCATGTGTTTTAGGGATGGGGGTTGAAACAGATACTTTTCCATGATGTTTTTTCTTATGTGAATTTTTTTTAACATTTCTTTCTTTTAAATTGTAGAGGCTGTTTATTCTATGGTCCACCGGGGACTGGAAAGACCCTGGTTGCTCGTGCACTTGCTAATGAATGTAGCAGAGGTGACAGGAAAGTAACCTTTTTTATGAGAAGTGCGGCCGACTGCATGAGTAAATGGGTAGGAGAATCTGAACGACAGCTTCGTTTAGTATTTGAGCAGGTAAGGTTGAAACATGCCATGTGTTCTGTTGGAGTTGTAACTAATTTTCTGTGGTCGAGAAGAACTCACTCTTTTTCATGTTTTATCATCTCCTTCCACTGAAATGGGATTATCAGTGTTCGCCTTTTCAGTGGAGTCTCTTGAGATGTTGTCTTGGGGTGACTCTATCATACGTATCCCCTATCATGCTCTATGCCCAAAAAGTAATATTGTGCCTTTTCTGTGCCTTTAAACTGAAAATTTCCTTTTCTCCCGAACCCTGTGGGGGGGAAGGGTGGTTGCAACCTGGTTTTCTCTCAGGGGCTATATTACTGGATTTTGGCCAAACCGGCACAGATGTATTGAAAAGATTAGCAAAGCAAACAAGAAAATCACCACCACCACCCTCAAAAAGCCCTCCACCATACACACAGCTCAAACAATCCCAAAAAAGGTCTCAAGAAGCAAGAGAGGGTGGCTTTAGGTGAGAGGGAAACAGATGTAAGGTGAAAACATGTTCATTTAAATTGCTAGTGGAAGGTCACTTCCAGGACCTTTGAGTCCTGTCTCTGTTCTCATGGTTGCCAAATAGCTGTAAAAACTACTGGTATGATTTGTTTCCTGTCACTCAGTCTCAGTGGGTTGACAGGCTGCTGTTTTTCATTAGGTTAATTAGTAGAGATCTCTGATGCTAGTCTGAAATATCTGGTTGCAGTGCCTTTCCAACCATAATGTTTTCATGCATTTTCTCTTTCAAATAGTGCTGTTTTCCTGATGTCAGTGTTCCTGTGTTTTCTTTGCAGGCCTACCAGATGCGACCTTCAATTATTTTCTTTGATGAGATCGATGCTCTTGCTCCTGTACGGTCCAGCAAACAAGACCAGGTTCATAGGTAGGACATGTTTTGTATCTATGTAGAAGGTGCTTGATCTTTGTGAAAAGAAGACTGCAACCTATTTAACTTGATGTGACACATTCATTTATCCTGAAAACTAGTAATTCAGTGCTAGTGAATTTCAGATGATTTTTAAACAATAATTGGAAACAATTTGCTAAGCTTGATATCAGCACAAAGTCTGTGTTACCTTATCTGTATTTTGCTATGTCTTAAAATAATTCTTTCGCTGATCAGTATCTTGTCAATTAAAACTTGTCCTTTTTGAAGGATCAGTGGAGAAGGTTATGTGGGACTGAAGAATATTTACTAAACCAGTGAATGAAAATAGTATTTTTCTGTTAGCTCTGTTGTGGGGACACTTCTGACACTTATGGATGGCTTAGCCAGCAGAGGAGAGGTTGTGGTAATAGGAGCCACCAACAGACTGGATTCTATAGATCCTGCTTTACGAAGACCTGGACGCTTTGAACGGGAATTCCGTTTCAACTTGCCGAACAAAGAGGTCAGAACTTCAAATCAACCTTATGTGGCAAAGTCCATCTTTTTAACAAACCCCTGTAACAAGGCAGCGTTGTGGAGCAGTGCAAGTCTCCATCTGTAGTGTACGGCTTGGACACAAGAGGGATATCCAGAGACACTGCATTTTACTGTGGAGAGCAAACCTGGCACTGAATATATATAGGAATACGATGATGTCAACAAGTAGTTGCTTCTCTCTTGGACAAAGATATGAAGTACACTGCACAGGTGCAGCACTTCAACTTCAATGGCAATAGCTAAGCAATGAAGAAATTTTTTTTATAGCAACCAAAACTATTGGGTAGGGGATGGTTGAGAGACAGATGGTGTGCAAAACTGTAACCCTGGTTTTGTGGTTTTTTTCTCTGGCTATCACTGATATTTCTTAGCACTTTTTGGAGCAAAGATAAAAGGTTTATTGGATTGAAGGCTACTAAAAGTGCATGAAACAGTGCATTTAGCACAAACACTTGTATCCAGTTTTTATCTGCTCTCAGGAACATGAGACGAGGTGCCACGAAACAGATCTAATTCCCTGCTGTGGAAGAATTCTAGAAGTGTGCCATAATTAATCTATGTACCAGGAGATACTTCACTGAAAGACTTGCTAGGATCAGAGATGACAATAGGCGATGTTTGACATTTTCCGTATGAGTGACAGTAGTTTGAGTCATAGTTTTTGTTCTTCTTGGTAGCAACTGTAGCAATTTTAAATGGAGTGCTAGGACTGTTTTCTTTGAATGAACTGGCAGAAAAGCAAATCTGATGAACTACTGAAACCCTCACTGTGAAATTTTGCTAAATTCGAGAGAATTTTCTTTGACACAAAATGTCCATTTGCAGATGAAGCTTTTACTACAATTTGTTCTTCAAAATCTTTAGGTCCCACACTTATAAAACTCACTTTTTATGGAAGATGCACATGCCTTTTATTTCACTGCATCCTCCACAAGAGTTTGATGTAAGAATTTAAGAATTATTAAATTTCCTTCTTGAAGAAGCAGAGAGTGTATTAGTAACTGACATTTAAAATACTTACAAGTTTAGCAGACAAGAAAAGTATTTGTACTAGTGTGAGAGTTTTGGGGGTTTTGTGTTGTGGTTGTTTTTTTAAGAGAAAACCTAAGGCAAACTAAAATGCAACCCCTTTGTTTCTAGGCAAGATTAGAAATTTTCAAAATTCACACCCGAGACTGGACCCTGAAGCCATCAGACAACTTACTTGAAGACCTGGCTGAGAAATGTGTAGGTGGGTTTGAAAACAGTGCGGGTCCTTTTCCCCTGGGCAGCGTTCAACCCCTCTGCCCCCAGCCTGTAGCGTTGCGTGGGGCTGCGACTGAAGTGCAGGAGCCAGCATTTGGAGTTGTTGAACCTCTTATCGTTGGCCTCGGCCCATTGACCCAGCCTGTCCAGATCCCTCTGCCGAGCCTTCCTGCTCTCCAGCAGATCAACACTCCTACCCAATGTAGTGTCGTCCACCATCTTACTGGGGGTGTACCCAATCCCCTCATCCAGATCATCGATAAAGATATTAGAAAGGACTGGACTCAGTACTGAGCCTTGGGGAACACCACTAGTAAACCCTCTGCCAACTGGATGTAGCATCGTTTCCCAACACTCTTGGCCTGGCCACCCAGACAGTTTTTAACCTATATAACACATATATATGTTGACATAACATTTGGTTCTTGTTTTGTTTGTCAGGATTCTGTGGTGCTGATATTAAAGCTCTATGTGTTGAAGCTGGGCTCTGTGCTTTGCGCCGCCGCTATCCACAGATACATGAGAGTGACAAGAGACTGAAGATAGATGCCAGATCGATTAAAGTAACAGCAAAGGATTTTGCCATGGCCATGCAGAAGATTGTTCCGGCATCACAGAGAGCTGGGGCTTCACCTGGGAGAGCACTACCACCTATTTCAAAGCCACTGTTAGAAAACACCCTGGAAAGAATTTTACAAGCCTTGCAGAGAGCATTTCCCCACGCAAAGCTTGCACTGAAGAAGAACCAAGGTATTACAATAACATCGACTTGTTTAAAATCCTGCCAAAGCAAAAACATCCGATTTGTGCAATCAACATATGCAAACCTCTTAGCCATAATGACAGTGCAATTTTGTACTTTGTGTTTGCACAGTGCAGGATGGGAGCTGTGCATGACTTGCAACATGCGGTGGAGAACTCTGGGTTCTCTGCTGGAGCCCCCTGTTACTGACAGTAGCTCACATCATGTTAATAATTTCAGAGATGAATTTAAGGTTTCGCATATAAGGCACTTCTTTCCAAATTGTAGAATCATAGAATGGTTTGTATTGGAAGGGACCTTAGAGGTCATCTAGTTCCAAACCCCCTGCCTTGGACAGGGACACCTTCCACTAGACCAGGTTGCTCAGAGCTCCATCCAGCCTGGCTTTGAACACTTCCAAGAATGGGGCATCTACAACTTCTCTGGACAACCTGTTCCAATGCTTCACCACTCTCACAGTAAAGAATGTTTTCCTATTACCTAATCTAAACCTACTCTCTTTCAGTTTGAACCCATTTCCCCTTGTCCTGCCACTACATGCTCTTGTAAGAAGTCCCTCTCCATCCTTCCTGTAGGTTTTCTTCAGGTACTGGAAAGCCGAAATTAGATCACCCTGAAGCCTTCTCTTTTCCAGGCTAAACAAACACAATTCTCCCAGCCTTTCCTCATAGGAGAGATACTCCATCCCTCTCATCGTCTTGTTGGCCCTCCTCTGGACTTGCCCCAACAGATCAATGTCCTTGCTGTGCTGGGACCCCAGAGCTGGATGCAGCACTGCAGGTGGGGTCTCACCAGAGCAGAGGGGCAGAATCCCCTCCCTCGCCCTGCGGCCCATGCTGCTTTGGATGCCGTCCCGGATACAATTGGCCTTCTGGGTTGCAAGAGCACATTGCTGCGTCATGTCCAGCCTCTCATCCACCAGCACCCCCAACTTCTTCCTGTCGGGGCTGCTCTCGATCTGTTCACATCCAGCCTGTGTTGATACTGGGGCTTGCCCTGACTCAGGTGCAGAACTTTGAACCTGGACCTGTTGTACCTCATAAGATTCCCATTGTCTCACTTCTTGAGCTTGTCCAGGTCCCTCTGGGTGGCATCTCATACTTCAGGTGTGTCAACTGCACCACTCAGCTTGGTGTCATCAGTAAGTTTACTGAGGCTACACTCAATTCTTTCATCTATGTCATTAATAAAGATATTAAATAACACTGGTCCCAATATGGACCCCTGAGGGACACCACTTGTCACTGATGTCAACCAAAACTCTGAGAATTAATCCTTACCCTCTGGATGCCACCATCCAACCACTTTCTTATCCACTAACAGTCCACTCATCAAATCCATCTGTCTCCAATTTAAAGAGAAGGACACTGTGGGGACCATGTCAAAGGCTTTACAGAAGTCCAGATAAATGACATCTGTAACCCCTTCATTGTCCACTGATATAGTCAATAATTATTACTAATGTAGTAAATAAGTGCTTAAATGAGGGGAGGAGGGTTTTTGTGGTATCTAGGAACTATTGAAGTTGTTCCTGATCATCGTTATTCTAAGGAAAAAAACCTCCTAAAAAAATCTCCCTGCTTGTCAACAGAGAGATAATACCTGACGCAAATCATAGGACATAGGACAGCTTTGTATGGACTTGTAAAATCTCCTTAGATCTGTGGTAGGGTGAACTCTTCAGATAATAGCATTAAAATGACAGAATGCAAGAGAAGTGTTTTCCAGCACTGATTTCAAAGGTGTATTAAAGCAAGAGTGAGATATGAACTATTCAGGAAAGTTAACAAATTTCTCGTCTTTGAATCCTATTTTAGGGAATGATGGGATTGACAGTGTTGATGACTCACCATCAATCTCTGAAAAGAAGCCTGACAGCAAAAAGGCAGAATTCCGCACTTTTAGCAGGTACGTGTTTGTCCTCTTTATGGTTATATTTTTGAGATGGCTGCATCTGTAAAATGTTATGTAAATACACGAGGGCTGCTAGATGAAGGAGTTAAGGGTGTGTGTAGGGGTGATCAATATTTGCCAGAATCCAACTGTGAAGATCCAACTAGGGGCTAGATCTAATTGTTCTGACTACACTGCCCTAACTCGTCAAACTGAACAGCCCAGCCCTCTTTTACTAAGTCAAACTGGTTCACAGGTTATTAAAACATGTTGGTTTATTCCATGGTATTCCTTGAAGGATTCAAGACCCCCAAAATGTTCATTCTGTCGTTTTAGCTTAAAAAACCTCTATGGATTTATGTAGCCATCTTTTGCCCTTCTACCTGCCAAGATGGTTGAACCAGTAGCAAATTATGTATCAGAAACAAAATCAAGAAGTGGTTTTTTAAATCACTGTGAGAAAAATTTAAACAACGTCTACATTTTTTACCTTTACCCTACTGAGTTTTTGTTATCTTTAGACATTTTAATTGTGAAAGTCATGTAGTCCAATAGTTTTAAAAATAGATTATTGTCAGATACTTTTCTCCCTTCCTATTGCTTTGCTGCTCAGAAAATATGACTTGCTGAGCTTGGTTAGGTCTCTAGGATCTTTGACTTCAGCAAGCAAATGTACAATAGTATGGTGGTGGGAAAATGCACAAACCTCTTCACAAGTGTATTTCATGCAAGTAAAGCAAGATGATTAGGAAATTAATACACAAGTCAAAGATGAAACCAGTAGAATGACTGAATAAAATAAATATAAATCTTATACATATTTAGTGTAGTGCTGTAATTTAAATAATCCAGTCATGTTCTTCAAATACGACTAATGTGTTTCAGTACCCACATTAATCTTTTTTCCTAGAAATGTAGTTTTGCCCCTTTCTTCCCACTGTCTCCAGGAACTGGGGCCAAATTTTAGCTAAATTTGACACCTGTAAAGATCTTGCTTAAAGTCAAGACAAGCTGAAAATGCTTGTGTATGGACAGTGAAGAGACCCAGACTGGTTTGTGCTGTGAGAGTTGTTATTTTGCCCTGTATCAGGTTACTGACTAGCTGTTTTGTGTGTTTGCCTGGACGGCCCCCCTGTGGGATTTTAGAACTATTGCTTAACCCAGCCAAAGGAATAGCAGTCATGCTGGGGACTGGCAGGATTTTTTAGCAGAGGAGTGATACCAGTTTTTGAGAAATTAGATACTGATAAATAGGCTGGTCGTCTTTATCACAGACCAGCTTATTATTTGGTAGAACATGGAACATACTTACAAGAAAAAAAAAATGTACAGGAAAAATATTTAACATCTGTATGCCTCTTCATCACTCCTTTTTAAACTTGTTTTCTTCTTACTGTTCTAGAAATCCTTCTTACCAGCCAACATCTTACAGGCCACGGTTCTTACTAGTTGAAGAGCCAGGATGTGGGCAGGCTTTTGATTTGGCACCTGCAGTATTACATGCCCTGGAAAAGTTTCCAGCTTATACACTAGATCTACCAACCTTGTTTGTTAGCACCACATCACAAGAAGAAACATGTTCACAGGTATCTTTTTTTTTTTGGTTGATCTCACAGGATTCTTGAACTGTATATAAACTAGTGGAATAAGCACAACTCACTGTTAATGGAGTTGGCCTGATTTGAATTTGCTGCTATGTTTACTATTGTCTGAAAATTCACTTTTCTTGTAGATGGAATGATACTGAATAACGACATTTATACATAGCCATGTTTCATTTCTATTTGGAATGAAAGAGGGAGGATGCTGCTAGCAGCTTGGGAAGGTGGGAGGTGCTGCTAATAAGCCTCTCTTTATGACAAGTTATCCTGCTGGTCTTGATGGGATCCAGAAAGTTGTTTTTGTTGTTTCTTAAGTCTCTGTGCTCCCAGTACTTGGCTCTGCATCAGCCTCACGGCGTCACACACCTTTTGTATTTGTAGGGCAGCCAAAGTTTTTGTGAAAAGAAGTTTTTTTGCATATACATATACAGCTTGTACTGCTGCAGTGAAATGCAATGAAAGCATTACAATTCATGGAATGCTTAAATGTGTAAAGTGATGTGTGTCCCTTAAGTAGAAAAAATAAATATGAGCAGATTATTGCAGTTTTGATTTTTTACCTTTAGGCAGGAAATCAATTTAATTACTTAGCATCACTGTATTAAAATATCTTGATCTTCATTAGTAGCATTTTAGAGCTGTACAAATCAGGACAGACACGTCATGTGGCTGGATACTCGTTTGCCACACAGGAGGAACAGTTCTCTTTTTGTTATGTCGTGGTTGTACATATGGCTGTATAAATATCCTGTCTACTGCATGGATATCCCACACGTTTCCTATCTTGTGACAGGAACTCTTTGAATATTGTTACTTTGAAATGGTGCATGGAGAAATCTGCCATGTGAAAGGACTGTTGCCACTTCCCTCATGCAGTAGATTCCTGTCCTCTTCTGTGACTGAGATGCCATCTGTAGGCAGTGGCTTGTGGCCTTTCAAAGCACATCATCTGGTCTGATGGATACTTTGATAATGAGAGGAATGAGAGGCTGTGAGCGATTTAGCTCTTCAGGCAGGCTCAGGACTGGTCACCTCTTATAAAATGTGCTTGAAATTATGATTTGTGACTAGGCTTCTTTTACTGTGTTAGCCCTCATCTTTTCACATAGGCCTTTGTTCAGGCTGTGCTCCAGTCTAACGTGGGTATGGGCCCACACTGAACTGGAAATGGTGCAGTCGCAGTTGTGTAGTGATTTCTCCAGGCTAATATACCTTGCTGAAGGGTTAGTCCTGATTTTTCAGGCACATCATCACATCACCTGAGTTTTGAGGCTCTTTAGGAGTTACCTTACCCCTAAGTAGTTTTGAAATCAGATTCAGTTCTGGTTTTGTCTGCATAGCAACGTCTATACTTGAAGCAAAGTAAAAATTTTACCCTATTGTTAAGGAGTTGTTCATTTAGTGGTTTGTCTTGATGTCTTGGCTTTACGCATTCTTATTTCATAAGATAGTTAGACTGATGTGTAATTACTTAGTGGTCTGTTCTACATGATGTAGTTTTCTTATCCAAGCTTTCACTTTACCAGTTGATACGAGAAGCTCAAAGAACAGCACCAAGTATCATTTATATCCCACAAATCCCTTCGTGGTGGGAGGCCATTGGACCTACTCTGAAAGCTGGTTTTACAGGACTACTGAATAACATTCCATACTTTGCTCCAGTTTTGCTTCTTGCAACATCTGATGTGCCACATGAAGATCTCCCAGAAGAGGTATTTCTGTCAATATTTTTCTTTGTTACTCAGTTTCTTCTTAGTTTACAAATCTTTGAAACATTGAAATACTGTGCTGCTCTTAAGCAGATTCATGCTGTTATTACTCAGGCACCAGAAAAACTTCCTTAGACAAAACAATGCCGAAAGCACTTGTCTAAAGTGTTTTCTGAGTAAAGAAATTGACTTTGACCCAACTTTTTCTCCTTTTTTACACATTCGTGCTTACTAGAGAGACATATAGATACACTTCATACAACCAGTTCAGTGGCTTCAAGATGGTTAGGTGTGTACTTAGTGAAGAATACACAGTGCTTGAAAGGCAGCTGGGAAAAAGATTGTTTTTCTGAAAACATTTTTACTGAAAAAGTACTGTGGTCACACTGTTAGTGATAGAATGTAATTTCTAATTTAAATTATTTCACAAAAAATTCAATTTCTTTCTTCATCTAGGTGGAAACTTGACAAATTAAAGAGCTAAGGACTAACTTCTGTTTAAGCAACTTGGAAATAAATTTTTAGTTGTATTTCTTAACAAAATTAATTAAGAACACATGCTGAGCTTTCTAGAATGTGAGAGCGTTCATTAAAGGAAGGAGTTTAAAATGGTAATATGCTGCTTGGATTATTTTGTCTAAGTAACAGAAGTTTTTGTAAAAGTAATAAGTGCCTTCTAAAATTGAAAAAAAAACAACCCACATTACCAAAAAGTTGGCAATTGCCTGCTGAGCCCTGCCTCTTCCCTCTGTAGCTGTCATAAATATTCAAGCTAAAGGACATCAAGCCAGGTAAATGCAAAATAAGCAGTGTTTGGGGTGGTGAATGTCATCCCTTTCTCATTGGTTCATCATACTTTTTTCATGGATCCTAAACTCTAGGAGGTTCATTAGAGAAGGTATTTTACTTTGCAGTGCTATGAAAATCTAGCCTTTTAAGGCCAAGAAGTTAACTTTTAATAGCTTGTTGCATCTCCATGAGTATTCAGTGTAATTTAGAAATGCACTCATCTGTTTGGAATATAAAATAAAAATTTTTTTGTGGCCTTATATCTAAAATATCTTTTCCTCTCATGGTCTAGATAAAAGCATTGTTTAATACTAATCGTGAAGAAGTTTTCAATATCCCACGGCCTACCTGTGCTGAAAGAAAAGGGTTTTTTGAGGACTTGATTATGAAGCAATCTGCTGAACCTCCTGCATCAAAAAACAATGCAGGTAAGGATAGTCTACATAGAAAACTTTGTTACTGTAAGTTAACAGCTAATACAGTATTTGCTTTGGTGCTAAGTTTCTGTCAATCATTTTTCATGGCCTTGCATTTGAGTACCATGAATTGACTAAAATTTTTCCCTCTTACTGCAGAAAGGTGCCCTACTTCAGGTACAGGATACTTCACGGATACTCTATTCCACATCAGGAGAAATCCTGATTTAACTTTGTGTCATTCCAGGTTCGCAGGTACACCTTCCTGCAAGATGTTCTCAGGTGGATGGGCAACCACAAGTATGGGACAAGAAAGCAATCAAAATTCAAAAACGAGGAGTGTATGTGGATTACTCTGAGCTCAGAGTAAGTCTAACTTCAATTTTGTTAATACTGAAGTAGGACATTTTCTTATGACTGTAAATTAAGTCAATTGTTAACCAATGCCAATTCAAACAATTTATGAGAGGGATATATAGCTCGTGGAATAATTCAACCTGTAAGGGAATATGACTGTTGTTTCCACAGCTGGTGTAAACTGCTGCTCTTGCTATATTTTAGAAGATAGGGTTCTCTTCCTAATTTTTAATGTAAAAGGGCTTGTTAAATTTTAAAATAGCCCACAGACAACCTGCTAGTACTGTTAGTTATTAATGCAGTTTTTATGATGGGTTGGGGTAGGGTTGTTTTGTTTTTCTGTTTGCATGTTTTCATTTATTACGAACCAGAAAAGGACCTTGATTTTTAGCAGTTATGGCTTTAAACCTGAAGATAACAGGTTGACCTAAAGCTCATCCTGGATAAAATACTAATACCTGCATTTCCAAAATTCTTTCAAAATCCAGTGTTAGAATTTTGCATTCATACAGTTACAGTGTTACAAAGTTTTCCCAGTCCTCTACAGGAGAGAAGGTGTTATCCTACACTATAGCTGGGGAAACGGTCAAAAGTGGGCCTAGCTGCAGAGGGTAAAAGAGGTTCCTTTGCATGAACTGAGATGGTATAAAAGAAGGACCTGACTTTCAGGGAATATTGCTTGGACAAAAATTCAGGAAATTGCTAGTTGAAGTCCTAGAGTTTGGTCAAAGCAGAAGAGGCTGCTGTTTACCTGCCCGAGAAAGGGAGTATTATTTGGATATTTCGTCTGTATGGGGAGAATATGACCAGAGTGGAATCCCCTTTGGTGAAGGGGCTTGTCCACACAATTTCTATCACATTTTTAAGCTGTGACATAATTTGTAGAAGTGAAACTAACTTTCTAAGGCTGGAGTCCTAAGGAAGCAAATTTCAGGGGGTTTCGTTGTTCGCATCTGCCTGTATGTGGAGAGAAGCCATATAGGTTTTTCTAGAGTCGGGGTGCTAATAGCATGTGCTTCGAAGTTATTGCCAACTGGAGAAATGGTATGGTAGAGTCCTTATAGATGTTTCAGCTTATATGTATTTTTCAGCGGTGAGGAGAAAGCTACAGGCATGAAACAAATCTTTTTAGAAAACTTGTTTCCTTAACATGAGTGTCACTAGGACTTGATGCTTGTACCAGAGAACCTCTTTGGAACTTTCCTGAAGTCAATAAGCTGGGTGAACCTGCAAAATACCTCTGCTTGGTTTTCTATGGGATGGGATTTTTTATTATTTGTTCGAGTTTGTTAAGTTGGTTTGATTGGTGGCAGGTTTTGTTTGTTTATTTGCTTGGTAATAGGGATAGAACTTCATGAACAAATAGAAAAGCATGCAGTCACCTATGTGGCAGCAATTAGAAGTAGTTTCACAGGGGATGTTGGCCATGCATCTCTGTCATGTTCTACGTGTTGTATTTGCAGCAGCTGAAAGCACGCTGTGTGGGTTTTGTGCCTCCTACCTGCACATTGGGTAGAAGGAAGTTCAGAGGAATACTGGAATCTTGTGCTAACTGATCTGAGTGAGGCTGAGTTAATGGCAAGCAGCTGTGAGGCAGTGGTATTTTCACTGGGTGTTATCTGCTTTCTTGAGCTACATCTTCATGACCTCACACAATACAGTTACTGAGCAGCCCCAGCAGTGGTGCCACTAGCTTGTTAGTGTTGTATTCCCACAGATTATCACATTCACATTTCCACAACAGAAGGGACTGTGTGAGAGATTGGTAATTTGCTACAGGGGGTCACTCTCCTGGTTCATCCACTCTTGAGTTGAAAGGTAGGAGCTAACTGGTGTTTGGCACAGTACACATCCAGCTAATGGGTAGAGGTGAGCACCTACGGAGCTTCTGTTTCCAGCTGGCACAGCTGTATCTGGAAGATCTGTAGCCTGGGTTCCAAAGACACATTTTCCAGGGCCCTGTAATGCATTTCTAATTAAATACAACTGTAGCTTTGTGGTGGCAGCTACTCTATAACGAAGTAGATTGTGTCATTCTCCACTGTTCTGGAAGCAGTTGATTGGCAATTACGATCACTGATGTCATAGATTGATGAGTAAGAAAATACTGTCTGAACTTTAAACCTTCCTTTTCCCTGAAGTGTGAAAAATTAACTTGTTTTCTCCAGTTAAGTCTTGTGAGATATTTAATCAGCTCTCCAAAGTGCCACTTTTATTTAACAGTATAAGAAAGTAGGACATAACTTGTCCTATTCTGAATTGTAGTTTCCCCTTTTTTCTTCTTCAGAAAGTGTTGGATGCTGTCGTCATGGCAACTGAGAACGTCAGTATATCAAGCATGGCAAAACTATATTCTGTTCTTAGCATGTGCATTTACCAACATCGGGAAAATCCTGACAAAACTGAATTGGTGGAGGTAAATTTTTTTCTGTCACATGGTATTATGTGTGTGTACGTTACGCAGATGTGTGTTCACAGGTGTTCACTGTGAATATCACCATTATTTATCATTCTTTACTGCTTAGTTGACTGTGTTACAAGACTTTCATTTCAGGTTGTAAGACATCTACCCCTATTGCAAACCCATTGTTGCATTTCGCATAATTGTTGGCAGTTTCAGCAGAAAAAGGCAATGGGTCCACCTACATAGGAGTCTCAAACCAATTAATCTGTCTGTCACTAGTCCTTCTCCAGAACATTTTTAGGGTGGGGGGCTGCGAAAGGAGAGCTCTTTTCTCAGTGTGCCACTTCCTCTTTCTCCCCTTGAAGGCAGGCACACACGGTAACACTTGTATAGCACTTATTACATTCTTGAAAAGAAATTAAATATGAAACATTACAAGTACTTCAGGCTTTTCTGTAGGCTCACCAGACTTCCTTTTTAACTTGACATGGCTCAAGCATCTTTAATATGACATATGGGGAGCTGTCTGCCTATGATGGTTTGGTGCTAGTGAGTCCAAATCTCTGATCTCTTCCTCTAAGACAGGATTTCTGAGTTGTTAGAACTCAGCAGAAATCTTTCACAGGCACCCATGGTCCCAGGCAGGCATTCTCAGTATTGAGTTGTTTTAGACTGGATATTCAGTCTTCAGATTCAAGATCCTTGAATCCATTTGTCTTTCAGATGCTTATGCAAGAAATTACAGAAAATTCTTTATGCTTCTCAGTCTGCCTTAAAAAAAAAAGAGGAAGCCTCGTCTCTTTAGCCAAGGAGGCCACTCCTGAAAAATGCACCCTTCTCTCACCTAGCAAAATAATATGTTTTAACATGTTTTAGCAACATTTGTTTATGTTATATCAGGGCTTGTGGGCTCTTGTGACTGGACTTGATTTCTTTGTTTTGTATATCTCCTTTTAGCTTTAGTTCCAGCTTTCAGTTGTGGCTCTTCAGGAACTGTCTTCTTTTTTATTGTTGAAAGCACCTTGATAGAGATCCATTGTCCCTTGAGATAGATCCCTGCAGTTTCTCTAGCCTACTCTCCGTTTTGGGTGCCTAAGGATGTGTTTGAAGTTAGAGGGGCTAGAAGGACATTGTGATGGTGGTAGCACATGTATTGGCTAAATATTAGTAATAAATGTATGCATGTACAGATTCTTGATTCTTTTGATGAAGAAGTTATCAGGGTTCTCAGGCTTGTATTCACACTGACTCCTAATTTGTCTTATTTTTTTTCTTATTAGGATATGAAGAAAGAAATTGCAGCCCTCAGTTGGCTGTGATACTTGACTGCAGTATACTTGACATACTCTGATGTTCATGTATGGCTCCCAAATAGATAAGGTATATCTAACATGTCTCACTAATTTTAGCACCTATAGAAAAAAAAAAAAAAAGAAGAAAGAAGCTAAGCACATAACTGAAACCAGACATAACAGAGTGCTGAACCAGCGACACTTGGTGAAATGATTAATATAATGCCAGATTAAGAGGAACAAAACAAGGCAAACTTATTAAAGTAGGGAATTCCGGTAGTAGATCATGCCCACTGGATCAAGAAAGCATCTGTCTGAAGAAGGGAAGGCATCAGCTGAAGAAAAGTGGGCACCAGCTTGAAAGAAGATCGAGCATGTTGGCTAATTAGCATATAAAGTGAGAGAATCATTTAACCAATAGAAGATTGAATATGAATTAATTGGAAGACTATGTAATTGGGAGCCAATCAACATTAGTGTCTTTGCAAAGTTTTGATAGTCAGTATGCTGGCTTTGTGGATTTACTGCCTACCACCCTTTTCTACACAGAACTGCAAATAAATCAAATACCTCTACTTTGTGTGGATCAGCCTTTTGCACAATGGGTGAAAGAACCTTTTTCGGCACAACAGTGGGTTTTTTTCAAGAAAACAGCATGGAATTCTTCTAAAGCATATTGATCCTGATTCCTGCTGTTGTCTCAAATCTTCCAAACATTTTTTTTATCGCTGGAAGACACTGGAGCTGCTTATTTTTTTTCTTCAAGTGTATTTCTAGTGACGAGAAGCAAGCTGAGAGGCCAGGAGTAGGACACAGGGCGCCACTCCCGTTGGTGACTCCGACTGCCCTGTCGTCTCACAGGGATAGGTCGGGGGGCACCCGAGCACCCCGTGTCCCGGGACGCAGGAGCGGGCAGGGTGGGCGTCGTAGGCGAGGGCCGGCCGCACCACTGCCGGCGACCTCCAGCGCTCCACCTCCGAGTTCATCCCCTTGGATCTCCCTCCCTCAGTAGCCGACGCATCTGGACGCGCTCCAGGTGCGCCCTGGCCGCCGCAAGAGCCGCGGGATGCAGGGGGCCAGGAGAGCTGGCGAGGTCGTGAGTACCGGGACGGGGGGAGCCGGCGGCGGGAGGCGCTGACCGGGAGCCACGGAGGCGGCGGGGATCCGGCGGCAGCGGGTGCCGGTGCCAGTGCCGGCCGGGAGCCTTCGGGACTCTTGGGGGGAGCCGGGAAACCTGATTCCCCGCGGGAAAGCACCGGAGACCGCTGGGTCCCATGGAGGGAAAAAAGAGGGGATAAGCGAGGTTTAGGGTAAGGGCGGGCGGCTGCCGTCGGGAGCGCTGCCGCGTGTGCAGAAGCAGCCGGGGGGGTAGCCGCGGGTCGCTCAGCGCGGCCGGCCGGGTCCCCTCCAGCACCGTCCCCCTTTTCTGGCAGCCCCGCTCAGGAAGGTGGCTCGGCACAAACCCTGGTCCAGGGGGCTGTGGCAGCGTGCTGAGAGCCAGTCCCTGGGGCGCCTGCACCCCTGGAAATATAACCTTTCTGCATCACCTCATGGTTTGCTGGTTTAGTTGTCCTTCCCCGTTTATTTTGACTCAGTTTCTTATCTGAAAAGTTATCTTATGAAGATTGACTTAGACACTGCTTTGCTTTTATTTTAATAATGCCCACACGGAGAGTGCCTGTCGCAGTAGAGACGGACACGCGACACACACTTATTGTAAAGTCGTAAGAAGCAAAAAGTTTTTTATTATTCTCTGCTACTATTAATACCACTTCACAAATACTGTGGCTTATTGTGATTGGCTGCTTAGCAAACAATGACAGGGCTGTCTACAAAACAATGACCATTCAAACAGCAATGCAATTAGCTATGCAAGCAATTAGTTACATATTACGTGCAAGTTCCTTCTTGTACATTCTCGATGTTCCATAGCAAGAACATCTTCTTTCATTGATTCTCTTCTTGGCTATCACTGTGGCTTTCATTGTGACTGCAGATTCTCACGGGTAAATTTTAACTGTCTTTACATCTGACTCTGTGAGGCTTTCAGACCTGCTGTCAGCCCCATCAGGTCCCACCACAAGTGTCCACATTTTCATGACAAAAAGGCATTAGAACCAGTGCTCAACACAAAACATACATAAACTCTAAGTACATTTTAGCTGGCCTGAAGTGCCTGTGAAATACTCCTTAGTCAAGTGTTTATACGTTCTACTTCAGATGCTTTAAAAACAAAACTGTTTAGAAATTTGGACTCATTTGTGCTTAATTAAAACTCATAATCTAAACTGGTGAAAATGTTGCTTAAACTTTTTATAATCCTGGCCTACCCTAGTAAAAAAGAGACAATTTATATGCCTGTAAAGGATGTCAAGTAGCCCATGCTTTCTGCATCTCAGTGTTGCTACTTCAATAACTGAACCATTTACCTTGCAGGAGTTCACTGTTTGTAACATAGCCTCCAAAGCTAAAACTGTTCTCTGATCTTTCCAGATTAGGCTCTTCTTTCCAGACTGTCTTGCATTTCAGTGGGTAACACACACCAAATCCAACTCAGAAGTGGTCTGCCCTGCCTTGGAGTGAGGCTTGTCAAGGACTCTGTTTTCCTCCCATGAAACTCTTTCAGGAGTTTCAGTTGTATGGATTAGGGTTTTCTTGGGTTTTTTTAATCCATCATTTTCAAGACTACTGAACTAAGAAGGAAGAAATCCTCAGGGTGGTGGGTCAGTGGTTTTGGTTTTTTTTTTCTTTTTCCTTGCAAAGGATTATGGAATCTGCTTTAAAATTGCTGCTTTGCTTTTGCAGTCTAATCCATGAGCAGGCAGTGACAGTTTCTTCTGGAGAATGCCATGGGAGACAGTATCAAAGGCTTTACTAATGTCCAAGTAGAAAACATCCACAGCCTTTCTCTCATCCACCAAGCACATCACTGTCTTGTAAAAGGAGAACAAGTTGATGAAGCAGGACCTGCCTTTCATAAACCCATGCTGGCTGAGCCTGATCCCATGGTTGTCTTGTGTGTTCCATGTGATGGTACTCAAGATGATCTGGACCATGACCCTCCCTGGCACCAAGGTCGGGCTGACGGACCTGTAGCTTCCGGGATGCTCCTTGCAATCCTTCGTGTAGATGGACATTACATTTCTCAACTCCCAGTCAACTGGGACCTCTCCAGTTAACCAGGACTGCTGATAAATGATTGAAAGTGGCTTGGCAAGTTCTTCTGCCTGCTCCCTCAGCACCCTTGGGTGGATCCCATTGGGGCCTATAGACTTACGGGTGTTTTAAATGGTGTAGCAGATCACTAACCATTTCCTCCTGGATTATATGGGCTTCATTCTGCTTCCAGTCCCTGTCTTCCAGGTCAGAGGGTGAGTACCCTGATGACTGCTGTCTCTCTGTTTCTCTTTGCATCAAGTAAAGGATGGAGATTCTCCATAGCTCTCCTTTTGTTGCTGATATATTTGTAAAAACATTTTCTGTTGCTTTTACAGCCCTTGCAAGATTAAGCTGTACTTGAGCTTTGGCCTTTTCATTTTCTCCCTATATAACTTCCTGACATCTTTGTAGTCCTCATGTACTTCACACTTCTGTCACCTTCTCCATCACTGACTCATGTTAAGTCTTTGTAGCATTACCATGGAGAAGTAGAAGAATCTAGTTTGGTTTCTGCCACTTTCAGCATGAGATTTAGTTTGGGTAACTCATTATGAAACTTTGGATTGTGAATCGAACAAGCCCTGTCCCATGGCCATCAGAGCTTTCCTCACATAGTAAATGTGAATAGTATCATCCTCCTTGCAGAAATACTGGTATGAACAAGATCAACAGCCATGAAAAAGTCTATCTTCGGTTCCCTTTGGGTTTCTGAGGGTAAATGCCATCCTTCTGAAAGAAATCTTTTAATGCCCCTCTGAATGCTGTTATAAGTGGAAGAGAGATAGGAGAAAAACTCTCCTAACTAGACTTTACTCCCAGGACAAGGTGTTTTTCTGCAGCACTAAGAGTATAGAAGTTTGGCAGAAATCAAACTCTTGTTTTCCAGCTGGTCCTCAGAGGGGCTGGGTACAGCTGGACTTACATTCTGATTAGAGTCAATATACATGGGTCACATAAATATGTTCTTGCTTCTTTTCCTAGGAATTTTCCTCTGATAACATTGAATGTTTCAGTGAACACTAAGATCAATGAAAAAACATGGCATCCATTTTAGACTCTACCTTTGACAAAAGCATGGAAATACTAAGGGAAATAGCAGTTGATATTTTATGATGTATTCTGTTTCTAGGTGTTCAGTCCTTGTTCAATTTACGCAATGAAAAGAGAAGGTGTGCACAATAAGTCATGTCATGGTAAATCTACAGCTAAAAGTCCCCAGGGGAATATGAGTATGTTAATGTCAGTACCAGTATCTTAGAACCAGAATCACTCTTCTCAGTAAAGGACTGCTTGCATAAACCCCATGGATTTCTTCACAGCTCCTTTGAGATCTCCCCTCCTCTTTGGTTACTGAGATAGTAGTTGCCCTACGGAACATCAAGATTATGGTTAGGAAATGCCTGTTCTTTGAGAACAGTGTGCATATGGTACACAGCAGTCTCAGAGGCTGAGTCCTCCTTGGGGTCCACAGGCTTTTCTTTGCATGATGTAGGGCACCAGATTATAAACCTGGTGAATTTCCCCAGCCTTGGGGAAGTGTAAAATGCAATGCAATATAAGATTTGTGTACAATAGTTCTAATTCAGCAATTCTTTTCTCCTTTCCTCTGTCCTCTTTCTTAATGTAGCCAGTTGGCATAAACAAAATTGGGTCCAAAAAAGGAAGACTATAAAGAAGGTTAAGTAGTAGTAATCCCTTAACTGTCCTTTTTAGCCTGGTTTCTGAGAAGGATTGCATTTGGTCACTTTGTCTGTTTAACTTGGCCCCAAAAACTTCTGAGGTCATCAGTCAAATTCAGCTGAATTTGTGAGAATAGATACCACAAACATAATGAATTTCCTTGGAGTTTTATGAAAAGAGGTGGGTGCAAATAGGAGGGGATGCTATTGACTCCTTTAATGCTGGGGAAGAATGCAGTGTGAATTCCTGCCTGCTCTTAGGCACTAGACAATCTGTTCTTTAGCTCAGGTTTCTTTGTGACATGGACTTTTTGGAGTCTGCAGCACCAAGATTAATTGTAAATCATTCTTGAAGTAGGAGGGAATAATGCAGTATTGTAATACACGTGAAAAGTAATTTGGTCACGAGATGCACAAACCCACTGATATGGGGAATTTGAACAGATTACCTTGGAACCAAATTGCTGTGTTGACTACACAAGTGAGCTTGGTGCCATGAGGCTGCTTGCTGGAAGCTGGGAAGATCCAGTAGCTCCAGGCAGCATCCTGCCAATCACGGGCTGAGTGTGGAAAGGGGCCTGAAATGCCTTTTGCATGTAGTAACTGAAGTTCTACTTGTGCAGTATAAATTGTTATTTACAGAGCTCAAAATTAGTTGGGATGATGAGATCAAAGCCTAGATGTGCGTAAACAAGGTGATGTATCTATTACTTTGTTGTTTCCACTTTTCCAGAGAGAAGGAACTGGAATAAATTTGACCCTGCATGGAACAGAAGTTGAGTGTTGTCATCAGATTGGCTTTCCAGTCTATTAAAAAGTTGCTGGACAAGTCAGGCTTTTAAATAGGTCGTTTAAGCTTAAGTACTCTAAGTTGAATGCTGTGGTCATGACAATGACTCTCAATTCAGCGTTTAAAGAAAAAAAATCCATCTACTGCAGATATTTTAACATTTTGCTAGAGCAACAGTCAAATAAAGGGAATAACATAATTTCTGTCTCAAAGTATTTATACAGCATTGCATTTTAGTCACCAGAACACTGAAGACAAAAGCTACAGAAAAAAAAATATTCAGAAAACAGGAGAATAACTTATTTCTCCCATTTCTCCTTAGTCCCTTTTTGCAACAAGTTGCAGCCTTTGACATACTTTCCAACAGAAATTTCTGTCAGTCATTTCTGTTAGTGTTTAGACTTTTCTGTTAGGCAGCACACTTTGACAGCTGCAATTTTTTTTCCTCAAAATTGTCTAATGATTTCACTTCGTAGTCTTGAGCTTATTCTAAGCTAAAAAAAAAAAAAAAGATTATGTCATTGTTTTGAATTTACTTTCAGAAGCTGCTGAGGAAAAAAACACAACATCTGCCAAAATGTCAGTTTTATCATTTCAGTCTTTCCTCACCTGCAGTTTATCCTTGTTGCAGTCAGTGGTTGGACTAGTTCAGCAGAATTGCTGCAGCAAGTACATGGAAAATATCAAAAAGTCACCCAAATGTGAAAACATTCAGGACATTGAATTATGGTCTTCAGCTTTGTCTCCAGCATAAGAAGTTTTCGAATTTGCTGTCAGAAATGGCATCTCCTCTGTGTGTTCATTGCCATGTATACTATCTTATACTTGCCTCTTGAGGAAGTTTGTTGTTCCACGAATAGACAAGCCTGAGTATGTGTTCTGATGTCTAAAAATGCATTGCTAAAAGTATTTCCTTTCTGAATTTGTCTCCCTTCACTTTCTGGATGGATTCTGCCTTTTTCTTTATTTTCTCTCATTGAATTTCTGTTTACTGTATATATTTTATTAGACTGACCAAGACACTTCAGAATTTGCCCTGGTCACAAGAGAAAATCTCCTCAAAAATTTAGGGTTTTTAAAAGTGTGTTTAATGTGATTCTTTCTTCATTTTCTTTTAAATGACCTCTGTCAGCATTCTCTGAGGACACTAAAACTGGACTTAGTATCTGAAATGCAATCACACAAAAGAAGTAATGCAGAGTTCTTGTGTGGTGAAACAGGGAATTTTTATTCAGACTGCATAAATTATATTCCAGGTTAGGCCACGGTGTCACTCTAAGTATTCTCAGCCACTTGTTTGCCAAGGCTTCTAGCACCTGTTCCAAAGCAGTAATTCCCAGGAGACACTCCTGAGTCCTGGAGACATGACTTGCATTTCTTGTTTTGGATGGGTGATACAGAAATTCATATTTCATTGTTTGAGTCCAGATTATTCAATGTGCCTTGTAGCAGCTGCTATCAGGTTCATAACCTTAACTGGGACCTCACTGAAGTGCATCCAGGAACTGATCACGTCACAGTATTTCTTCTAAAAATATTGATCATGTAATGCAGAGAGTGAGTTTTTGGAAAGGTATCTCAGCATCATGTGAAGATGTTGGAAAAAGTTTTAAATTACTTGCCACCATGATTTCTGCATGGTCAGTGGTGCCATTTAGCCACCTTCCACTGAGAACCACGTGAACCAGCACTTCAGGTAGGGGGTGTCAGCAGCAACCCTCAAAGGCAAGGGTATGTCTCAGATCACAGTTCCTTTTGTGTCTGGTCTAGTGGAAGCATCTCCCTTCACCCATGGTTAACAAAATAGACTTTGATTAAATGCTGAAAGTCTTTCATCAAAAAAGTCCTTTAACAACTAGGTGAGGGTAGAAAAAAAAGTCACTTTTAAGCTCTATGGGGAGCAGAGAAGTCTCCCTTCCTCTCTGGTATCTCTCTTTACTAGTAGGAAAGCCCACTGATTTATGTATTAATCTTGCCACATTTAGCTGTGCTTTAGTCTAAGTGCTCTAGACAGTAATCTAGAAAAACATATATAAATATATATATCCTTAAAACCAATGAATTTACTTAATACAGGGCTAAAAGACAGAGTTACTTCTCCAACCTCCCCATACCTTCCAGCCACTTCAGTGGAAGTCTGGGTGGGTACTGGTACTTGGATCTTCCTTGTGGGAGACTTTGTATGAGGGCCAGGCAGCATTCATCTGCACCAAGATGGTAGTGGAGCCCTCTGAGAGGGGTTTTCCTGGGACCAGTGAAAGGGTCAGGAACCAGCAGGCCCAGTGTATTGGTTTGAAAACAAACCAGTAGGAGATCACAAGCCAGGATTAAAATTAATAGAAAAAAAAAATTAGAAAGAAGTGAAATAATATAAGAAAAAGCACTGACAAAGTCAGATGCAACCTGACACCCTGTTAGGGTGGTGGTAGCAGTCCAAATGAAGTAGTTCAGTTGAAGCAATGATCCTATGGAAGGTCTCATCTCCAGCTGAAGGTCCAGTGATAACTCTTGTCCTCTGGTAACCCAGTAGACAGAGCTGAGTTAGGCAGTTCTAAGGGCAGGTTATATCCAGGTGGGAATGCTTGGCTCCTCCCTCCTGGGTGGAGCATCTCACAATAAGATGAGATAAGTCCATGAGTCATGTGGTGGTTTCTTGATGGCCCATTGTCTGTTATCAGGGGTGGGTCATTAGCAGGCGATAACAGCTAATGGCCCACAGCTGGTGGTAATAGAATACTTAAATACATCCATATTGTAACCTTGGACACCCAGGTAAATCACTGCAGTTGCAGTGCCTGATCCCGTCCACTGTGCATTTGTTATAAGAAATGCAATTTTCCTGTTTGTGCTATAACATCAGATGAGGTGCTCTAACAGGCTGGCAAATGAAAGGTTAATTCCTTCAGAGCCAGAAGGCTTTTATCCTCCAGACACAAAATGGAGTAAGGTGAATTTGCTAAGTAAGGTAAACTAGCAGTACAAAACAGAGATCAGTGATCTGGGAGAGGAACAGGCAGAAATAAACCTGCAGGTAGCTGCAGAGTGATGCTGATCAGTGAGCAGCTGTCTGTGAGATGATCTGAAGCATGTGAAAGTTGAGAAACTGGGATATGGGCAGGAAAGCAGCACTCATCTTCATCTCCTGAATTTCAACACAGCTTAGGAAATCTTCCTCAAATAAAAAACTCTAATTTGAGTTTGCAAATCCAACTTTAAATTAAAGTAGGACTATATTGAGGCTTGCTGCAATCCCAATGAAACCAATGTCTCCCATTAACATAGCAGGGTTTTATTCCTTTATTGGCTTGAATAGCACATAAGATTGAAGGGTCTTGTTTGAACTTCCATTTCACATAAATGTTAATGCATTTAAGAACACCCTGCCTACATTTGAACTCCTCGAAGATCCTTCGAGGGTGTTTTTTTTAAGTTTCCCAAATATTCTTATGAAATTCATTAAAATACATCTCTTAGAACATTTTCACATATTAAAAAGAAGCATTTGTCCCTTTACACGGTAGCGATCCAAATGACATTGTTTAAAATTAATCAGTTGCAGTAGTCTTTTTAACACCAGAACTGGTCCCTTGCAAATTTTCCTTAATGTATTTTTTTGAGACTTTTCAGCTTTTTCCCTCTTACTCTACTTGCATGTAACATCTCTTCTTTCCAGTTTCTTTCTTTGTGCACTGAAAACCCTCAGTAACTGCTGCAGTATTTAGTACTCTGCCACTGTTCTTGCACATCCTCATGCTATCAGTAACTGCTGTAATGTGCTCTTCTGGATAAATCATGGGAGTTTTCAAGCATCTTGCATGTGTTCCCAAAACAAGGGGACTGTGTGACAGCATAGGAGTCTCAGGACAAACTGAAAGTCTGTGATAAAACACACCAGTCAATACAACTAGGAAGCAGGAATGAGTCTTTTTTACTCCCATGGCCTCTTTTACTGTGTCAGCAGCCTGAGTTGGAATCGGAGGAGCAGCTTCATCTGAGCTTTCCTTTCTCCCAGACTTTGGTATCATTTTAGTCCCTTAAGTGTCCATTGCAGGTGCATCACACCGCTTCATTGCCATAAAGCAGATGGAAATCTGCTGCTAAGGGAGCTGACAGTTCTGCCATACAGGGCACAGCCTCTGGCAAAAAAGCTGACTGCACTAGTTTTGCATCATCCACTCCCTGTGTCTGCATACAGGGTATTTTGGAGAAGGGAGTAGAAGAGAGAGCTTTGGTGTGGCTCTCATGGCCCTATACATGCTGTAGGTCAGTCCTAAGGCATCTGCCCTGGGAGCCCCTGGCACTGGAGTTCTCCCTTTACAGAGCTTCAGCCTCCAGACTGCACCTGCTTTTCTCTTCTCCAGAAACACTTGCAAAGGCTGGTTCCTAACCTTTGTTCTAATCTCCATCGCTATCATCCTTGAAGATGTGATGCTGTCCTGTAAAAGGGGCCAGGCTTGACTTTGTATCGCTGGTAACTGGTACCTCCAACAGGAATTATTTTTTTTAGGGGGTGGAGGAGGTGGAGAAAGGACCTCTCCAAGACACTGGGTGAGATGGCTGGTCTGTTAAATCTACATGATTTTTGGCCTTTCCACTTGACAAGAGACAAAGCAGGGAGTCACTCTTTCAATGTGTTTAGCAATAGCAATTCCCCCTCCTTAATTAAATAGCTGGCCACCAATGTATGCTGGCATGGGCTTTCACATCATCTCACTGGTGTCTGAGATAGTGCAGCTAGAGTAAAGCTTAAACTAGTGAAAATTATGTTGAGGGCCTGTCACAACCCAGAAGCAGCAGTGATGTCCGTGATAAATTCTCATCACTGAACAAAGAGACCAATCTACATGTCAGGGAATTCTTATGCCTTATAATTGTCTTAATTCTGGCCCCTAGCCCACTCTTTAGTCTCAGCAGTGTTGGTTTGCCTGTGGCTTGGCTAAGGGCTTCTGCTTGGGTTAGTCCAGACACAACCTCCACTCCTACTAAAACATATTGTTTCCTTTCAGATTTGTTAAAAGGACTAGTATAATGAATTTGCCATGTTGCCCAAAACCCTCTCTTGTTCTTCAGGTGAAGGGGTGGATCATGCAAGGGGTGGTGGTCTGTCCTAGGTTGCAATATTGATGTTTTTAAGTATTCTATTACCACCAGCTGTGGGCTGTTAGCTGTTATCACCTGCTAATGGCCCACCCCGGATGACACACAATGGGCCATCAAGGACCCACCACATGACTCATAGACTTCCCTCATCCCATTTTGGGATGCTCTGCCCAGGAGGGAGGAGCCAGGTGTTCCCACCTGGATATAACCTGGCCTTGGAAGTGCCTGAGCTAGCCCTGTCTACTGGGTTACCAGAGGGCAAGAGCTACCACTGGCCCTTCAGCTGGAGACCAGATCTTCACAAGATCACCGCTTGAACTCAACTACTTCATTTGGACTGCTACCACCACCCTAACAGGGTGTCAGGTTGTATCTGACTTTGTCAGTGCTTTTCCTTGTATTACTTCACTTATTTTTAATTTCAATCTTGACTTGTGATCTCCCATTGGTTTGTTTTCAAACCAACACATGGTCCAAGCATGAGTGGCACTGACTGCACACTGAAATGGTTGTAGTACAGAGTTCTCGGCTCACTGCCAACCCCTACTGTGGGCTTCCCTGAACAAATCTTTTGTTCCGGAGTGCCTTGCTTCATATGGAACCATTCCAGTAGTGTCTCCCAGTTATCTCCTGACTCTGTTGACAAGGGGACACTATCCTTTCCATCCTTGTCTGGGGTAATTGCCACCACAAGACACCACCACAAAAGAGTCAACATGATTATTGAGGAGTAGACTGGGCTATTCCCATTCTGAGATGCAGCAACTCACCCTACCTATGTGGTCTTTTTTTCAAGCAATCTGCAAGATTTCCTTTTACTTAGCCTTTTGCCACATTAGTAGTCTATTCACTTCCCGTTCATTTTGCTCCCAGAAAGAGAGCCATTCTGAGCATCCCTGAAACACTGCATGTAAATCAATATAGACGTAGTGGGGGTCAATGTTCTTGGCTTCATTCTTTATGGCACTCAAAATTGCTATAAATTTGCCCACGTGGGCAGACCGTTTCCACTCTGTGGTTATCTTATCCCTGGAATCAACGTGCAGAGCAACTTCTTGATATTTCCATATCTTGTTTTCTCTTTTGGAGGAGTCGTCAGCAAACCATATGTTTGGGAGTTAAATAGGGGAGCTGTTTCTGTGAGGGAACTTATATTGAGTCCATCATGGTCAGTTTAGTACTCCCTGTATTGGAAGGTCTTTTGGTGGGCCTTTTTTAACATCGTGGTCATGACAGTGGTGTTCTATCTGCACATACCACTTTCTGACAGTTTCACATTGGGCCAGCCCTGGAGTGGGTGGAGCGCCTGCTGTCACTGCTTTTTAACACCTGAAAAGGCGCTTCTTAACACGATGGGTTGGCATTTAATTATTTTGTCTGCCTCCTGTAAAGCTATGCTTACTACAGATAGTCATGAGGTGAATATAGTTTTTCTCCATCTTTGAAGCTTTTGAAATTGAATTCTATAGGTTGTGTAGGCCTTTTGGGTCCCTATCAATATGAACTGATAACCCATGGATGCCGAAATCCCAGTCAATATGCAAGGGGTCTGTGGGGTGTTTGGGCCCTAGCGCTTGGTATACCACAGCTTCAAATATAGGCAATTTCAAAGCCTCCTCATGGACTTGTGTCCAATCTCAAACAGCCCTTTTCCATGTCAGATCATATAGGGAATGGGCAATTCTGGAAAAGTCAGGAATGTGTTTTCTCCAAAACAGTAATAGTTGTATGGCATGTTGCAATTCCTTCTTATTTCCTAGCATCCCAATCTGATCCAGAGTGGTTAATGTCTCAGGGGGAATGCCTATTGTCAGGCCTTAACACCAGATGCCTAAGAATTTTACCTCAGAGGAAGGGAGATGAACCTTCTCAGTCAGGCTATGGAGTCCCAAACTCTCCAAATGAACAATTATCTTTGTCTCAGTCTGGTCCACTGCCTTCAACTCTGGGCAACCAATCAGCACATCATCAATATATTGGCAATCTTGACGTGCTCTTCTGGGCCAATTTGGGCCAATTCTTGAGCTGGAGCATAAAGAACATGGGTGCCTGAATGCCAGTATCCATGGGGAAGTTGAGTAAGGGTATACTGCTCTCCTTCCCATGTAAATGCAAACTGTTCCTTGCCTGACTCTTGCAGGAGGACTGTAAAAAATACACCTTTCATGTTGATAGTTGCCAGAACAGGGTGATCTTGTTCCTGGATAGCCAAAATCAGCCATATTAGGAACTGCAGCAGTTAAAGGGCCTGTGTTTGCATTCACATGCTGGTAGCCAGTGGTCAGCTGCCACTTCCTGTTAGGTTTACACACACTGGCAAAAGAGGAGACTGAGTAGGGTTAATTATCCCCGGTCCCATAAGTCACTAATGACAGGGTTAATCCTTTCCTTTACTCCTGAGGGTAAGATACAAGGTTTTACATTTGTTACGTTAGAAGGAGGCAAGAATGGTGATGCTTGTAGTAGTCAGACTGCAGCAGGGGCAAGTCCAAACACACATCTCCTTCCCCTCAAATCAGCCCATGCCTTCCCCTTTAGTAGATCCAAACCAAAAATAGTCATAGGTATATTCCCTATTAAGTATTTCTGCGGGAGAATTTTCTCCTGGAAGCCAGCACTTCACCTTTAGCTGTTTGTTGCAGCCGTGAGTTTCCAAAAAACATCAATCACTTGAATTTGTTTAGGTCTGGGTTTAATGCCACATCTTGTGGCTTCCTTATTGTGGCGAGCAGACACCAGTCCATGTTAGTATCACTGAACTCTTACACTTTATTGTTTAATCATCTTAACTCTGCCAACTAGCCCACTATTTAGTCTCAGAAGTGTTGGCTAACAAGATAACAACTTTTATAATTAACACCAGCTGTTAGATCCTGTGTTGATCCTGCTGCTGTGGATAGTCTGGATTTGGGGTTGACAAGGAGAGAGAGAAAAAGAGAGCAAGGGGAACTGATCCACTTCCTTTTACAGTTTATCTGGTGCACACCACTTATGTAAAATAAGATTTTCCATGCCATTTGCACCATAGAGTCAGTCCTTTTGAGTCCTCCAGGAGATGATTCAGCGGGCTTGATGCAGACCCACAGGGCATGGGTCTCAAGGCTCAGAACAGCACTGCCCCACCTCAGCGGGACTCTCTCTTCCAATCACCACTTCCTGTCGCAACAGTCAGAGTGCCTGAGACAAAACATGCTCAAGTGCTTATGCTTGGTCTTCCACAGAGCCCTTTCAGCCCCTATCACCTGAGAAATGGTAGAATTTATCATTGAGATGCATCAGTTTGCAATAGCTTTCCTCCATTTTGCAGAAATATAAAAGCGTAACATGTCAGTAAAGTTTTTATTCTTGCCAGTGCCATTTACTTACATTTTGTATTCCTGAAGTATTTACTTTTATCTGAAAGAAGTCCATGAATTCAAGGTTACAGCAGAATTGCATCATGTGTTTTCATTTTTGTGTAAAAAATTTTTTTGTCTTGTTTCTATCTGCACTGGTTTTGTATTTCCTATGTATATTTGGCAAGTGAACTGTCTGGTAAACAACTAATTTTAAGCAATGATTGGAGTGTTTAATAAATTCAATTAGTAAATGAGTTTTGAATTTTCTACTACTTCTGTTGATGCCACAAACCTAATTTTAAAAGTTATAATCAAGTCAGGTAATGAAATATACTGTGGTCAGTCAAAAGCCTTAATATGATTTTTTTTCTCTTTCTGAAGAGCAAGTTTAAGGACAACAATTGTTAAAACTTTGGAAATTAGTGTGGAAAAAGAAACCAAGAGAGGAGGGATAAAAATTCAGAGAGTAAGAAAGCAAAACTTATTTAATGCATTATTGACAATGAGTTATGGTCCTAGGAGTGAAATGCTATAGGCACATGGCCTATATTGTGATTATTTTTCTTGGAAAATTATTTATGTGTCTTGGTCAATACAATACATTGTATTGTATTGTGCACCAGTACAATAAAATTTTTTCCCCTAAAATAATATGAAGAGTTTTATACTTATAGAACATTTTTCATTGCATATTAAATGTGTCTCACAAACTTAAATATAATTATTTTCAATCATATACTTTGCACTATTTTCTGTAAAATTTTATTTCTTTATATCAATATTTAGAGCAGTTGTTTTTCACTAATATAAACCAGAGCTAGGATTGTTTGCATTCACACTTGAATTTATGCTAGAAATGTTTTTTCAGTCATTTCTTTACTGCATTGGGAATTAGAATAAAAGTAGTAAGGACAAGACAGAAAAATAAATTTTATATCATGAGTAAGACAAAAGAAGACCAATTGTGAAGTCTAATTACCGGAAATAAACCTGATATATTAATGTCTCTTTTTCTTTAGTTCTGACAGAAAAACAGTTCCTTTTAAATCATGAGTTCATGGACCTTATTAAATGCAATATAAGCTCTTGGGAAAGAGTTGATGGAAAAATATTTGAATATTTAAAATATTTGAGACCTACTTACTCCTGTTTTATCTCTCTCTTAAAGTTTTTGGCATCTCCTGTGCTTGTAGCACACTGAATCAGCCAACGAAGGGGATCTGCCTGGCTGCTTGCCTGAATCACATTGTATGAGCTATGCTCGTCAATCCCAGTGGTTAAGTACTAGAAACACACTTTCTTTTAAGGGCTCTCCTTTTTGAAGATGCAAAAAACAAATGATCTTAGATGAATATTTTTAAAATATGTAAAATCTTAGGGATGAATCACTGTCAATTCAAACAAATTTTTACTGCAACTATGCAAGCTCTTTGTCATAGATCAGGGACTTAGCTTTTTAAAACCAGTATCAAAACTACAGGCATTTTATTAAGCTGAATACTCATTAAGGTAGTCAGATTGCTTTTCTACACCGTTGACTCAAGAAACAGATCAGTGAGTATCATAAATCAGTGTAAAAATGAAGTTATTCATTCACAGACTCACAGCAGCGTTGTTTGGGAGAGCCTCAGCCAGTCATTGGGTCCCATCTGCTGTTCAGAGCAGACCATCACCAACACTAGACCGAGTCAGCTGTGTTGATGTCTAGGCGTAAATCTTAAAAGCTTCAAAGTACGCACATTTCGCAGGATTTTTCTGAAAGATGCACTACATCCCCACTGAAAAAGTTTTTCCTAATGTCCAACCTCAGTCTCGCTACAGTGTTTGGCCCCTTGTCGTATCATTTTCTAGTGCCAAGGACCTGTGGGCTTTGTCACCTTTGCAACTACCCTTCAAGCAACTGCTGGTTGCTCTTGCAGTTTCTTCTCTTTGCCCAGCTCCTGCAGCCCCTTCTCATGGTGCCCTCGGCCCCGTGGCAGCTCTCCCCTGCCTCACTGCTTTCTTGGCACACTTAAGGTTGGGAATCTCAAAGTAGATCCAAACTAGAGCACAGGAACTTTCCTGGATGCACGGGCCACAGACTGTAGTCCAAAATGTCGTTTGCTTTACATATGAGAAGAATAATAAAATGGAAAAAAATTATCCTTATTTTAAAATGTTGGGAAATGATGGGATATGAGCAGGCTTCAGAAAGTGACCTTGGGGTTAAAGCAAGTCCTGTTGATGAAATTACCATCTCTGAGACCAGTAGCAGCAATGTAGTGAAACAAATAAACAAATACCATGCCAGAGGAATGATCAGAAAAGAAGCAAAGAACAACAAAGCACAGCACCATGCCCTTTTGCAACTTAAAAATTAGTTTGTGCAGTTTCAGTCCTATTTCAGAAGGACTTGCTAAAAGCAGTAAAGATAAAAGAGTTGCAAAGGTGAACAAAGACTGACTCTTTACTAGTCATAGATATTATAAGTAATTCAGAATTCATCAGCATGTGATCAATCAACTAAGTGAAGGCAGAAAGATTTGTAAAATTGTGAATGGCATGGATGAAAGAGGATTTTTCAAGACAATAACTAGTAGATATCACATTATCAGTTGGCAGCAAATGCAAAAATGAAGGTATTTTTAACAAAATGAGTAGTTAATCTGTAATTTCTTTCTTACCACTGGATGTTTTGAATACTGGAATTCTACTATGAATCAAAACCAGAACCTGGACAAATAAAGAAAAATCCACTGTGGATTATTAGAAGTCATATCTCTAGCTTGGTAAGTGCTAGTGCTACAGATTGCTAGAGGCTGAGAAAGTACCCTGGGAAAATATTCGCAACATGCTTGCTGTCCTATCTATGTTTTTATTAAGCATTTGCCACTGGCAAGTGTTGGAGGTAGGACACTGGAAGCTAGAATATTGCTTGGTAATCCCATACAGCTGCTGGATATGTATGTTTTCTGTTTTAATGAAAATAATATTTCTAATATTATTTTTTTCTCCTGAATTTAAATAAAATAAAAAGACCATAATACGTAGATTTCTAAATCCTCCACAGAAAGAGCACTTCTGTCCTCTTAATGCCTATCCACCTCCTAAGTCCAGTGGTGTGAAATGGAAAAGTGTGAGCTGACTTTATTATAAAGTCCAGTGGGAATATGGTAACTGAGAAACAGGCAATTTGGAAAATGAATTTGCTACCCTGTCAAATATTTGTCATATCTTAATCCTCCTGACACCTCTCCTGCAGGGAAGTAAAATAATAAAAAAGGCTCTCTAGCCTTTTTGTTATTTTATGTGTATTGTTCCTAATTAGCAAGAGTTTCCCCTTCCATGTATAGATGTCTAGCTTATGAGCTTTATTGAGTTAGAGGCAAGGCTTCAAAATAGACAGTGACAACTTTTCCTAGGGCTGGAAAAAACTTTTTTGGGGATACTGTGTTTCTAATACTGCAAATGAAAGTGTTCGGCCTAAGGTTAGTACATGCTTTGGTTTTTCACATTAGCTACAGTCTTCTTCAAAACTATGAGAGTGATTTCTTTTGTGCTGTCAATACAACAGTGAGACATTTTCCCCCTCGCTTTTCAGTGAAACCTAAATAAAAGTAGCAGAGCCAATTTCAAAAGGCCACTTGAAGACATTTTGCAAACACTGTGCTTTAAATTAACTTCAGTATATAAAGCCATACTCTCAGAGCATACTAAAAAAAAGCGGAATCAGTATCTAGAGAGTCCCACAGCTTTTTCCTCTGTGGCCAGCATCAAAACCATTGAAGTTCTTGAGAAACTTTCTGTTTGATGTGAAAGGGCTTTGTATCCAAACTAATTGTGGGATGTGATTAATCTCTGTAGCAACTCTGATACGGACTTTTGGCCAATTTTGCAGCTTCAGTTAGCGTGTGGCAGTGTTGAGGGCTTTTGTGCTTCCATGGGCATAGCTGTCTTGCAGACAGTTTAACATTTTTGCCAATGTGAGCATCTTAGCCTCACGTACCTGTCTTCCAAGGCAGGTAGGAATTACCATGAGCTTCTGCCTTCCCTGGCTGGCCAGACCCATCTACATGCAGCAGTTAATACGCCTGGGACAACCCATGTTGAGCATCATGGCTGAGATCCTGGGCTGCCAGGTCGTGGGGTGAAATCCAGGCTGCCACAACTCTGGTACTGGCAGGGAGCATCACATCACAGCTGACAGTGCTGCTGCCTGGGGGTGTCTGTCCAGAGAGAGTGGCGTGGCCCTGCTTTTGCTCCTGTCCCTACCCTGACAGGCTGTAGCTACAGCCTTCTCTTAGGTCTTCAAGGGTTGTTCACGCAGATGGGTCAGTTATCCTTGTATAGCTTTTGCTCCCCCATCCACAAGCAGCCCAGGTTATTCCTCCCCACTGACCATGCCACCCCCTGTGCCTGCTCAGTGCTGCTACCATGCAACACAAGCTTTGGATCACGGATAGAATTTAAAGAAGATAATAGATAACAACCTGTCCATAACTACATCAGGAACAGACGTTGTGTTTTAAAAGTGTAATCTCAGGCTCTTATAGCTATCATTTAAAAATAAAAAGAAAAAACCCAATGAAGAGCAAAGCTGAACCTGTCATATAGAAGGTCTGTAGTGTAGTAATAGTACTATATAGTATTAATATAGTATATATTGCTGTTGGTGCTTAAATACTGTTCATGCCTGCACACTAAACATCACTTTTTAAAGCTCTCCTCTAATACTTTGGATTGGAAGGAAGAAAGAAAATAAATTCCATCTTTCTACACCTCTCTGGCAAAGGCTATAAATCACTTTCTCTTTGGGGACAAATATATAATCTCTGACCTTAATAAGGAAACAGAACAACCAAAAGCAATTTCTCCCGTTATAAAACTGTGCATACATAAGCATTTTAGAAAACCTGACTTTTGATAGGAGTATCTGAAGAAAAGCAGAATTCTCAGAGAGCCAATGAATTTCTATTACTAGGCACAAGAGAAAACTGCTTTGAATGTTTTCAGCGGTAAATTAGTAGGACGTGGAAGTAGTATATTTGGAGTCCTGTGCATTTCCTTACAAATTATTGATTTCCTAAGAAGAAAAAATATTTCTGTACTATATAGATGGCAAAATTGTGATCCATACCTTATTTCTAGGATGCTTCCTTCAAATAGGAAATGGAAGAGGCGAAAGTTTCTAAACTTGGTCATACACTAAGGAACCTGAGGAATAGTAGGTTGTCTTAGGTTACAATGTAAGATGTAACCAAAAGTATGTATTCTATCGCCATCTGTTAAAACCAGGTGGGGCAATGTTCTTTATCTCTTCCATGACACATCCCTGATAACTCCCTCCAGAGGGATATCTTCTGTTAATGGGCCATCCAGCCTCACTGCATGACTCATAAAATTACATCATCCCATTGTGAGATGCTCCGCCCAGGGGGAGGAACCAAGCATTCCTACCTGGATATAATCTGAGGTTTGGAACACCACAGTTAGCCCTACCTACTGGCTTCCCAGAGGACAACAGCTACTACTGGACCTTCAGGTGAAGACCAGACCCTTCTACAGGATCACTGCTTCAAGAGAACCACTTCATCTGGACTGCTACCACCACCCTGACTAACAGGGTGTCAGGTTGTATCCTGACTCTGTCAGTGTTCTTGTACTATTGCATTTATTTTAATTTTCCTATTAAATTATAATTCTGATTTGCAATCTCCCAGTGGTTTGTTTTTAAACTAATACATAGGTTCATACTCAGTGCAGAGCCCTGAGTTCAAAGTAAGCACAAAAACTCCCAGTATGTCATACCCACCCTACTCCTCTGAACTGTCCATTAGTAAACTGTTGCACAGTGCCAGTGATGATAAATAAGGAAATAATAATTGTATAATTGGTAATGCCTATTTATTTCCCATGCAGTTGGTAACTTTGAGCTTTGGTTTATTTTCTAGTCTAATTCCCTATTACTGTGGTCCATGTTCCAAAGGCAGAGCTTCAGTAATTCAAGGCAGATAACGGATACATGCCTTGGTATTTTTTATCACTTTAGTCTTAAAATTCCTTTTCCTATTTTGCTTTCTCTTATTGGTGAATTTTCAAGTATGAGGCTTGCATAGGATACCATTTGGTATTCTTCATTTAACACAAAGACTCCATGAATAAAACATATTTGTCACATGATCACAGAATATTCTGAGTTGGAAGGGACCCAGAAGGCTCATCAAGTTCAACTCTTAAGCGAATGGCCCATACAAGGATCAAACCCACCACCTTGGTGTTACTAGCACTGTGCTCTAAGTAACTAAGCTAATGATGCCCTGTGAAACCTCCTCATAAACAACTTCAAACAGGGATTAATTAAATTTGATTAATCACTCACTTGTGTCAGTGCAATTTAAGCAGGATTCATTTAAATTTAAGAAAGAGGAAAAGCTGGCCAACGTGGGCCATTAAAGAGCATGGATCAGGGTGCTGAGCAGGATGTCAACTTCAAAGCAGGCTTTCTCCCCAGAGCCAGCCCACATTTTTGTAGTGACACAGACAAAATGAGAGTTCTGCTCCAACATGCTGGTGTTGGTGGCCTTGTCCTTAACCTCTACAGACTGCACCATTCAGGATAGGGAGTAGAGGGTGAGTCCTAGGAGGGACTGCATGAAAGAGGACAGGGTAGTAAGCGTAAGTTTTGAGGGGCAGTAGGTTACAGTCATAAAGTGGCAGAGCATGGCGATGGGCTGAAGTCACAGAGCTCTGGGCAGGAGGGAGGTCTGTGTGTCTCCCCTCACTCATATGTGCTAGCTTCTCTGCTGAGCATGTGTGTTCTTCCAGCCCAGCATGCAAGTCATTCTCCCTGTTGGAGGTGAGGACAGGGCTGGGAGCTGCCCTCCCTCCTCTCCCAAACCATCCACTGCTCCCAGGGTGAGCAGCAGCAGAGGTTGTCCAAGCAGCAGTGGCCCTTCTGTCCTCAGGTTTTTGAATGTCCTTGGCAGCCACCTACTCCATCTACTTCTGTTTACAATTATAAAGATTTTCTACTCTCAAATTGCCTATTTCATACCCATGTGGTTCTAATATTTTTTACAAGAATAACTGTAATTGCAATGCTTTTCTTGGTTTCATCTACAGAATCATTATTCAGAGCAAAAGACGGGATTCAGCAGCCTTAAGTGTTAAAAGGACTGAAGGTTTGGGGTGGAATTCTGTGAAAATGTGAATATGATATAAGCAATGGATTACTTGATTTTATTTTCATGAGTTTGGTTAGATTCTTATTTCCTTTGTGATGACGCTGACTCCTGGACTCCAGATATTTCATGTTTGTAAGTCAAGGAAGTTTTTCCCAGTAGGATGACACCTAGAAAAAATGCATCTATAAGAAATAGATGTATTTGATGTGGTAGAATTATAATAAGAAGAATAAAAGATTTTTTAAATTCAGGCTCAAACTTCAGAAATAAATGAAAGGCAATTATATTAGCTATTTTACATGGCAAGAAAACAAAGCTATTGTATCTATAACATCACATCAATCTAATCTCAAGCATTTGCTTATGTATATACAAATATTCCTTAAACCTGTTCAAATAAGGCCTCACTTGTCAAAGCTGAAAGATGATAAACCAGTGGCCATAATTTAAAAACCCAACATATGTTTACATTTCAGTATTCATAACAGATAAATTCAGTTTTGCATCATAAATCTAACTTATAGTTTCTACATAACTCATTCATAATATCAGAAGGTGATATCAGTTTAAAGCTAACAAATATTTTAAAGCAGTTAGTGTAGAAAGAACATTTATTAGACATATTGCACTCAGAAATCACAAGATTGATCAAAGGAACAATGACAAGGGAAAAAAAGGAAATGTTATTTTAATTTTTTCTTTTAACTGTAGTAGCCTCTCTTTTAACAGCTCTCAGCATGAAATTCATGTGAAACATAGTATAGGCAAACATCACTCAGATCCTCCAGACGAAGCTCCTGGCTAGTATCTTAGACAAACCCCCATCTTTGGTCTTTCAAGCCTTATGCTGCCTTGCAAAAATATCCAGTATCTTTTCCAAAGATACTTGCCAGGGTGTTATAGATGCCAGTCTGTCATGCCTAGAAAGCTTTTGGCTCGTTCTTATCTGAGTTAGCTCTCCAAGAGAATAGTGATTGTGTCAGACACAAAAACTGGTCCTTGGTTTGTGCAATGGTATGGGTTGCCTTCAGTGTTTACAGACATTGCTATAATGTTTTTGATATTTCATAAAGGCTCACACCATCCAGATTGATGCTGAGCTGCCACAACAGCCAGAAATATCTGTAATTAGAAACATGATCAGGTATTGAAAATTGAATGTACTCCTCTCAACATGTCAACTTCTTTAATACGAGCAATTTTGTTTGCATGCTTAGCAAGACTGAAAGGGTTCTTTTGGCTAGTACCCACTTTCTCAATACAGAGCTTCAACCTTGTATTTAAATCTTTCTGTCATTCGGTGTAAATCCAGAATACTTCCGTTCCCATTTTCTACTGCTCTTGTCACTGTGCTCTTGAGATTGATGCTATGTTCCAACCAAACTGTGGATGTATTTCACTAGAAAAGAACGTGACTTAACATGAGTAAACACAGAGTTTGTAAAAGTGGCTGGAGATCATTCGTGATGAAAGTGCTGTGCTGCAAGTATATATTTGCTGGCCTGGATAAACACTACTCACTGATTTGACCAGCTGAAAAATACAGCTAAGTCAACTAGAACTTGTATGGAACAGAATATGTCTCTGGAGATTATCCAACTGATATGATGACTAGATACTTAAATTTTAAATTTTTCATCACCTTAAATTAAAAAAACAAAGAAAGATACTTAAAATTCCTATCTGGATGCAGATGTAGAAACTCATGTTCATCCTACTATTTGGTTTATTCAACGGTTCTTTGGACTAATGTGGTTTTTTCAGTATTCTTTTGAAAAAAAAATAGAAAGATGGAAAGTTCATATTTTATTGCTTTAGCTTGAATTTCCACATTTGAAGAGACTGATAACATAAGGCAAACAGTCAGTGCTACAATGCAATTTATAATGGCCTTTTCCTTTGCCAAAATGCTGATTAAGAGAGTTCTGACCTATATTTTTTTTTACAACAGTGACCTTTCCCATATACAAAAAAATGGAAGTGCTGATAATTAACCTCAATGAAATGTGACTTAAACAAGGTACCAGATTTTTCTAAGTTCCTAAGTCAAATATTCTTTTCTTCTTAAAATACCTGATTCTGTGTGTGGCATTGTAATCTCAAAGGTTGAGGCTAGAGGCTAAACTTAGAGAAGCAATTTTCAGAGACAAAGCAGGCAACTGTAAATATTTTATTGTGTAGCTCCAGATTTCTGTTTAAAAAACAAGTACTTCAAGACACTGCCAACCAAACAATTCTATGATTTTATGATTCTAAGTTCATGAGTTTCACCTTTCTTGCATCATTAATCTGCAAGTGTACTGACTACAGAAGCGCTCAAATTAAGTCTCTATAACTAATTACTTATAGACCTGGGTGAGCCTGGAGTTTCACCCAAGAACTGAATTTGCAAATCATCCTTTATTATTTTAAGAAAAAAAATAATCTGCATCTGAACCCTATAAAATTTGTCTTGGGGCATTAAACCTGAAGATTAATTTTGTGGCATGGGTCGAACATCCAATATTTATACTGGCTGATGAAAACACCAGCTGTGAACAATCAAATCAAAATAATAAATACCTGTTTTCTCTATTGTGTTTCTGAGGAAGAAGCAGTTTATTGTACTAGCTTTTGCAGCTGGCCTTTTGTCAGTTTATTTTACATGAAATGGTTATGGGAAATGAATTAGTCAATCTGTTTGTAGAGTTGGCTCTTGCAGAAAAAAGATACCCACTGAAAAATACATTGCTATAAAAAATATTTGTCAATTTTTTGTCTGTTGGATAAAGCAGAAAAAAAATTCTAAAATTGACTGGGAGATGAACTGATGATTTTGGATGTGTCACAGTGACAGAAGAGGTTAGGATCATTAATATTATAACCATTATCACAATTTTGACTGTGTTGGAGTCTGCAATTCAACAAAGGATCAACATTTATTGATATGAATTCATGTCCAAAACCTGGAAAATAACAGTCTAATCCAGGAAGAAATCTTTCTTTTCTGTCTAGTTGAGATGTCAGGTGTAAACAGTTAATTAAGTTTATGCAAAAGCCAAAGGTATTTCTTTGTATATTGAAAATAGAAAATTGAAATACTGTCAGCAGGTTCTGGGTTAAGTTTATAAAAATTATAGAGAGGATGGCTCTCTTTTGGTGTTTTTTCCTTCCATGTTCAATTTTTCTTTTTTATTTCATCTTTCCAGCGGCAGTCCATTTCCACTTGAAAAACAGATTGAAAAGTTTTCTTGCATTACAAGATCCCAGAAACAACTTCAGTGAAGCAAAATAACTGAGCTACCAGAGATCAATGAGAAGCAAGTGCAGCAAGGGAGGTACAGGTCAGTTCTCTTGTTATCTTCTGGTCTTTTTCCATTTCCTTTTATTGTCAGAGCAACTTGGAGAGCTTTTTCCTGTATCTCCATAGTGAACACATTTTATCGAAACTAAACTCAGATTATGATGATTTTAGAATCTCTGCAAAATGTATTATTTTTTAACTATTTTTGTGTGTTTATTGCTTACATCAGGTGCTGTTTCTCAGTAAGTCCTAAGAAAATTATTTCATAACATAAGCTGTTATCCCAGTCATTGCCTATGAGGTTTGTAGAGTAGTACCTACAGTTTCTTGTAGCTGAAGGATTGTTTTACTTGAGCCACCAGTTCTTTACTCTTTGTGGTCGTAGCTGCTGCCATCCAATTTCACTGAGGTTGAATAAGATTTAATTATGGTAAATTGTCTATATCTGTTGGCCCCTGTGCATAGCAATCTGCATAGATAGGACAGTTTTGCACATGACAGAAATGCCTCATACACATCATGGGGGAGTAACACATTTCCCTTTGTAGAAGGACATCTGCTACCCTCTGGTATATGGTTTCAAAACCCAGATGGGCCAAAGAGGTTTCAGCTCTGATCAGCACGTCAGCACAATTCTGACTGCTCTGTACATTATCACTCTCTGTTGTTAAAGGTGATTTTTCTGAGGTTTACTCGTTTGGGTACTACTGTAGTATCAAAAACTAAGTCAAACAATTCTGCTCCATTTGCTCTCTCATAGTCTTTTTTTTATTTAAAAGAGGAACTGATGGTACTACTCTACAAATCTGAGGATTTCTGAACAACTTTCATAAGGAGATACATATATTCAACAATGAAAATATCTTGATTCTCCTTCCTTACTTCCCTGGAAAAGGTCTGATTTGGGCTGGGTAATTCTGAACATAAAAAAATAGCATGAGAACAGAATGTGGACTCATGTCTTCCAAAGAAAGTACCCCTCTGCTCCACTTATTATTGACAGTGAGCTCTGAGCTCACCAAGCAGGCTCTACCTTAAACAGATTTGGGAGAGAGGATCTGGTTCATATTCAACAACATTTCATGATCACGTTTTAAGACATTGTTTGATCGGTATCTGCTACTACAGATGCTGATGCTGAAAGCAGAGTGTTCTTATTGTTGCCTGTGAGTTTTGTTTGACTGGTCTTTAATCCAACACTTGATTTTATCCATTCCGAGCTACTGTGACATATATTGCATAGCTTCATCTTTCAAATCAGTCTTACTATGCAGTAAAGTTTGAAAATCAAGCAACTTCTCTAAACAGTGACATTAACAACCAATAGATCTTTCTTTAAACAGCCTCTTGACAAATACAAAATATTAGCACATTTCACAGATTTGAATAGTCACAAACTGTTAAGTCAGAAAAATACAGCTGTGTTCATCTAATCTTACTTGGATAACAGGAATTACAATATGGACAATTATCTGGAATAATTCATACAAAGTACAAATCCATCCAAAGTATGAATTATTGTTGAAATTAGGGAAATTATTATGCTGCTGTTATAAAAACTGCTCCTCAATAATCAGTTTGGCACTGTATTTTCCAGTCATGTAGCTGGAAATTCTTTCATGTCTCATCCCAATGTAATGAGCAAAATTTGGTGACAGAAATGGCGTAAGACAATGAACAAGCCTGTTAGACACTTTCTGAACTAAGCTGAACTATGGAACAGAACAAAATTAGCAGAGTCTGAACAGTGAAGACAGGAGAAGTGAAGCATCCAGCTCAGAGGCGGACAAGGTTTTAAAAGGTTTTGTTTTTTGTTTTGTTATACAAGGCCAAAGGAAACACCTAAATTAAAAGGAAATTATAGATAAAGAAGGAAAAAAACTTATTTCAAAAAAAGATACAGGTGGAACAGAAGAAGACTGTGGAAACTGAGAAACGTCTATCATAGGTAGGAGAGGGAAATCTTGAAATTCTGTGAACAAAAAATTTGCTGCACTGAGAGAAGATGTGTTGGCAGGTAAAGAGGTCTTCTAGAGTTCTTAAGAGGACACCACTACATGGATGAAGTAATGTTATATCAACATCATTAACTTTTTGAGCCAAACGTGAAAGGTCATTAAACTTCAAAGATGAGTTACACCAGATTTACTGCCTATGAAGCAGAAAAGTAGTTGACACAGAAATAAAGCTGAGGAATCAAAATAAACTTTCATCAGGATCCCTCATTTCCCAAAATCTAAACAAATATGCTCTTAAATAAATGCAATTTGAGTTAACTATTTAATTTTAAATTAGACAAAGAACTGTGTTCTCATGATCCACAGAATCCATTCAACTCCAAAATGTAGAATTTATTTCCTTGCTATCCAGTTAAAATACCAATTAAACACTTCACCTTGTTAATCTTTAATCAAGAAAATGAATGCTACTTTTAAAATCTTATTCAAGTTTCATATCATAGCATAACAACAATTCCTCTCATTTATGAGGACTTTGATGTTGCATCCTGCTGTGCTGCTAATGTAACAGCCATGCAGTACTCCCTGGTTATTTGCATTCTTTTTCATGGAATTTATACGGTAGTAGAGATGACTGAAATATCTTGCCTAAATTATTAAAGTAGTTTAATACATTTTGTCACCTATTTGAGATAAGCGTCTAGCATTTTCCATAACTTTTCTTTGTTAGAATTTATTTTGCTATGTGTATGTCAAGCTTCTCTTGCTAATAGATCCTGAGAGGATTTTTGTTTGTTTCTTAGTTTGTCTTTTTTTTGTATTACTTTGTCTTTTAATCTTCTGAGAAGTGAGTGACTCAATCAGACAAACTACTGCCACGTGTACCCATCATACATCTGTCTCTGGTGGTATTTGTTTCATCCATAACTTTCACATGGCACAGGTCCCTGGGCCAGTAGGAGATATGTACTGGGAGGCCTTATATGTAATGGTGGTAAGGGATAAGCACCTCCAGACAGAAAAAGACCTGTGGGATAAATCAAGGTCTCTCTCAAAGACAGACCAGGTATTTGGCTTAGACTAAATATGTGCCTTGAAGATGCGTGTTTATGTTTGACTGTAGGTGTTTGATGTGAAGATGGAGGCACATGGTGACAACCATTTAGGGATTGGCTCTTGGGAATTTGCCAAAGCTTGGTCTCAGTTATAAGACTTCAAACAGTAAGTTTCCACTTAAGTTGTACCCATACCAGTGTCACACAAGCTTTAAATCTCTTCCCAATCTCACCATTCACACCCTGCCACAGGAAGGTTTACCTCTGAGGCCAGGACTTAAAGGACCTGGGGATGGTTTGCATCAACAGAGTAGTAACGCAGTAGTGGCTATGGGCAAAATAGACTAAATACTAATTGGATTTTCTCTGGTAGAAATAATTTAAAAATAGGAAAATTCATTTAAGCTTCTCTGCACTAAAAAACAAATTCAGAAATATAACCAGGATATAACTTTTTTTTCTACAGCTAAATGTCACAGCTGTCAATTATAATTTTACACTGAAAAAGTGGTCTTCAAGATGTGTGGTGTATTCTTAGCGATCAAGTTTTTGTTACCATGCTATTCTGAGCATGTAAATGAGGGAGGATCTGAAATGAGGAGTAATTCCTTTTATCAAGCTGATAAAATCGCAACTAAGCTTTGGGACGTAGGAGCCATCTTTCAGGTATACGTTTTGCCTTCATCTTTTAGAAGGAGGATGGCTTTCCTGTGAAAGTACAAAATTGTATCTTTCTGCTGAAAGGTATTCTCATTGAGAGTTGAATTTACTTTTGCAGAATAAAATGAATGTTCTTTCCTAAAATTTGGTTCTGAGACAATAGTTTCTTCGTTTTTATTATTTCCAGATTTCTCAGTGGAGGAACAAAGAGGAAAGAGTTGGCAGAAAATCATATCAGGAACAGCCTTAACAAGTTAGGGTTGTGAGTTTTTTTAAAGTGTTCCTTTTTTAAATGATTTTTTATTTTATTTTAGCACTTTATACTAGAGTTCTTCATTCATATCCAGTCCCCTGAAACCTTCATTATGGATCCTGTGTTTTATGACACTCTCTTGCTCTTTTAAATTGAAAATGCATTATTCTCATTTGCTGCTATAAACTACAAAAAATATCTGCCAAAAAAACTTACCAGCTAAATAATTACTTCTTGTTTCTCATTATCTAAATAGCTGTGTAGAATATTTGTAATTAATTCATGAAACATTCACTGAAGTGCATCAAGTGGGCTAACAAATATACAATGAAAATATGCCATGGTATTTTTTCTAGTAGTTTTCTTCTGATACCATAGATGATGTGGAATCTGGCAAGATATGTTGCATTTTAAGGTAGTTTGCTTCCTCGCATTTATATTTCCATCCCTGAAAAAGCTAGCACTATTCTCATTCCCGATGTTATTAATGAACACCGAGGAAAATTTCTATTTATTATCTCTGACTAATGCTATTTTACAGCTTTCAAAGATCCTCTACATCCTTTCAATTTGGTGCATGGGAGAATGTTGTTATTGTGTTATCAGGCTTCACTCCTATCCAGCCAGGCATTCGTGACTGAGAATTATGCCACATCAACTGATAAAGAAAAGATAATGTAGTGTAATCAGCTTTTGCAATAAATGGCAAACCTCCCAATCACTCACAGGATATGTGTTTAGTACTGTTAGATTTTTTCATGAACTCAGTTTACAAAAGCATCATGCAGTCTTTGCTTCTAATCCTATTCTTGCAGGCCAAGTTCAGCCCTCTGGGCATGCATACTCTCAGCCTTAGCTGACCTCTTCAGGATTTTAACTTCGTTTACTCCTTGTAAAAAAACTTCATATCCACTTTGTGGCACTTCTGTTTGTCTCCTTTTCTGCTGAAACTTGATTTGATCTTTGCCATCTAAGACAAATGCCAAGAATTGACTTTTTCTTTCAAGAGTACCCAAATAGTCAGAACAACATTTGGCTTTATAAAGGAAACAGAATTCTTCATAAGAAAAATAATGGGATTTTTCAGACTGTCTGGAAGAAATTGCAGACTTTCCTCTCCCATATTTTATCTCTAGTGAACTCCCTTTTATTGATTTAGATAATATGCTTGTATCTGCAGTCAGAACTGTCAGGAAAAGCTGATCACAGTGGCAATGGCCCAGGAAACAGTGTGCCAGGCATGAATCCTATTTCTGTGCAGCTCATCAGTGTGTGCAGTAAGACCTTTGTCACAAGTACACCAAGTCCCTGAAATGTCCCTGGCTCTTCTGACAATAATAAATGGCAAACCTCCCAATATTACCATAAGGTAATTTGGATGGCCTATATGCAAGTGTACATACTGGCCCAATCCTGACTCAGAATCAAGGCCAGACCCTGGCTGAGCATCAGGCCCTGGTCTTGTGCTGTCCTGTGCCAGAGACCAGAAGCCTCAGTCTCAAGGACACAGAGAACAGAAAGCATTAGCTGGTGCTGTATGGCTTTCACAAACTGAGTAGGCATCAGGATGAATTTACTGCCCTGTTTTAGGATACATGATAAGAGTAGGAGACAAGACTTGTAAAATTACCTAATTACAAGAACTCTTTTGGCATTCAAATTTTGATAAGGCATTTATCAGGATTCAGCTCTAACTTCAGGTACATTTTCTACTTTATCACCTTGGATGCAGGAGGATTCTTCGTTTGGATAAATATCTTTTCATGAACGGAGAAAATAGACAGTACATGATTTACCATGGCAGAAGCAATTTTATCAACTTTTGTTTCCCTTTAGAAGCCTACAAACCACTGAATAACTTCTCCACTATATTAACTGTAAACAGCCAATATGACTCTAAAGCAAAACCATCTTGCATTCTCTTAATTTCCTACACATTTTTACTGAATTTTGCTGTTTAATTTTTAAAAGCATTGATGATCTGGTATTAGGTATATGGTAAGCTATGTGATAATGACTAGTGTCTTTTTTATCATAAATCAGAACATAGATATTCAGTATTTAATGAAAGTTTCACACTTTTAACAAAACCTTGTAGGTTTGTAACTGCCAGTATTTAATGAGGCAACACTGACTTCTCTGTGTCCAGGATTTTGCCCTACATATACCTCATGTCTGTTTTACTTTATTTCTCAAGTATACATAGAGTAAATATTTTTGTGAATAAACCAGACTAGAATCTAGGCCTCAGGGATTATGCTACTAGTTTCCAACAACATAAGACTTCTCCAGAAAGCTTTAGCTACTGCTGAGTGAAAGAAGAATACAGAAGTATCAGTATAAGATACTGACGACATCTTGGGGCAAGATGTTTATCTCACTAGCTTGTATTCCATAAAATTATTTTATTATATTTTGTTATAAATAGCACAAGTGTATGTTTGAACAGCAGTTTCAAAAGTTTACATTAAAATACTTCTGACAAATACTGCTTTATCTAGAATTAGATTACAGAGAAGAGAACGACAATTAAACAGAAGAATTAAACAACTGGTAAGTACTTTTGACACTAATTACTAAAATGAAGTTCTGTTGAAAAGAAAGGCTTATAAGTACTTGAAAGCAAACCTCACTGTGATTTTCACAAAGAAAACCACTTCATTTTTTCAGAGATAATTCTTTTAGGGTCTCCATCCGGGTCTCCATCCAGGAGACTGAGAATTGTCATGGCTCCAGCTGAATGCATCAGTATCTGTAATATAAAATACTGAAACAAGACTTTTGTCAGTTTAATACAACAATTTTTATGTTACTGCTTTCACTCATAAAGTGTCATGAAAACAAGGTTTTACTGAATCTATTACTTAATGTTTGATGGAAAGCCCTAGTTTCCAGAGAAAAGGAATCTTTTCTCTCCCATTCCTCTCATCTCTCCCCTCTTCTTTTTGCCTTTGCCCACTTTTCCTTCCCTTTTGTAAGTCCTCTAAGTGTCACGGTTGTAGAGCAACACTTAAAATTTGTGACCAGAGTACACATCAAAAATGTCCGAACAACCCCAAACAGAAAACAAATGCAGTATCCACGTGCATGTCCATGCGCTCCTTATGAGCAGCAGCTGAGGACATTTAGTTTGTTCAGCCTGGAGAAGAGGAGACTGAGGGCAGACCTCATTGGGGTCTTCAACATCCTGATGAGGGGAAGTGGAGGGGCAGGTAAAAATCTCTTCTCTCTTGTGACCAGTGGCAGGACTCCAGGAAATGTCATGAAGCTGTGTCAGGGGAGGTTTAGGTTAGACATCAGGAAAAAGTTCTTCACCCAGAGGGTGTCTTGGCCCTGGAACAGGATCCCCAAGGATGTGGTCACAGCACCAAGCCTGACAGAGTTCAAGAAGCATTTGGACAATGCTCTCAGGCACATGGTGTTGGGGATGCTCTGTGCAGGGTCAGGAACTGGACTCGATCCTTGTGGGTCCCTTCAAACTCAGCTTATTCTATGATTTTATTATTCTGTGCATTTATTTATTATTCATAATACTCAAATATTATGAATGTTTCAGATTCACCTCTTCTTGCAGCATGTACTACCTTTCTTCTCTTCACATGTTCATGAAAATATAGAGTGTTTTATTTTTTATTACTCAAACAGTATCTCCTTGGTCTTCTGTCTTAGTTCCTCTCATGCCATCCCATGCAACATGAACAGCTAAGCAGGACTTTCCATGCTTGGTGCCTACGTGAAGGCCATGAATTAAATCTTATCAAAAGCATCCCACTTCTACTCTGTGGTGCACTTTTCAGCAAAGGAGATGATTGCAGAGCAGGTGTGTAAAAGGTGAGAAACAGATTGCCCTGTTGTCTCCTTAGAGTTGCTCATGTCATGGGAATTAGTGTGGTTAGGAGAAGCTTTATAAAGAAAAAAAGTTATATTTCTAATTTTCATGCTGTGTTCTCTGTACAGTTCCTCACACTGGGTTGCACAGGGAGCATGAGGCTCACCACTGATGAAGCTGCACAGACCCTGAGGGGAGCAGAGCTCGCCCAGTGTGTGGCTGTGAATTTGAGCTAGTGTCTCCAGAAATGTGCTACTCCTGGCAGGGAAGGTCTCTCTCCCTTTCATCCCTTCTCAGAGCCAACAATTGGTAAGAGCTTCTACAGAACAAGACCCACCTACAGATAAAAAGTTGTGCACACTGTGGTGTCAACACAACTGAATACTTCACTGTCTGCTAGCCACTGTGCATGTCTTCAACTTGGAGACCTCACACAATCCCAGAATCATAAAATGGTTTATGTTGGAAATGATCTTAAAAGACCTTTTAAAATCCTTAAACCCGCTGCCATCAGCAGAGACAGCTTTCACTAGACCAGGCTGCTCAAAGCTGCATCCAGCCTGGCGTTAAACACTTTCAGGGATGGGACATCCACAACTTCTCTGGGCTACCAGTTGCAAGTGCCTCACCACTTGACAGTTTCCACTTGGACTTTCCTGCTATAGAGTAGGCGTTTTGATGTCTTTTAAGAATTTTATCTGGGGATCACTTTTGTGTCCAGTACAAAGAACTTGCTTTGTCCTTGCTAGGTGGAGACTGTTCATGTGCGTTTGTGTGATTTGAGTTGTCCATTTCTTTATCACTTTATGGATCATTAAGATGTGGTGATAAAATTGAAAATAGTAAGAGCTGATCTTTTAAAATGGATTCCAGTGGCCTCAGATTTCTTACTGACCCTTTGTGCTAACTCATTTTTAAAGACTACCCATAGATGCGATAACTTAGAGAAACAAAACAATAAGCTAAGAACCATGACAGTTTAACTGTATTTAATCTCAATGATGCAGTGGACCCGTCTAGAGGGAAAAATAGATCTGTCAATTTGTAAGTTCTTCATATATGTTCAGAACATATTGAAAACATTTTACAACCTGTTCTTAAACTGCATTTCAAAATAATGCTTTCACTATCCTTAAAGACAAAAAAGCCTTGGCAAAAATGTACAGTGACACTGTAGGGGGCTGCCCAGGGCCGCACAGCGTCCAGCTGCAGATGTCCTTGGTGTCAGCTGCAGCGAGCAGACAGAATGCTGGCTCCTTCCCAAGGAGCGAGCCCCAAACAAAAGGGTGGAAAAGCATCAGCGGAGGCAAAGGACGAGAGAGGGACCTTTTGTATAGGTTCCAGCTGGTTTATTACAGGTAGAGGGTCTACAGATAAGACCAGGCTGAACATTCTAACAACAAAAGGCGAGGGATCAGGGACTACACAGGATTTCATAAGGGGGTGGAACAAAGGGAAGTAACCAATGGGGCTTGACTGAGGAGGAAGAGACAACAGGGGAATAACCAATGGGGATAATTTAGGGGAGGGAATTACATGAACCAACCAATGGGACATCGAGGAAAAGCGAACTTTCTAGAAGCCATACATAAGCAATTAGGGGAAATGCATAAACATGAATTTATACATAAAAGTGGGTGGAGAATTCCTAAGCCAAGAACTTTGAACCCTCTGAATAAAAAACCACTGAGAACATATGAACCTGCCATAACTGAGGGGTGAGAGTTAAGCCTCTGTGTTCTTGAGGCCTGTCCACCAGTCCTCGGCCTGCGCGGCCACAGTGGCCACTGCCACATGCACCGTAACAGTACAGGAAACCTCAACCACTGACATTTTGAAATGAAAGATTAAATTATTTCAGTGAAAGGTGGGGACATTACCGTCTTGGGCCAGTTTTATAGTGAAACTACAGTGAAACTGTTTTGCCTCATTGCCAACTACCAGCCAGGTAGTTGGCCTGAACCAGTTGTGTAATTTCTTTAAACTGGACATGGGTTATTCATCAACATGTCAAATCAAAATATTTCCAAAATACCGTAAGATTTTTTGTGGTATTGTTTAAGCATTTCTATAATGCATATTATATTTGCTGGCATAGTGATGTGTAAAGCTAGTGCTTTTTGCCCAGTGTGCCTTGAAACACTTAAACCAGAAGTGTTCCTTGCAGTTATGAGACATATTGAGGTAATTTGTAACTGGTAATTGCTTTAAGGAAGAGCTCTCTATAGAGTTCTAGTTTGCTTTTTAGAAAGCAAATCATTATACTTAGCAGCCTTGACATTCAGAAGGTGCTATTTGAAATACGAGAGATATTAATAAACTCTGTCATATTTACTACCTCATTGAACCTAATTTATTGTTATTTAAAATGTTAATGGCAGGATTCTGCACTGAGTAAGGCAACAGGAGAAGTGCTATGTGAAATGGGCACAGAAATAAACTTCCAAAAGGAGGTTTTTTTTAATGCACGATATATTCTCCATTTGAAAACATACTACATACTAAAGAACAAGAACTAGCACTGGGTTTTGTTTGTCTGTTAAAATTTCTCAGATTTGGAAACAGAAATAATATAGTCTGGCTTAGATGATCCTTCATAGGCATGCAGAACAAATAGATGCCAACAAAACAGTATATAATTTGTACAAGGTATTTGGCAAATATGATTGTCATGATTGTCTAACATGTACACAGAAATCAAGGCCTGTTTATGACTGACGTGTACAGAAAAGAAAGTTTGCCAATGTATTAATAATTAGACCTGTTGCACTCTATAGTTACTTGTTCTACAATTTCTGTAAACTGCAGTCAAGTGTAACACACAATTTGCTGAAAATACTGCTGACCACTGGATCTTGGAAGAATATGTCACCCAGTCTAATAAAGCACAAAATAACTTTTTCTTCTATTGTTGTGTAGAGAAAAACATAATGTAGAAAGGTTAAAAAAAAAAGAAACATGTGAAAAAAAGAAACATCCAAACCCCAAGCAAAACCTTTTTGTCCTCTTTCTGTATAGGGAAAAGAATTTAAAAGAAATGTAAGAACCCAAAACTTAACAGTTTTATGTACACAGTTATTATAAACTATTGCAAAACTGGAACACAAGATTTTGAGAAAGTTAGAAATTTGACAATCTATAAAGTACAAAAGAACAAAGATATCTGTGTGAGCACATCCTTCCATTAAGTCTAAGTATACATATAGTTCTAAATTAATAAATACATTATTAATATTTTTTTATGGGAATCATGGCATGACTGTATTCCTTCAGTAAATCCAAACCTCCTTCAGCTTTTTCTAATGAACACAGAAAATGTTCAGTACACCATAGATGCTGATCCTCAGATGAAGTTTAGATTGCACCAAATTATTGAATAAAGGAGGAACCCCTGTGACATTTTCCCAGAGAAACTGCAGCGTGTCTGTGAATGCTTGTTAATTCAACAGCTACATTCCCTGATTCACAGTTATGCAACACTCCATTACTTTCCTTTTGTCAGTTATATCAAAGACCATATAAGTAGTTTTATCTAGCGCAGAACAGAATTTTTTAGCACACACAGTGTGAGATGGTGTTGTGCAAAGTAGCAGAGAACCCCACAGTATCAGTGAATTTAGCAAATAGAATTAGGCAGTATAGAGTTAAAATTTCAGACAGTTTGACACTATCTGTCCATTCATCTTATCTTCTCTTTCCTAATGATTTCTGTTGCATTGTGCAGTATTGACAACATTCCACAGAAATTAGTGTCAACTGCAAGTCCATAAATACAGGAAGAAATGTTTTCTACAATTCTTCTGTTCCTAGAAACATGTGTCTTGTGAACATACTTAGGGGAACAAAGCTTGTCTTAATAAATACTTTGTAAAATTTGCAAGCATTGTGATAACGCACATTTGTCATCAAACGTGAAAACTGACACTCTCCTTTGAAGGAAGAATATTATCTCTATAAATATACATGTGCTTACTTCTTCCCATATTTGGAACAGTTTCTAAATAAGTTGACTTTCTAGTTTTCCTGTTATGAAATCAGCAGGAAGAATGTTCACCTGATAAGAGATGAAATTCATATTAATTTTATTATGGTTTGAAAACTGCCATTTATCTTCAGCTTTCTGGTACTGTAGTTTGAAAAGATTAAGACAACAATATTTGTGGAGTTTTTGTTTATTCTTTTCATGCCTAATCACTTTTCATTCTAACTCCTGAGTTACACTGGGAAACTAGATATATTTTTCAAATGAAATAAGTGTGCTTATAGTAAGCAATAGATAAGTGCATTACAGCAGTAGACTAAGCATCCCAGAAATAGGGTAACCAAAGTTTTTATAGCTTTGGAAGGAGGCAAAAGGTGCCTAATAGGTCAATTTATCTCTGCACGCTCTGAAAAAAACAGAAATATGTAAATATGCTTCCAGAGACTGACAGGTAGAAAAATGCTCAAAAGAAGAATGTGACATGGGGTGCTTGGCAGTCATCTGGACTATGTGTACTGTCCCCGTGCTAATTTTAAGTACTTTATCCATAATCTAAAGAGAAGACAAAGACATATAAAGCAGAGGCTTATAGAAGGACTGGTCTTCCATGAGATTGGAATGGCAAGTGGTGAGGACAATCCCACTGAAAAGGGCAAGTACTGTTAGTAAAAAGTAGTAAAGACAATTGGGATTGCAGACAATGCTTTGTTAATGCTAACATTTAGGAGTAAGCAGAGCTAGTTTTTTCTTACTTTGGTATTTGTCAGAAAATATTTATTTTGTGGGCTGAAGTTTTTCAAAGGGTCAAACCTGAAAAAAAGGGAACACACTAAAAATACCATCATCCCTAAATACCTAGTGGTCTGTTGGCTATGGCACTCAGTGAGGCTGTAGGAGACACAGATTCAACTCACAGCTTCGCTGGGTACTTTCTTAGAGAATAGTTCTTGCACCTGAGGCTGAGAATAATACATCTCTGGTATTATGGTCAGTAGGTCACTGCTCTACCTTTAATTAATAAAGAGAAGATACCAAGCAAGGACAGCAGTTATCTTGCCTACTTTCAGCCAACTAGAATTTGAGAATGAAGTATAAAATCTTCATTTAGATAGCTACTTTACTAAATAGACAAAGATGTGTCCTGGTAACTATCTCGAGTGAGTCATCTCCAGGATGCACCTATTTGTCTCTTGCTATAGGAGAAGTCTGGACAGACTTTTTTTGCAGCGGGTTATATGCTTTGACAAAGTGCTGAAGTTCAGGTCCCTCTTTTTCATACCAGGGTAGAGGAACAAATTAGCAGCCGTGTCAAACCTTAATGTCCAGTCAGCCTAGGTAGTTGCTACTCTGAATGCCATAAAGATTTGCTTATTCTCAGGCAAAGCAGAGATGCAGTCCCTGCCACTCAGAGTCTTCTGCAAAAAGCTTTTCTTGATTGCATTACAATGTGGAACAAAAATGCTTTTTAACCCCGCAATATTTCTGGTTTGTTTACATGACTAATATTAATGAAATTTGAAATGCAGCGTAAAGGGAAGGGCAAGACACAGCATCTAATGTCTGGACTGTCTGCACAACATAAAATGGTGCAGACAGACGGCTGTGAGCTGTCATTTTAGAGTTTGGCCAAAAGATTCTGTTCACTTCTAACGTAATTTTCTAAATGTTACTTTTAATAGTCTGATCAAATTTACAGATTTTTCTCTACTTCATGTGTGTGCCATATGTGATACAATTCAGTATTGAGTCACCACAACATCCTTCAATGAGTGCAAAGTTTAAGGGAAGCTATATAACTATCCACTCAAAAGTTTCTCAAATAATTCAGTATCTTCCTCAGAAATAAATATGCTGTGGTCTATAGCTGCCTGAATAATGCAAGGTTATTAATGGGCAATTATTCTGTGAGTAGTGGTCAAATTTACAATAGGTTTTATTCAAAATAGATTATTTGACCAGTTTCAGTGCTGTGAATCAAATCCAGGCAGCCAGGCTATCTCCTGTATGAAATGCACAACTCTATGCTATTAAATGAAATTAAGTATTTCTGCAATATTATTCATGGTTCACTGTAGCCAAAGAAATACCTTATACTCTGCAGAGGTTTTTATGGTGACATAAAATACTTCAAATACCTTTAAAACTATCAGAGTTTTGTCTTGGGGTTTGTCTGAAGTTAAATACCTTCTTTTCTCCCTCACCATTTCTGTGTCATTTCAATATTTGTATTTTACAATGCCTGCATATTGGCAGTCAATACACTGGATTCATGAATAAATCATTTATTTGGAGACTGCTCTCTGATTAAATACCTGTGAGATCCAAGGGGCTTATTGTACTTCAGTAGTGTATGGTATATTTTATTATTATTTACTTAGATCTTCTAACATCTTACAGTAGGAAAAATACTGTGATGATGAGAGATCGCAGATGATAAAACACGTGGGTTTTTTTTCAAGGGCAGGTAAGTGACCTGAAGGGTGTCAGGGCTTGCCTGAACTGCAAAAAAGCTGCCCTGTGCCTCCAGTGAGCTCATGGAGAAAGATCTGAGGAAGGGTGTGGTAACAGTTGTAAGCAACGGCAGAAACTGCATATTTTAAAGAAAATTAAATTGATTCTATCTACTGATGTGGAATGATTCCTTGAACAGCAGTTTAAGATAAAAGACGAAAGATTACCCTCCAAACTTATAATTACAATTTTAAAGCCAATGAAAGTCATTACATAATCTTTCCCAGCTTGAGAAAAAATATGTATTAGTATGACTGAACAGGATTTTACCCGATATCTACAGGAAAAAAATACATTTGAAATACTAATTGCAAGAAATGCCTACATATCAACCAAGAGGAAAGTTAGTGTTATTGTAAGTTGGAAAGAGTTTACATCAAATTAAAATACAACCCTCAAAACCCAAGTCTCTATTCCTTCTTTTTAATTGTCTTTCACTACCAGTTTCATAATCATAGTCTTTGTGTAAATGAGAACATTGGCTTCATTTCTCTAATTGTCTATATTTTGATTTTTAGTCTTCGACTTTATCATAGGACAGTCTTAGTCCTTATTGGTGCTCTATTTTACTTAGGAGTTACTATGTTTCCATGTTTTTTAAAAAAATATTCCTTTTTTTTTTAAATTTCTGTCTTTCTAAAGGCCAAGGTAGCAAATTTCCCAGACCACTCGTGCTTCCTTACTTGTCCTTCACCTTCCATAACTGGCATAATTTCCTGCAGCATCAGAACTTTGAAAGCATAAAATAGGAAAGTATTATATATGCGCCTTTCCCTCTCAACGACCAAAGAAATGCCTTATCTACTCAATATGAATATAAGATACACAATTACTATGTGCAGCATCTTAAAATAGATGGATGGCAAGATTTTGGTGTTTGTTTTTTGGGCTTTCTTTTATATGAAATGTCTTTGCTGGCTCACTGCACTTACCAGGACTGTGGTTCAGCAGAAGCTCTTCAGAGCACTACCCTGTGTGAAACCTTCACACCTTATAGCCCAGTAATTAATATCATTCTTGTGGGCTTTGGGAAAAGATGGGCCAAGAGCCTCCAGCTGGTGCCTTGCTAGATTTGTTGTCTGTTCTCTGCACTCAAGACAACCTGAGTTTTAACCCCATCTCCTAAAACTGTAAAGCTCAGGAATTTAGGCACTCTCCTGAGTGTCAAGGGCCTTGGTCTGTGTCCTCAAGGAGAAGAACAGGTTTTCTGTGAAAAATTAAGTGGAAAATCAGCCGCAGTATATTTGGAGCACAAAGTGCTTTTGCTTCTGTGTCTGCTGACTGGGACCCTCTTGCCCCTGAAATCTTTCTTTCTTTCTGCCTCTACATTACTTTCTTAAAAGCCTGAAATGGAAACTGCAGAGACTGTCATGATTACTAAGATAGCAGTTCAGAATCATTTTGACTAGGCAGAAATATTGTCCTTCCTCCAAATGTTGCTTCATATTTACCATAGTTTAGAAATGTTTTCTTTTGGATCTGCTGGAAAGTAAAAAAGAAACTACCTCACTATTTTCACAAATTTAACAAGGCTTAGATGGTCTAATTTTGTCTCAAGGCAAATAAAAGCAGGTTGAAGTGTAGCACCTTATTTCTTTCAACTTGTGAAGGAACGCTTACTTCTGAATGCAGCAGTGATTTTATGGATGTCCACTAATGAGAAAAATAGATGTCAAAATGTAGCTTAATCAAATAAAAATTTTTTGGCTATTCTCAGGGAAGGTTTTCAGTCCAATTTCAGGTAAGAAGAAAAAAACTCACTTGTTATTGTAGGAAGTGAAAGACCATTAATACATGGGATGTTTTTTTCTTGGTTTAGACATTTATGTATGTTTAGTTCATTTGACTGAATTACCTCAGTGCTGGTTTGTTGGTTTCGGGGGGGTGTTCTGGTTGGGTGCTATGATCTCCCAAACTGACTCCAGCAGAAAGTCGCTTGGCAGCCACTGCACTCACACACACTCACACACACACTGGATAGCTTCTTCGACAGATCGATGGCAAAGAGGCAGGAAGGGTCCTTGTGTAGAATTCCACAGCACTGACTTATTCCAGCCCTGCGTGTGAAGGGTACCAGTGACAAAAGATGGAGAACAATGAGGATGTCCAAGCTTATATATGGGGGCAGGAAAGCATCAGGGACCAATGGTCTGAGGGCACAGGGGTGGTACATAGGCAGGACTAGGGTACAGGAGCCAATGGGGAAACTCTGAGGTAGTGGCAAAGGAACAAGGGCCAATGGGAGAGCAGGGAAGGGAGAATTTTGTAGGGAAAGAACAGATAAGGTGTAAGGGGGCGGGGAGGACAATTGGCCAACCGGGGAAGCAGAACTGGGACACATTTGCATAATGAAAGAGCATCCTGGGAGAGACCTTTTTAGTTCACACTAGCCTAGGGAGAATTTCTATCCCTAGGGATGGTCCCACCAATAGACTTCTTTTTGTTTTTTGTGCTATGGGCCTTTGGAAGTAAACTGGAGAAGGAATTAACTACAGTGTAATAAGAAACTAAATAATTGTTGCTGCTATTTTGTGAAACCCATTGGGATACAAAGGTGTAGGAAGCAGAAACTGGGTCAAATGCATGTGAAAGTGGATTTTTACTGTCCCAAAAGGTGTCTTGTGATAATTAAGGTAACAAGTGGGAAACTAAATAGAACAAATGGGTGTGTTCATTTCATTGGTGGTCAGCACAGATCAATTTATAGTGAAGGCTGACTTATTTCTCCCATCTCTCATTCTGAATGCCATCTACAATCATTCCAGGGAAAATATGATATAAAAGATCTGGAAGAACTTGACAGTGCAGCATGTGGATGTGCTTCATAGGGGGCTCTGCCATTTTAAACCTTTTTATGGGACCATTAAGTGAAAGTAAGAAGTATCACTGTGTGTGGTGTCATACATAGAAAGTCACTACAGTTCTCTTCTGTAAACCTGGTCCTTCCTTTTAGCTGGGTAATTTATGAACAAAAAGAGAGACTCAGAAACCTCAAAAGACCCCTCCAGGCCATGAAAATGAGGTTGTATGGTTGGTTATGTGACTTGTAACGAGTGAGCAGCCAGTAAGACACAACAACTAATCCACAGAACAGCACTTATATTTGATATTTTAGGCCATTCACTGAAGAACTGTGTCAAACAGCATATTAAAAACTCCCAAAATGAACTAGAAGCCCATTTATGGATGTCTGACTGAAGAGTGTAAGTTGTAGCTAAGTTTCATTTGCAACCCCTCTGGAAGCATTGCTGAAAATAAGACTCCATGAGCGTTACTGTATCACATAATGCCTCTTGATGCAGCTGGACGCCTTTTTCTGCCGTGCTGATCATGTTTCCAAATAAGCGGGTATTTAATCCATTCTCTGAGAGACTAAAGGGGGTAAGTCAGAAAAGTACCTTTTTCTCTGATTCATGACAAACTGGAGAAAGAGAGATCAAAGGATGGCAGAGGCATGAAGGTTTCAGACAATGGCCGTGATTTCCAAGGGAATAAGCAAGTGGAAGGAACCATTATCCTCTTCACCATATTGCATTTTTGATAGCTGTATTTTGGCCTGTAGTATCTGACCTCACTAACTCTTTCCTGCTTGTGCTGGCAAGAGAGATGGGTCTTGGATTTCCTGTATGTTTTACAGTTTCCTGCAGAGTGCAAACTGTAGGTAAACTGAAGATTGTGTACTGTAACCTGGCTTAATTACCTCCCTCTAAGGGCATTTTTTAGAGGAATTGTGATTCTGTGAGTAAAACTACTTGTAGATGAGTCAAATTACTCGTAGACTTGCTGCAGTAGTATCACATAGACTCTTGCCTGGAAGCCATCTGATCTTCTTATTAAGATCTAGTAAAGCATTTTATGAAAATGGGAACACACTCAGTAGTCACATACAAAGCATGTTGTAAAATTAAACTGTTGGATTTTTTATGTAGAAATGTGTGGAGTCCTAGTAAATCATGGGACAGGTCTCAGGGAATAAATTCTTCTGAATTAGACATGCACACACTATGCTGAAAGTGTCATTATAATGCATATAATTTTAACAAAATTATAGGTAATCACAGTGAAGTGATGGGGGGTTTTTTGTTCACTTCAGTAATTGGAATAATTATCAGAGGTTTCAGTTGTCAGCATTGTGTCTGGTGTGTTTCATATTATTCATGCCATGATCTGTGAGTTGGAAACGAAATTCCTTTACAAATCTGGTGACAACGCTTGCTGAGATAAAAGATAACGGTACCAATATTGACACTAAAGGGATCAGGTTTGCTGTCAAAATAATACTACAGAGAAAGCAAGAAAGACACTTAAATTTGATTGTTTTGAATGTGAGACTGGAAAAAGAAAAAGCTATATAATTTTGATGTTCTAAGGACAAAAAAAATCAAAATTTGGGAAGGTTAAATCATAGCATTTGAAATCTAATTTTTTTAGCAGCTGTTTTGCTCTGATTGACTCATGAAGGTTTGTGAATGTTCGTGAACCTTATCAAAAAGTGTCTATGAAGTTTCTTATTGATTACAAGATATGAAAACTGGAAGAGGGATTACTAAGCAGGACCTTAGTTTTGCAAAATTCTTGCATACACATGCAAGCATATGTATACATATTCAGCCTGACATCCTTGATGCCCAAGTGACTACTCAGGACAATGGTGTTGACCTTAGAGTTGGGCCCAGGAGAAGTGTGTACTGGGGTTGTGGGCCATTGGTCTGGGGCACAGGAGCACGGGGGCACTTCATACAGAGTACATATGATTTAAGAGTATTAAGCAGAATAATGTATAATTAGGAGTCTTTATCTGACTAATCAGTGTTCCTAATCTACTCCAAATAAACAAAGCCAGGGTAATATTTTCTGTCAAAACTGGTGTTAAGATTTCTATCTGTGGGAGATGTGGGAGATGTGGGAGACGTAGCTACAGATAATTTGCAGGCACTGACAGAGAACATAAGCAGCGTTATGCTTGAACAGATAGAAATGGATACGTGTTTTGATCTGAGACCTTGGAGAAAGCTGCCTGAGTTAGAACAATGAGCTTTTGCAACTTAAAGTTAAGAATGCGGTTTTGTAGTTTTAAAGAAGTATACTTTATAAAGGTAGAAATATATCATTAGCAAGTAGAATAGAATAGAATCATTAGCAAGAAGAAAGCAAGAATAATGATAAGTAGAAGAGTTAAGAGTTGTAAGTTTAGCAATAAATCTTACAGTAGAATTTATTAAAAAGATAAGGTGTGACACTGTAGGCCTGTGCAATGGACCTAAATAGCAAAATGACGATTGGTTAAGAAAACACACATTGTGGTAACACTTTGTACAGTGATGATTGGTACAAGTGCGTCAGCTAACTTTGTGGCATTTGCTTATTGGCTTAAAAAAGTATATAAGGCCTTGTAGTGAAAAGGCATTGTCTTCACTCATCATTTTCTTCTACTGCAAATACCTCTACCACGGCATCGGCATCTGCACTTGCTGTAGCTGCTGCTGCCACCACTGCTGCTACTATCATTAGTACTGTAACTGCTGCTACCTCTGATAATAGAGATGCTGTTCACATCATCTCTCCTACCTCACCCTTCAATAAACATGAGACTGATTCAACAATGAACCATCTCTGTAACACATCTCTATAATCCCAATCCCCCGAATCCCGACATCTATCTTCATATTATGCTGGAGAAAATGGGATTACTTTATGTTAATAGACATAAAACCATTTTCAGTGCATGTGTCACTATACTTTTCCCTAAAAAGTAGTAGTAGCTTTCAGAGGTCCTCAAGTAAATCCCAAGATAAGAGAACACAGACAGGTAATGCAATAGTCATTTATTTGTTATCTCTCTTGTAACAATCCTTCTCTTCAAGCCGTGCTAGAGATTTAGCACTGGAAAAATATAAAATTATTAAAAAGTAGCAGTTTTCAGAATTATGGAGGCAGTGACATATAGTATAAACCCAGAACATAAAAATATGAGAAAAATAGGTGCATTCATGTGTTGTCTAAAGTAACTGCAACTACTTTCCTCTCAGCTTTACTGGCCTAATGATCCATAAATTTTGCTGCTTCTCCTGGTGTAGTAGAAATATGAGTATTGCCTTAAAAACTAATTGGAAGTCTTGCTAGGTAAAGTCTGATATAATCCTACTTTAAATCTCTCAGCCACAGTTAAGACTGTGGAGGATTTAGAGAAAGAAGAATTAGAATTGAGAATTTTATTCCTTTAAAGTATACTATGCAGGAAGCCTGTATTGCTGTGTCTCTTTTTTAGTTAAATGTGGGAGTCAGTGTCACTTGAGAGGAGTGCTTTATGAATGAGGACCTTTGTTTCTTGATAAAGCAAACTATTTCATGTCAGGATATGCAAAAACCTAAGTCATAAGCCTTTTGCTTACATACAATCTAAATATTATGATCTGTAACTTCAACTGATGTAAATCAACATACATCTTGATCCCAGTGATTCCAGGTCAGTCTGTATCTGTTGGGGATGGTCTGGTTGCATTTCCTGCTTTTGTGTCTATATACATGTATTAAAGAACAATGGTAAGTTTTACTGATCTACTATTTAAATCACAGCTAAAATGCCATAAAATTCAAGAGTGTCTATCAACCTGTCATACTGTCCAAGAAGGAAATTGGCATGATTTATTCTCTATGTTTTCAGTGTCAAAAGTACCTCTAGCATTTAAAATTGACAGGAAGAAGACATCTCTGTGAATAGGCATATGCTAGTGATCTTTATTTTGTTCCAGAAAAAAAATTAAAATGCTTGAGGTATTTAGTCTACATAGGAGAAAATACTGAAAGACTGCAGTAACTTCATTTAACCAATAATTTGAGTTATTGAATAATAATTATTAATTCCAATAACTTACATTATTGAAAAGCTTAGCAGGAACTCACCAAAAGATTACAGAATTGCAGCAGAGAAATTATGTTTCAAAGCATGAACCAGCCATTGGCAGGTGAGACTTCAGGTGGACTGTGTTCATGAGGAGTTTATTCCAGAGAGAACTACTCGGAAGCATTTTTAGGTTGTCTTGGAACACTGAAGTGATCACTTAAGGGCACCTCTGTTCCTAAAAATACATGTCTGTTCTGCTGCCTTTGAGGAAGAAGTGCATCAGTTTGTCACAAGATGTATTTTTGTTAGAGCAGAAAAGATATTTCACAGTGGCAAATACAGTTTAGTTTCTCCACTGGAACACACTGAAAATTAGAAACATGCACTGTAAGGTATGATTCACCCCAAAATAGAGAGGAAAATCTCTTCTACTGTGCTAGATTTCAGAGATGCCCAGCACAGACTCCCGCAGTAGGATACCAGCTCATTAGCTTTTCCTCTCTCTGCAGGCACAGGTGGATGGCATTTCAGCTGCAAAAAGCAGGTTCTACACAACTGATGCTCTCTCTTTCTCTGTGAGGTTAGACTTACACTGCAGAATTTCAACTGCATTTCTTTCTACACATCTCCATCTTCTGTGTCCTTCACAGCTGGAAGAATGTTCTGTTTCACAAATGATTAAAGAGAAGGCGAAGTTATTGTAGACCACAGATTTTAGGTACACAGGTAAGTCATCTAGTCTGACTTCCCATCTGCACAAGCCAGGCATTCTATTCACATTGCAGGTATGTGTTTCTGGGGACTGGAGTCCAGACTGAAAAATGAAATGAGAACACAAAGAGATCTCTGCTACTTCATGCTTTCCTTCTGTTAATTAAAACAAGCAAAACAATACTAGCCAAGAAATGAGCAGTGCTTCTGTGAAGAATGACAGATGAGGCATTGATAGAGCCTTCAAGAGACTCTGCTGGGACAGGAGACACCCTGAGAGTGGGAAGGCAATGGTGGAGCAGCAAGAGGGCACCCATCCAGCAGTGTGTAAGTCTGTGACTTCTGGCAGTGGGAGGTGGGCTCCATTTCAACCTGTAGCTCTTTAACCTTAAATATACTCCAGTGCTCTGGCAGCACGGGAGAAACAAGTCCTGTTGGGGAAGGATCCTGGGTCAGATATCTCAGCTTTTATAATCAGGATCAGTGCTACAAAGAGATAAGTGCAAGTGGAAGAGGTGTGGCATGAAAAAGGAGCACTGACATGGATGAAACAGGCAGTTCAGCATAGAGATGAGGGCAGAAAAGGGAGGAATAATTGCAACCTCTGTTGAAGAGACCTTTGAATGTTGAAAAACTACAGTAAGAAACAAGAGTTCAAAGTGAGATGGGACATATTTTGATGTGTTGTGGTGGAGGTCAGTAACAGATTGCCTGGGCAGAGGAGGTGGTGTATGGGCCTTAAATAGCTATTTCTTGTCCTCGTGGGGAGCTTTCATACATCTGGAGGGAGGGCACCATAGCACTGAGCAAATCAGGAAGCTGAAATATTCAAGGTATTCTTTTGTGTCAGTCCTTAGAGACAAAGCCCTTTTCTGGGACCACTGCTTCTATCAATATGGGTGGGAAAGAGAGAAGGTGACGACAGTTGAGGAGCAAAAGCTTCAAGGGACTATGTGGAGCAGCTGAATGTCTTCAGATCTGTGGGACTGAATGGGATATATCTGGAGGTACTGAAGGAGTTGGCTGAAATGATGGGGCAATTAATCTAAGAAAATTCATGTTGATCAGAGGAGGTTCCTGCTAACTGGAAAAAAGCCAACACTGCATCCTTCTTTGAGACAGGCGAGGAGGAGGTGGAGAATTACAGCATTCTTACTGTAAACCTGATGGAGTCTAAGCTGAATGACAGATTTTCAACTCAGATAGTAGTCTAGTGTTTTCTGTCGAAATGGGATGTTTAAACTGGAGAGAGACAGCGAGAGCAATATCGCTGACCAGAGATATACAGCATGTAGAAACACCCGTTCCTGGTTGCTTTGAAGACTCAGCTATGGCTGTAGTTCATCTGATGTAGTTGTTGGAACAGCCTTGCTTGGAGAAGGGTGATGTACTAGACGACTTTCAGAGGCCCCTCCCTCCAACGTTTCTGAGGGTCCGTGACCACCACAATAGATAGACAAAAGTTGGTAGTGTAATTTTGCATGGACTAGCAGAACAGCTTACACTCATGTTTTCTAAAACCTTCTACCATGGAGGTTTGGTAACTGACTTAATGTATGGATTCTATTGGGTTTTTTTGTATAGAGACAATATTTCCACCATGGACATCCACGTCTAATAAATAGCACTTGAAACTGTCTCACTGTGAATGGCTTGGAGTCTGTTGGATGAAACCATCAATGTGGTTTTCTGTAATATAATAGAAGATAAAGGGTTCTAAGAAATGTCCATTGATATAACCACCTACACTGGAGAGCATTAGCTAATATTAATTGTAAAATAACTTGTCTGGCTATGATTGTTCTGTTTGGTTAATGCAGTTTTATACACCTGGAAGACTGGCTTTAAATTTATCTTTCAGACTGAGAAAAATATTTTACCTTTTAAATGTTCCTGGGGAACAAAATAACTTTACTTCATAAAAGACCTTATTTGGTTTTATAACGATAGCTTTTTATTCTTGCAGATCTGAATTATGGATGTGTCTGTAGCCTATGATAGTAAATTCAGTCAGTCCTTCAAATAATGATGTTGACTACAGAGGAAAACGTATAAATAGACCAAATATCCCCTTTATAAAAGCAGGCTCTGCAGTACTATTAGGTCAGTAACAGCAACATGTTACTTACTACAAAAGAAGGAGAAATAAGCTTTTAAAATTATTTGTTGTAAAGTTTCTGGAGTCATATGTACAGTTAAAGAGACAGACTTTAGGGAAATGGAAACATTTCGCTAACACAGAGAACTTTTGTAATTTTGGTATGTATCCATATGTTTAAATTAAATTTTAGGCAACTAATCATGAATCAAATAACTGCTTTTGCAAGATCAAACATTATGGTTGAATTGTATTCCTAATTTTACCCTCTTTATTTCATACTTTATTTAATTTAGAAAAAGATAGGTATAATGTTACACAGCACCAAATGATATTGTTATAGGAAAAGAATTTGGAGTAGGGTCAACATTGTGCTTCAAATGTGCCTTTCCAGGAATGGGCATGTTGTCATTCAGCAGCCAATCAACTACTACTTTTGCTATATTCTTTCCTTTCTCAGGTGAGTAATAAGAAATGAAATTTAGATTCTACAAACGTGTGTAGATAGCAATTTGGTGACGGTGGAGGACAAACACATATGTTTAACCTTGCCAAGGTCAGAACAGTTCCTTCCCCTCACTGTCTCTGGGACTCAGACTCCATCCTCAAAAGATCACAAGTCAAAGAAAAGCAACCACTTTATTTCAGATTGATTTAAACATTTTTCATTTTTTCGAAGTGTATCTGTAGTGTGATTTGACACTCCACTCAAATCCCTCAAAGACAAAGTAAAATATCAGTGTTATAGCAGAGGTTTATCTTCAATTGCTGTCTCTTTCTTCCTGTGAGATCTGTAGGGATAGTGTAAAGCAATAGAAGAACCAATATATCTAAGGATCTGGCTCAAAGCCAAGACTGAAAATAAGTGCAACAAAAATCTCTCTATGTAGCATCTGAAGCAATGTCATGGATCAAAATGAATTTCTAGAGAAAATGTCTCCCTATTAGAGGGCCAGCTGGGTCCCAGGATGCATCAGGCACAGCATCACCAGCCGGTCAAGGGAGGGAATTGTCCTGCTCTGCTCTGCACTGCACTGGTGTGGCCTCATCTTGAGTCCTGTGTGCAGTTTTGGGCACGACAATGTAAGAAAGACATTAAACTATTAGAGAGTGTCCAAAGGAGGACTGTGAGGAAGAGAGGGCTGGAGGGGAAGCTGTATGAGGAGCGGCTGAGGTCACTTGGTCCATTCAGCCTGGAGGAGTCTGAGGAGAGACCTCATTGCAGCCTGCAACTTCCTCATGAGCGGAAGAGGAGGGGCAGACACTGATGTCTTCACACTTGTGACCAGTGGCAGATCTCAAGGAAATGGCATGAAGCTGAATTGGGAAGTTTATGTTGGATATCAGGAAAAGTTTTTTCAGCCAGGGGGTGGTTGGGCACTGGAACAGGCTCTTCAGGGCAGTGGTCACACCACCAAGCCTGACAGAGTTCAAGAAGTGTTTGGACAACGGTCTCAGGCACATAGTGTGGTTTTTGGGGTGTCCTCTACAGGGCCAGGAGTTGGTCTTGGTGATCCTGATGGGTCCCTTCCCACTCAGCATATTCTGTGTTTCTATGATTCTAGTAAATCAAAGTATGTGTCAGTGCCACCAACGTGCCAGGCAAATTTGGAAGTATTTTTCTGCACTCTGCTGCCTGGTGCAGTTCTGATGCTGATGCAAGTGATTTCTAAAATGGGATGAGATCTTGGCATGAGATCTGCATACACATTTTACAGACTGAAGACTGTATTGTAGAATACAGTAGAGTGTGAACTACCCCCGGTGGCATCACTATTGTATTTTACCAACTGTGTCAATGCTGCAACACATCTGCCAACCCAGCACTTGGCTCTTCTTTCACAGGAAAGATGAACTCTCTGAAATTCTCTGGGTGTATACTGAGACAAAAGAAAATGATGAAAATAAATCAGACTTCACTTGCAAAATTTATCAAACCCCAGTAATCTATTCTTACCCACTACCCACATTATCATCTTTTCTTTTTCTCATTCAAGTCATAAATTGCAGCAAGGCCAAATAATTTTCATTCTATGCCGTATCCCTCTCACAAAGAAATTCTGGGTTCATGGGTCTTAAGAGAAGATTCTTTTTAGGATGTATAATTAGTCTGTCTCAGAGAAAATCAACTACTATGAACAAATATTTAAAAATACGTAAATTAGTATCTGTACTTCAGTGTGTCCTGTATATTCCTCTATCTGACAAGAGTTCTTTCCTGTTAAGCCAAAGATTTTAGTCAGAAAGCTTCACTGTTTTGAAAGAAGCAAAATGCAGTACAAGCAAAAATTGTGTTTAGATAAAGGTGAGTATGTTGTGAAGGTCAAGAGTTGTGATATGAATAATTAGGTAGTAATGGTTCAACATGATAGCTAGTTTTAAAATACAACTAAGTACCTATCTTTCTAGTACTGTTCACATTTTGTTTTTTATCTTCATCATTAGATAATTTTTCAAAACCTTATACATGGTAGGAAACTTAACTACATTGAAAAGATCGGATTGCTTTATACTCTGATGCAGCGTGGTTTTGCAAGAGAAAGATTTTCTGTTGCGGCCCTGCCACAGATTAGGTCTCTGAGGACCTTACTGAGGACGCTGGCCCCTGGGTGCTCCGGGACTCCCCAAAAGAGGCAGCCCTGGCAACACGCGTGGCTGACTCACGCGGAGGTGGGGGAGCTCCTGTAAGTACTCTGAGAGCGTGCCGGCGAAAGAAATAAAGAGAGCCGGGAGGGGGCTTCCTCCAAGATCTCCTTTAATAAGGGTAACAGGAACAGAGGTCCAGGAGGGAGAGCGACGGAGGAAGAACGCCGCAGAAACAGGGGTGACATGATCTTATAAAGGGGGGTGGAAACTGGGAGGGTTCCAGGGTTCTGACCAACCATGTGCCCGGGAAGGGGAGGGGATACATCTGAGGGTCCAATAAAAATTATTGAGGGGAGGGTACGTTAACCAACAACCAATAACACATCGAACAAAGCAGAACTTTCCAGAGGGGTGGGAAGGTCCCGAGCCCAAGGCACACCTCCTTACACAGGGGTCTCAGCCCCCAGGCCCTCCTCTGAGGAGTGGCTCTGGCTGTCAAAGAAGGAGTCTGCCTAAGTGGCAGCCGCCACTTCTGGGGGTTGGACCTCCACAATTTTCTATAGCTCTTCATAGCTTAAAATACTTCACTACTTGCAGCTTCTTAAAGCAACATGAAAATATTCCTAGACATATTTCTCAGCAGGGCGTGGCATTGTCAGAAACTGGCTGATTTCAGGTACATCACTGAAGGTCACTTACTGTCCACCTTTTACCTATGGTCACTGTAAAACTTTTGCAAAGTCTAACAATTGATCCTCCATTGTAATGTGCTCACCAGCTTCCCCAGCCCCAGATTTTCTATAGGTCCTCAAGAATAGTCTTCTGTGCCAAGGGCTATTCAAAGATCTTGTCATACCTGTACAGGTAGCTTGGTCACTCAGCAGTGATACCTCTGCCTGGGCAAAAGGAGAAGTTGAAGCCACAAGCAGCTTTTTTTAAATCTCCAGCACTGACCACTCTTAGAACAAGGCTTAAACACTCTTAAACAGGCTACTGGTGACCTTTATTACAGTGACCTGTATTTGCAGATACACCTTTTAAACCATCAGTGAGGATTCAGCAGCACCTTGTTTTGAACCTTTTGCTCCACCTGCATAGAGCACACCAGCTGATGTAACGGTTTTGGAAAAATTCACTTAAAATGGACTGATCAATAATGAAAGAAAAAAAAAATCACTTTCTCTAAGATAAAACTAGATTCATACATTTAATTTAATCAGCTAAGCTCTAGGAGTATTTTTCTGTCTTTTCAAGGCTGGTCAAAATCCTGGAAGCAGACACAACAGTCAGGTATAAACACACAATGAGTCAGTCAGTCCCAATTTTTTGATTTTTGTGGTTGAAGTTCAACTTATCTATTCTATGAAGAAATAACACAGCAGTAGAAAAGAGACCCTGGAGTTTCTGTCTGACTGGAAGCTCAAGATCAGTTGGTTCACTCAGCCACCTGACTAAGAAGCCTTTATTTATATGTTTTAATCTGAGAAGCAACCTCTCCTATGGCCTCTGCGGAATGCCTAATAAGTACAAAAACCAACCCATTCTTGTTCTCCTGGTAATTGAAGCAAGGCCACTGAACCTTAAAGATCTCTACTAATGTACAGGAGCAAAGGAGTTTACACTGGTACAATTAATTGATCTATGTGTATGAGAACTGGTTCACAAGTGAGCTGTGTAACTACTAAAAAGCAGTCGGGTAACTTTTTAGGTACTGAAGCTGCTAAGCTGATTTTGGGTAACAGCAACATTTTACAGTGTATTCATTGGTCAAAATATTACAGTGAAACTTCATTAAAACCTCAAAATAAACAGTCTCAAACTCTAGAGAGTAAAGGAGCTGCAGATGTCTCTCCCCTTAGAAAACTGTCTCCACTTTCCAGATGTTCTCACGCAGAGACTGATAAGAAATAATTCAAGTTCACATCACCTCCAAGACAATCCTTAGGAAATAAAGACTATTCTGTATTTTCAGATGCTGTTTCAGATGGTGCAGTTGTAAAGTTGCTTAAATTTTATCAGGATCCAGAAAGAAAACCAACAAACAAACCGTCTCTCCCTACTATTTGACGTAATGGGTATAATCTGATTCAGTTTTCCTACTCTTGAAATCACACAAGCCCACTGAAATTCATTTACAGTTCTTGGTCTTAGACATGTTTTCCCATTTCACAAAAGCTGAAAAATTAAAAGTTTAAAAATACCACTACTGGCATGATTTTCCTTCCTTTTGCTGTGGTGTGAATTTTGTCTATGACTTATGTTTGATTTTTTTTTCTCCTTTTTTGTTTCTTTTAAACAAATTGGGAAAGGTCATTTTGTAGCTTTTCACACTTTCTCAGATCTGAAGAACAAGAACACATATTCGCATATACAGAGAAGAATGCATGAAAAAGCATTCTAGTTATCAAGATAGATATATATCTTTTGTATCATTTGAATTTACCACTAAATGTTACAAGGAAAGAAGAAACAGCAGCAAACTACCACAGAAGAAGCAAAAATTAGGTTATAAATATACATCCGACATGGTTATAATATTTTAATATGTGTGTAATAATAACATTCCCTTCTGTCATTGTTCAGAAGGCAGTATGACTACATTTTTGGTACTGGGTAGTGTGTGGGTCACAAAGAGTTCTGCAAAAAATATGCAGCAAATGTAAATACCAATTCACTGACTTCAGAGAATGTTGAAATATTTCTAGGTTTAATTCAGATGCATACACTGAAAGAGAAGATAACAGTGCACAAAGCAGCACTTCAGTGTACTATTTTGCCTGGAACCATAGCTTTGACGTTATGCAGCTTTCTCCTTGGGAAACTCATTTCACCCTTCTTTGTGGAATTAGTACTTAAAAGCCCCTGGAAAGAGCAGCTATTTATTATTCTGATAACAACAAGAAAAAACACATGGGAGGGGAAGAAGAAAAAACTATTTACATTGTCCTTGCTTGCTTGTGTCGTTATTATAAGCAGAAGAGACAATGTTGTTTTCAGTTCCACCAAATCACATGTGCATGCATTTTACAGGCTAGGGAATCAAATCTGCAATTTTTGTTGGCAATCTGTGTTCATATCTATGTATAAAATAATGATACATTCACAGCTCCGATGTCTCTTCAAATCCTGTGTCCAGTTCTAAGCCCTTCTATTCAGGAATGACACTGAGGTGCTATAGAGCATGTCCAGAGAAAGACAAAGAGGCTAATGAAGGGTCTGGAGCACAAGTCCTGTGAGGAGCAGCTGAAGGAGCTGGGGTTGTTTATCCTGAGAAAAGGAGGCTCAAGGGAGACCTTATTGCTCTGTACAACTCCCTGAAAAGAGGTTGTAGCCAGGTTGGGGTTGGTCTCTTATCCCAGGCAATCAGCGACAGGACAAGAGGACATAGTCTTACAGGCAGATACTCCAGGGAAGATTTAGGTTAGACATTAGGAGGAAATGCTTCACTGAAAAGGTGAGTAGATATTGGAATAAGCTGCCCAGAGAGGTGGTGGAGTCACCCTCCCTGGAGGTGTTTAAGGAAAGACTGGATGTGGCACTTGGTGCCATGTTGTAGTGGAAAAGGTGGTGTTTGGTCATAGGTTGGACTCGATGATCTCAGAGGTCTTCTCCAACCGAATCGATTCTGTGACTGTGTAAGAACAGTGGGATGATCCCTGCGCTAGTCCAGCTGCCATATTATTGCTGACACAGGCCAGGATGCCGTTGGCTTTCTGGTCACTTTGCTGGCTCATGTTCAGCTGCTGTTGACCAGCACTTCCAGGTCCTTTTCCACTGAGGAGCTTTCCAGCCACTCTGCCCCAGCATGTAGTGCTGCCTGGGGTTGTTGTGACCCACGTGCACGACCCCAGCACTTCACCTTATGGAACCTCACACAACTGGCCGTGGCCCATTGATCTAGCCTGTCCAGATTCCTCTGCAGAGCCTTCCTGCCCTCCTGCAGATCAACACTCCCACCCAACTTGGTGTCATCTGCAAAATGCCTGAGGGGGCACTTGATTCCCTCGACCAAATCATTGATAAAGATATTAAACAGGAGCTGCCCCAGTACTGAGACCTGGGAAACACCACTTGTGACCTACATGTAATCTGTATGTATAAATTCTCAGAAAACCCAGTAATGCTGCTGCTCTCTCTAAATATAATTTTAATAATTTAGAAATTCTCCTCTGGGATTATCAGGCATGTTTTATGAAAGCTGTCAGATCCTCAAAAGCAGCAGAAGCTAGCAATGCAGAAAACCTATCTAGAGGTAAAACATGACCTCTAAGTTTTCAAGTATATGCAATGTTATGTGGAGGACAGAGGGAGAAGGAATATATTTTGTTTTATAGCACCTTTGAGAAGCAGAATTTGCTGCCAGCTTTTCCCAAGTGAAGTCAACGATTTTCCTAGCAAAAGAGCTATCATAACATAGATAAGATTTGTTAAGATATTATATATTAATAAATTAGTTGTATCTTGAGGACTGCATGTCAGCAGTAAAAGCAGAATAGTTGTAAATATGACTCTACCTGTGACTGAATGAATATTCTTATTACTCCTTCAGTGCAGGGATTTAGGCAATGCTTTTTCCATACAGGTCTAAGTATGCAATCAGGGGTCTCAATGTTTTTGCCTTCAGTGCACCAGGGGAAAGAGAGTAGTATTGTGCCTGTGCTTTTTGCTATAAATTACATACTTCAAAGACTGCTTCAGACTTTAAATTGCAAACTGCATATGAAGTCGAAAGGATACTGCACACAGAAAAGTGACTGAGACTGAAAGGAGAAATCCAAATATTTTAGAAAAGTTATTACACATCACTACTTCTCACTATTTAATACTTCCTTTCAAATAGTTTCACTTTGGTCCAAACAGACTGTAATTTTCACAGGCATGATATTGAACTTCCACTTGCTATAAGTCTTTGCTTAGATAAAAAATACCTTTTATGCTAGAAAGAAATAATTGTTCTGCTTTCCCAGTTATAAACTCAACAGATATTTTGGTGATTTCTTTCCTAACAAAACTCAACAGATATTTTGGTGATTTCTTTCCTAATAAAGTGATTCTTATAAATGCCATTTAATATCTGGTGTATTCAAAGACTGTCAATTTTACCATAACGGAAAATATGCAAAATCAAGAAGAATTAAAAAGAGTGAGAGAAAATGAAGTCGTGTATTGAAAAATCAAGCTGTTCATAAACAACATTCAGTCCCCAGAAATGCTTCACAAATGCCAGAGTCAATATTAAGGCAGTTGTGATGATTGCATCAGATATTTTTGTTTGTTTGTCTACTAAATGGAGAAGAGATTGAACTCATTTTAGCAAGTAAATAGGTGTCTGAGAGGAAAGTTTGATTTTTTTTTTTTAAGAGTAGCCCAAACCTGCCTCAGACCTTATATTTTTCTAAAGGGAGCTAAAAGAATTAGATGCTCATCTGCTCCAATATGTCAGGAAGAATCAAACTTTTGTGGGCTTCTCTGAAAATCTGAGCTTGAAGAGTTGCAGTCAGTGGTGAAAGATGTGTCTGGTTTCCGTGAAGTGATTTTTTGTTTATGAAAGTATTACATTTTAGCATACTGAATTACAAATTACAAGAAAGGACAGGACCTGGGAAGATTCAAGATTAAAAATTAGGTGTATCTCCCTAACTGAAGGGCTTGCAGAGTCAAGAATCAGAAGTCATCCAAAAGATCTCAAATATATTTTTATCTGCATTTTTTTAACATTAAAATTTTGTAAACAGTCAGTACTGTGACAAAACTGCTTTCACATTCAAGTATGAAAATACAGGCCTATCTACACTAAACAGAAGGGGTGTATATGCAAAGCGTGTAATTGAAATTGCAAATAAAGAATATGAACACAGTTTAAAAAAAATTTTCTTGGCTGTTGGCTCCCTGGTGGCATCATTGTAGTAGTAAGCCCAGGAAAACCTGATAACTTAACCTCTGGTCCATGCTGTTCTGCACTTCTAATTACTGGATAGTTGTTTGCATCAGATTGAGGTAACCTATTTGAATTAAGCTTGAAAGGAGATAAAAACTCTGGCAGGTCATCTTCACCTGATGCCAGATCAGAAAAATTCTAAAGGACCTTTTCTGCTCTTCTTCCCTTTCCTGGCCTTGCATTCCTGCCTTCTTTGTGTCATCTGTTGTGACTGTGCACTTGAACTGGGAGCAAGCTGGAAGTCTGACCTTGCAAAAACCCTAAACAATGTCGTGCTCATCCTCTCCTAAAATTAGAAGATTCTTTCCATGAACTCAGTCAGTTAATTTAACACACTCCACAAGATCAAATGTGGTGGATGCAAGGCACTAGACAACATTGCTGCTGCCTGGGATAGTCCTCAGCTGGGGAACTTCCTCTCACTCGCAAATATCAGATTGATCTAGTTTGAACTAATGGGTTTTATTTTTCCCTAAAAAAACCCTAGAAGACTGAAACTTGCCACTAACAGTCCTAGCTGTGAGTCTCATCCCTTCCTATGCTCCTGTCTAGATGATGGTCACCAAATAAGTCAACTGCCTTAAACAAAGTTATCGTGTAGCCTCAATGTTGTGGTTCAACAGGTTTCTCTTAAGAATAATATAAGTTTAAAGACTTCCTTTGGACAAAAACCTTCACTTGTATTGAATTGGTGACATATAGTCCTCAAACCCAACACTAAACAATACAGAGAAGAAATTTAGCTGGAATTTCTCAGGTTCCCGTCCTTTGCCAGGGCTTACGAATGCAGGGTTGCCAATGGGCAGATAACTGGGGCAAAACAAAGGTCTGATACATTGCCTTTCACTTAAGGTTTCATCACTAAATTCGTGCAACACATGAAGTGATTAACACCTTCTCTTGAAAATTCTCAGAAAAGTAACTTTTAGTTCAGAATTAGTACAGTAATTCCACTTATGATTTAGTGCAATCTGTATACATTAGAATAGGATGAATCACTGCAAAACTGAGTGCAAAACTATGCAGTTTCAACCAGAAAACTCTCATTTTCATGCTGATGACAAGACCTGTATCACATTATGCCTAATCACAGCAGGCCAGAAGCCTCTGGTGTGCCTAGTCTAATAGCAATATACAGAACAGCTAGGAATTATCACTAGATTTATTGTAAGTATGAGAAACCAAACTGCAGTGCTGTGGTATGGGTAACAGTCTTTTAGCTAAGCCTGAGCATATGAGACATTCTTATGCCTTTTTGTCTTCCAAAGAAGCAGGAAATACTGGTGTAGTTTCACCTCCTGAGTTACCAGCAGTGTATTTGTACTTCTTGGAAGCGTGGGAAGTTCAGTGTAGGCTGAAACACAATAGTATTCTCTCGCTTATGCTGTGAAGGAGTCATTACAGACTCAGTAACACTAAAAATATACAGCTGTAACATGTCTATCTCTCCTTCATGTCTTTTAAGCTTCAGCTTGCCTCTATCAAGTCCTATTATACAGTCTCTGATCGTGTTGCACTTCAAGGGTGCAGAGAGAGGTGCTCAAAATCCCCAGGTAAATATTAATGGAATAACCTCATTCTGCATTCCCTTTGTGCTGTGAGTGTTTAGTTTATGCACTGGAGAAAAAAAGTGTGTGCCTTTCTTAAAAGAAGAACTATTGATGTTCAAACACTCTTGAAGTTTTCATTATCCACAGAATGGCTAATCCCTTTATGAATGCTATTCCAGCTCTTGGTTTTTGTTACCTAAATCACAAAGAAACAAACAACTTTATAATTATAATTCAGTGAATGTAGTTCAGATACTGAAGTTCTAACCCTCAGTTTTAGACAAGAAGGACTCTGTGAAACTGGGAGTCGAGGAAAAGCTTTTAAAGAAATGCAAAGGCTCTGCATTTCTGCATTTGTATTTTTGCTTTTTACTCAAATTATAAAGCTGGATGTGGTTCAAAAACTGTTATATCCTTCTCAAAACTGGTCTCCCCAATGCTGTTTTAGCTGATGGTGGTCTCAACAGAAACTTTTGCAGTAGATATGTGAGTATATAAGCATGAATATACAGTGCAAAAAAGCTTAGCAAGGCAATATACAAAACAAGAACACTAACGGTCATTAATTACCAATGTAGTACTAATATAAGAACAGGTAGGTCTTTGGAAAAAAAAAAAGGCCAGTGTCTCGCAGAAAACCTTGTACCTTTCTCCTACCTGCTCCTTTTCATGCTCTTCCACATGGATGTCCCTGTGACAGCCAGAGAAAGACCCAGAGAACTACTTCACAACAGAAAGAATGCGTAAGATGTCTATATATTAAAAAAGAAACTCATTAGATTTCATGCACAAGTTTGTATGAAACCATAGTTATACCCTTTACATTATTCTGCTGCTACTAAAACAGGACAAAGAAAGGTGTGTGTAAGGATGCCACAGCCCTCGTGGTAGGGATTGCCCCTGGGGCTCAACCCTCCCATCCCTGAAAAGGACTGTGTTGGCTGGGGCTGAGTGCTTTTCAGCCAGGTTTGCAGCTGGGTTGCAGGGTGGCTTTGGTGTAACTACTGAACAAGGTGTCTCTAACTGAACCAGAGGTGAACCTGTAATTCAAAGGGGGAAAAAAAAGAAGTCTACAGCACTTTTATGTTCATTTCAATGTTCATGGTGAGAAATTATTCTTATTTTTCAAGTTCCTGCAGTGCTAAGATGAGAAAATGGGCCTTCAGTAATTTTCTTTTAATTGGGAGCCCAGCCGTACAAAGAAAGCACAGGCTGTGGTATATTTTGCAATCACCTGCTGCAGCTTGCACTGTGGTAATAATTGAGACTAGGTGTGACTAAAGTATAGTTCATCTAATGGTAATAATAGGTGCCACAGTCTGATGCTCTTTCATAGGTGATAAAAGGATAATTTAGCACATGCTGTATGTAATTCTTTTTTTCAGTGGGTAACACCAGATCAGGGTTTCAGTTCCTAGTTTACTTAACTGTTATAGGACTCACCAATAATTTTATTTTTGCTGCCAACTTACTTTTTTGTAAGCTTTGTCCAACCTAGATTCCAGTTTTCCATGACCTCCTACAGGAAATTCTCTGTTATATGAGCAGAATTTTGGAACCTGTTGTTGACATGAATCCGAATTACACAGCTAGAGATTCTAGTTTGAAAATGTATTCAAAACTTTCCCTTGCCTACCTTGGCCCTTTTTTACTAGCATCTCCCCCCAGTTATCCTATCAAAACATCACAGTTAAAATTGGAACTTTTATTCAGCAACATAAACATCTATAAATCTTGAAATGGTTCAAAAATTTACATCCTTCTCAAAACTGAAGTTTTTAGAGTCTGAGTAAGTCCCGAGTAACTGAAACACACTCCTGGAACTGGCAGGTATGGTCAGGACTATGTGAGCCTTATTTATTTGTGGAGAATCTCAAGGGGGATCTAAAATGGCACTAAACATCTCTGTTTAGTCATCTAAATTGTTTCCTTGGTGTCTCTGTTTTGGTATCCTAAGGAAGGCTTCCTGAGGACTTGAGTGTGTGGTATTGCCGTTGACTCCAGTAGGACTCGTGGTCTCGGTACTTCTGTAAACCACAAAAACTACAACCATTGGAAAACTTGTGTGGTATATAGATGCCTCAGTTCAATCTCACAGTCCTTGGAGCCTGCCCTCAGCTGTTGTCCTGCCCATACTCTTTTGGTTTAGGAAGCAAGAAAATGCTCAGTCTCGATCTGGGCTAAGTTGCCATAGACTGAATAACTTTGCGTGCCCTGTTCACATAGCTCATGCCCACACTCCATCTGTATGCACACAGGAACTCTCCCCACCTTTTATTTTTGGTATGATTATCCCACGTGTGTGTTCAGGTGTTCTTCTCTGGATCCTGCACAAAATATTGATTTTCATCCAATGGCATTTTGGAAACAGGATAACCTCTCACTCTGCCTTTCAACAGCTCTGCTGTCCTTCCTGAGACACCTACTCCTGTATTGTGTTCTTTGGGCCAAACACTGGTTCCTTGGCAACGTCTTGCTGGTCTCTCCCTCTGGGTCTTCCCTTTGTTTTCCTTTCTGCAGCGCCCTTCAGTCTCTACCATTTGCTGTTTGCTTCCCTGAAGCAATGTATGGCCTGTCTTCTTGGGATTCATCTGACAGTGGATCTGAGGAATATTGGTCTTCTGTGGGAACAGCTGGGATCAGTGCTTACCCAATCTCTCTGTTGCAGCGGCTGAACCAGCAGCTGTGGTGGCCCGGGGGGCCAAAGAGCCCAGCTACAGGAGAGGCCCGCTGGTGGGCCAACTCCGAAGTCTAAAGATCGCCCCTAAACTCGGTGATAAAAGCCGCTCCCATCAGATCTTGTGATTCTGTGTAGACTCGGTCTGTCTGACTGGCCAGTTGACAGATGCCCCTTGTATCCCTTAAAAGGATGTAATCCAGCCACCACTCCGCCCCCTCCTTCTCCCCATTAGTTGTTGTTGTATTACCCTGCCCCTCTTCTGTACCCCTTTATAAATGTGTCCTGTCCGGAAACCGATCCTCTCTGTCCTTGGACTTCTTTGTTGTGGTTTGGTAACAAATCCCTCGGAATTCTATATGGGGGGCCGCCTCTTGACTCTTTGCCTCTAATGACGCCTGAGCTAGCCAGCTCAGTGTGAGCATGGCTGCGTGTTTCCACCTCACGGATGAGAGAGCTGGTTTGTGAGTGTGCCAAGAAGCACGGCTGGAGCGGTTCCTTGGTAAGAAATGCTTCAGGAATAAAACAGCAGCTTCTCCACTGAACACCCACGTGGTGTTACCCACCCTTCTTGTAGCTCTTCTTTTTCCAGCAGCTCATTACATAGCACAGACAATTCAGAGACGGAACAGGCAGGACCAGCTCCCCTCACTGCCTCACAGACCTTGAGTCTACAACTACAACTTCCCTGATGCAGGGCTGCAGAATTTTTTGAGATAGCAATTTCTTATTCTTTCCAGCTGAAACTGTTCCTCTTTGTGTGAACTAAGTGCTCAAGGGCTATGAATGAGTGCTCATCCTGAATAGGATGAGAGAAAGCAAGCTGAGCATGACTTCAGCAACTGCAGGACTGTACTGGGAAAAAAAGGTTCCTGTTCAATAAATGATCATGATGAGAATATTTTAAGTATAGACAAGAGGTTCTTGTGATGAAGAATATACATAAGATGGGTGTTCCACGCTGATTCTGGCATGCTCCCTATGCACCTTCAGCATCTTTTTAACGTAGACTTTATGTATGTCACTTTACAATAATGTGGAATCACAACATCACAGAATTTCTGAGATAGGAAGGGACCTCTAGAGATCCTCCTGTCCAGCTGTGTCATGAGGTATATCTGCACCAGTAGATGCAGAGAAAGTCTTGGCCCTACTTGGAACTGTGGATAGGCTGAAAAACCTAAGCTGGCAGCACATATGCTTGTGTAAGCCAACACTAAGTTTGATGGGAGTGTTGATCTGCTGGAGGGCAGGAAGGCTCTACAGAGAGATTTTTACAGACTGGATCAATGGTCTGAGGACAACTGCATGAGGTTCAATAAGGCAAAGTGCCAGGTCCTGCCCTTGGGTCACAACAACCCCATGCAGTGTTACAGGGAGAGGGAAGAGTGGTTGGTAAGCTGCTCAGCAGAAAGGGAGTTGGGAGGTCTGACCAACAACAGCTGAACATGAGCCAGCACGTACCAGCTGGCCAAGAGGGCCAATGGCATCCTGGCCTGTGTCAAAAATAGTGGCCAGCAGGACTAGGGAAGTGATTGTCCCTCTACACTTGGCACTGGTGAGGCCATATCTCAAGTGCTGTGTCCAGTTCTGGGCCCCTGACTTCCCAAAGGACATTGAAGTGCTGGAGCATGTCCAGAGAAGGGCAGCAGAGTTGGTGAATGGTCCTGTAAGGAGTAACCAAGGGAACTGGTGTTGTTTAGTCTGAAGAAGAGGATGGCACCTCATTGCTCTCTACAACCACCTGAAAGGAGATTGTAGTGAGGTAGGGGTCAGTCTGTTCTGCCGTATCATAAGTGAAAGGACAAGAGGAAATGGCCTTAAAATGCATCAGGGGAGGTTCAGAATAGATATTAGGAAAAAAAATTCACTGAAAGAATGGTCAGGCACTGCAGTAAGTTGCCCATGGAGGTGGTGGGGCCTCATCTCTGAAAGTGTTCAAGAGGCACCTGGATGGGGCACTTGGGGATACAGGGCTAAATATGATGGTGATGTGCTGACACTGGACAGATGATCTTGAAGGTGTCATCCAGCCTTGTTGATTCTTTGATTCTATAGGCTTCAGTTTTAGATTTATTGGCTCAGATCTTTACTTGGTTATGGATCTCCCTCACACTCTCTGGTATTCTGTGTAAATGTGTTTAATCTTTCAGCCAGGTGATTCGGAGATTTTTATGTATTAAAGCATGCAGTGTTACCTAAATTAAAAGAGAAAATACACTAAATTTCATAGTTCAGCAATTTTTATACTTATATTATTTATATATAATATATTTTTATATATATTGTTTATATATAATATATAATATATTTATATTAATTTTTATATTTATATTAAACCAAAAATACCTGCAAAGAATATAGAAGTAGAAATATTTTTCCTGAGAGGCAACACGCTAGAGTAGCATGATCCTTGCTCAATTGTAGTGATTCATGGTAAGCAAACCCTATGCTTTTCAATCACAAATGTGAGCCTGATTTTATCAGCATCCCTGAAAACCAGTCCTCAGTGGGGTGCATTCTTAATTTTATGAATTTCTGAATATGCTGTTGAATACGTTCATGCTTTTCTAAATTTTTCACCTGCATTGCTATGGAGACTACTAAAATCTGATTATCATTGCTGAAGGCACCACCTTAGCTTGAAGAGATTAAATAATTTTGCTTTTGCACGCTATTTGCTCTAAAACCTGGTTAACACTGTCAACTTAGAACCACCCCTAGTGGGGAATTTGCTGGAAAGGAAAATGTGATTTATGATTTAAACTCCATTACTATGCTGATTGTTCACAGCGGTGAAAATTTATACCCAGCTTGATGTGAAATATTTAGTTTAAGAACTTCGGCCATAAGGAAACATAAAGATATGATAAACTGTAACACCGGTGTCTTTCAATCTGTAGTGATTTTACCAGGCCAGGGCTGGGCCAGGGTCCTATGTAGTCTTCTGAGCTTCTTGCTGTTACCAACAGGAGAAGTCTGTGAGACAGCTAAATGACCTCTCCATGTCCTACATCCCTTCTCTATAGCTAAGAAATGATTCAAACTTCTTCTGTGACTACTTGAGGTTTGCAGATGAAAAACGATCTCTAGAACCATATTTAAAGAGGAGCTCATAAACTCTCTGAGAGTTTCAGTCCTCCAAACTCAGCCTCTTGCAACTTCAGCCCTCAAGGAGTTAGCCCTGAACATGGAGATGGGAAGGGATCTCCTCTGTTTGCAGGTCCGTGGGTTGTGTGTGTAGGTGTGCACATACCCATTCAGTCATGCTCTTCATTCCTGGGAGGAGACCACTTCATTGCTTTTGTCCTCCTGAAAAAACTTGTAGTTTAACATATGACACAAACCATGCACAAAAGGGGGAGTTAAGGTGGTGGGAAAAAAGTTTGAACTTGTCCCCTATAAAGACACTTTGGAAAAGTGCTATCTGAGGAAGCTGCTGGAAATCTGACATCTGCTTGGATCATTCACTCCCTTGAGTAAGCAGCAGCAGCAGATGTGCTCTCTTTGTAGCTCTGCACTGCATGGAGTTTCACAGAGCTTCTTTTGAACCTAAGTTTACATCTGATAGAAAATTCAGCAATGTCATTTGTCTACATGGATGCCCAGATGCAATTCCATCGGCACTGATTTTTTGTTATTTTTCTTACTGCCGTTATTGATTGTCTGCTTCTACCATGTCACCTTGTGACATGACTTGAATCATCCAAATCCAGTGTGGAACAAACTGACCAAAATGAGACCCATATAAGCTGGTAGCACTCCTGGATTACTGTGTCCCGACCTTGTTAGCTTACCACAAAAATCACTTAGAACTCGCAATTCACTTACAAATGATCCTCATGTAATTGCAGAAGTGTCCAAATTTCAAAATTCACTCATCCTTGAAATCAGCACAATTGATTTTTATAGCTTGCTGTCAAAAACCACATTTATGTTTCTGAGACTGGACCTGATAAACTTTCTCTCTGAAGCTTGCTACTTTAAGTAATAGTGCTCAATGAACAGATTTGTAAAACACAATTTCATACACTGGTACATTGATTACAGGTAATGCAACATGTCATCACAAACACAATAAAACTCCTGATGCATGTCACTGAAAGTTGTCCTGTATAGAATTAAGAAATATCTAGATGTCGATTTGCTTGATATCACACATTACATAAAAATGTGTCCTTTTGTTTAACGTAGATTACTGATGGAGACCAGAATGTAAAACACTGTGCAGTGGAAAAAAACAAAAGGAAAGAAAAGAAAAAGATATTCCTAGATATTCCTATCCTAGATATTAGGAAGAAGTTCTTTAATGTGAGGGTGGTGAGACACAGGGACAGGTTTCGCAGAGAAGTTGTGGATGTCTTATCCCTGAAAGTGTTCAAGGCCAGCTTGGATGGTCTTGTGAAAAGTCTGCCCAGGACAGGAGGCTTGGAACTGGGTGATCATTAAGGTCCCTTCCAACCAAAACTATTCTATGATTCTATTATCTATATTTTTTCTATCAATGAAAGCATGGATTTACAGTTAATGTGACCACTCAAGTAAACAAGTATTTATGAAATCCCTCCCTTGCCTTGTGGATTAATCACCAAGGCCAAAATTCTGAAAAAGGGATAAATGTTTAATGTGATTGACTACTTATTGCTAAGTGCTGAATTCTCAGTAAGTTTGACCAAAATCACATGCAAATTTTGAGGCTTGCCCCTTGAAAGAATCATCAAAATCATGGCATGCTGGCAGAGATGTGAAAATAAATAAGTATATGGGGAGGTTTCTTCAAATGTAAAATGAGTATAAGTGCAAAACATCCCCTTTCAATAATTTCCTTAGTCATCCTGAGGTAAATCCTTTCAATGCTCGTTCAGATCTCAGCACCACATTCGAGCTGCAGCCCTGCCATGCTGTACATCCTCTGTTCCTCCACCGTGTTCCACTGTGGTCCTGCTGCAGGAGCAATATTAGCAGCAGCAATATGTTATAATTTCTTCTTTCTGTAAATAATGTGCTAAATGCTGCTGTAACTACTCATAGGATGAACACTGATCACAGTTTCTGCTTAAGAATCCAGCTGGAGTAGACACTGAAGGTATTCATTTAATGACTATCAACAGGGATGAGTTTGATTCTTGTTTTACACAACTTCAGTTGTCTCTAGCTCTGATTATCTAAAGCACAAAGCAGTGGAAAGATATTTTTCCACATATGCACAGCTACACACCATAGATATATTCACATATAGTAATACACCAATAGAGTGTTTATGCAAAATTTTTTCTCTGTTACCTTAGGCTGCTAAGGTAAGCCAGGACAGTATCAGAAAGATTTAAATGTAACCTTTAGAAATATTTTTTTGCTTGGTTAGTGGGATTTATATGGGATGGATGCTTTGCGAACTAGTTTTCTGCTAAAATGCAGTGTGATACTTGTGGATTAATTCTGTTTGCACAAGTGTGAAACAGCAATCTTTCTCTGAGGGGTTAATCAGAAAAAAGTACTTATTATAGCAAGCCTGTAACTTCAAGCTCTTTTTGTCTCAATTGAGTTATTATTCCACCATCCGAAACTCAGAAGTTATGTATTCCCTGTAGCACTCTGTGTTTTTTATAAGCAGTCTCTCAGAGGATTTTCCTACCAGTTTTCCAGAGCTGATTGTTTTAAGGGCATGGATTGTAAGCTGTAACCTGGGCTGTAGGGCTGTAACTGCTGTACACAAGTGCCTTTTTTTTCTCTTTCTCTCTCATCCTCATGGCCAGAACATTTCATTGCTGAGAAATGCTCAGAGCTGCAGTACTAACTTGTCACATTGTGCTGGTTTTACCTTGTATTTCAAAATAGTCTTGCTTCCCGACAATACCAATATAATTTAAAAACATTCTCATAGACTTTGTGGACCAATTTTCTTTAGCTTGCCTGCACAGCAACACCTTGTGAATGGAATAGGGTACTATGAATGAAAAATGTATTTGGATACTGAGCAAATAGCGATAACTATTCTTAACACGGTTTTCATAAATTATGTTGATAATGCTTTAGTGATACATGAAACTTAGAAGCTTCCAAGATTAATGTCTTGCAGTGACTTTATGATGTTTATCTCCCAGATACGAATCCTGTGCCTTTCTGTGTCTTTAAAACTGGGTGCGAGAGAAAGAAAAAAAGCCAGATGAACTTTTTTCAAAGCAATTCTGTGCTCCAAGGTCACTCTGTCTATGCTCTGTGTGCTGCCACTGCTGCAGAGCGGGAGGAAGCACCCTTCTTGCTTTTCATCCAGCTTTTCGGCTCTTGCTCTGGAGAGAGACGGAGAGTTAAATTTTTTTCTGGGACTTTGGCTTTTTTCCCTTTTCTTCTCTTCTGGACTATTTCAACAACATCAGAACACACCGAGAGAACTTTCCACCGAGGTGGGCCCAGGCTGACCCAGCTCCAAAGAGGAGAGAGAGAGAGAGACCACACCCAAAGAAGGACTTTAAAATCTTCCCAGGTTTCTCTCCACAGCGCCAGATTTTGTTATTTAGCTTTATTATTCTTTTCCTGTGTGTTTGTGAAATAAATAGGTTTTTTTAGCTTTTTCCTTTCCTCCGAGGAATATTTCTTTCCCGAACCTGGTGGAGGAGGGGTGGCTGTAACCTACCTTCTATCAGAGCGTATTTTCCTCCAAATTTGCCTCAAACCAGCACAATTAAGAAAATACATTTCTTAAATTCAATGAAATATCCCCACTGTGCCTCCCTCTTTCTCATCCCACCCAAGAACTCCCTCTTTTCGGGAAATTTGTTACATTTCTTGTCAGTCATTTTTTAATACAGTACTGGTGCTTAAATTTCTCAAACTATTAAAATGATAGCAGGATTAACATTTTTCTCATTTTAATTAAGTTTAGTACTTAATACTATGAACACCTGTTTCTGTTTGGTCTGCTTTGGAAGTTTGTGAAGGATGGTTGTACTACAGAGCTTTAAATTCCATTTTTCCATGAGAGAAATACATTTTTCCTGGAAAGTGTCTTAGAGTCACATTTTAAGAGAAGAAATTGCAAAACTGAATTAGTGCATAAATCAGAGAAAATATTTATTTACAGACATGTAAAAATTATGTTACAACATTTTAAAGAAAACTCTAATGAACCACCAATCTGCTCTAATGGGCAAACTCTCAATGTTTCAATTCTAAATTGCAGTGGCACCAATTAAAAATATGACTGCTAACAAGATTATAGTTATCTACATAGTTTAAGTACAGTGGTTTTTCAGAACTAAAAATGGATCTACAGAGAAAAATAATAAGAACTGCAACAATATGTATTACAAGAGTTTACAAAAGTAAAAATATTTTTTTTGATCCAAACTTTAAAGCTTTTTAGTAAATATTTTCCATTCATGCAGCTGCCCATGTTTGAAACAAATATCTGAAATACACGGAGCATATAGGTCTCTGTAGAAAATGAATTGGTTTGATTCAGGACTTCCATAAAAGATTTTATAAGACTGTTGACTGTCCAAACTGATTGACAAGGTCTTTTATGTTTCCTATTCTTCGGTATTGCAAGGGATGAGCAATGTTGAAAAACCCCACAACTGACAAAACTCATGTCAAACAAGTAACAGGTAGTGATGGCAAACAACACCGAGCATACTGCATACATGGACAGCAGAGAACTATTAAGCTCTGTCGAAGCTACCAGCATCCTCTGGAGTGATTTTAAGCAAACATGCCATTGAGAAACCTTACTAGTAATAGACTGCATGGGGCAACAATCTTCTGGCTTGCAAATGAAGTAGTGCCTCATGGTGTTATCAGAGGTGACTTTTGTTGTGTTCAAAATATATTCAGGACTTAAACTGTGGTGTGAAACAGTGTCAACATTATGAATGTGCAATCCTTTCTGTGAGTTAATGATCTAAGGGCAATGATTGTAAAGGATATGTAAAAATCTAAGAGTGCTTTCTGTGAGTGTTAGCTCATTTGGGATGGAGGTGGTGAAGAGATAATATACCTAGATGCTTCTTATATCTAGTTTATTAACACCAATATCAGAACTGATCTCCTTGGATGATATTCTGCATCTTTTAAGTCAGCCAACAGTTTACGTGATTTAAGTGAGAAAAATGAGCTGCTGAGGTTTGGAGTTCTTTTTTTTTAACTGTCAGCCAAAGACAGAGATCCCAAAATGGCAATTCTTTTTGCATTTTTACAGTTAAAAATGCTCGTTACCTGTATTAAGATATAGAAAGTGGAGAAGTATTTCACCCTCTGATTTGACCTAACATTTCACTTACACAGGAGTAACGTTTTTTGCTGTACTTTTGTGGGAGAGTCAGCCCTGATAAATTCTGAAGCTGCAATTCTTTATGCTCAGGTGTAACTACTTATACTAGTCTTTCCTTATTTAAGGAGTTAGGTACTACTCAGCACTTAATATAAACCATGTAACTCCACACACAATAGACAAGCTAAATATAAGGTACACAAACATAACTGAGAGTGCTATGCTACATAGCTGCCTAGTGAAAAAATTCTCACTCAGTAATAGGTAATTAAATTCAAATGTATGCTTTTCTTCTAAATTTTTGAAGAATATCAGTTCTTCTTTGATGATGGTCCCCATGGTGGAAACCTGACCAGAGACCTTGAGCTCCCACCCTCCTACACCCCCACTGCTTGAGGTGAACCTGTCATGTCAGAAACTGCTTTTTAAAATAGAAATTTAAAGTTTGATCTTTTAAAAAGTCTCTCTGGTACCTTTTGTTTTCTCTTGCTTTCAGCTACAGAGAGTGATTGAAAGGGCAAGGCAAGAGTTCATCTTTGTAGTGCTGGATGAGCCCAAATAGCAAATACCCCGGTCATGGAGCTCAGGGGTCAGGGCTCCATGCTGCAGACTGGCACATAGCTGGGTCCGCGCTCCATTTGGCTGTGTAAAATACTTCCTAAATTAACACCTCTCCCTCTTGGGAGGCTGTAGCTACTAAATAATTTATTTACCCTGCAATCACTTTAAAGACATATCTCTTTCTATATGAGTACCACTTGCATAAAGATGTAGATGAATAAATACATATTCCTTGTTTCATGTCATCTGCAATGCTAAAGAGGTCTGACTTTGGGATGGTGAACAAGTTGGTACTTTCATTAGAGAAGAAGTCCTTGTGCCCGTGTCATATATGCTTTGATACCTTTCATGTCTAAGTAGTAACACAAGAGAAATAATGCATCCATTCTGTTTGAAAGGAAATATGATTTATTAAGAAATTCTATACTGAGATTCCCCCTACAACATCTGTAATAATTAATTATTCCAACTTCAGACTTTTAGAAGGGCCTTAGGAGTTTGTGGGTGGAAAGACTACTGCCAGAAAATAACTCAAAAAGTAAAAAGTAGGCTAACTCAGGCTGTCAGATATTGGCAGGCTATAAGTAATATTCCTGGCTAGACAGGAGACTGACTGACTTTCCATATGGTAACAACAAACTGCCTTTAGACATTTGCAAGAACAGCTGTAACAACTGTCTGAGGAATGGCATCACGGAGAGTGCTTATCTGAAGAAAGGGATTTACAGGAGGATCCAATTTACAGTTTGTCAAGGATTGCTCTCTTATTTTGACATTTTCACTTTTTAGAAGCTATTCTATTACCAAATGTAATTATTTCCAATGACAAATAAATTGAATAAAATAATGGGAAATACCATACAATGTATTTAATTGTGACACTGATCAAAACGGTCTTGTTTGACTTAAGCAGTAAACAAAGAAGTGCAATATCACCTGACTCTAAATATGGTAAAACAGTAAAATGTGCTAATCATAAAAATAGCTTTTAGAAATATACATTTGTATACAGTGTTTTCCACACCTGTTAAATATGTCCTTCATATTATTATGATACAGTACATTGGCCTTTAAGACATCAAAATTAAAAAAATAATACCAATAATTAGCCAGAGAAAACCACATTTACAATCTAAACCATAAAAATCTGACAATTGTACAGCTTAGAACATATAAGAAATGGAGTTTCTAATATTTGAACAATAATGTCCATTTTAATAAGTAAATTGAGTTTCATACAAATTGAATCAAAGGTGTTGTCAGCCAGTAAGAAACTGCAGTTCACAATTTTCTGAGGGGAGGTCAGAGTTTCTCTTCTCAGCCTTCAGGGGGTTCACACATGAAATCTCATCACTTGATCTGTAGAAACTGAGAAATGAAATGCTGGCTTTAGTAAGAAAGCATAGAATTTCTTCCAGCAGAACCTCAAAAAGAAACCAAGACGTCCGGGGAAAAGAGCCAAGAGGACTATGACTTGACGTTTTGACAAATTAACCAAATATCAACATCTATAATGCTTTCCCACCTTAAACCATCAAAGATTAAAAGAAGAATAGTGTTTCTGCAGCAGTGGACAATCAGGACTGTGCAATAGTCCTGAGTTAGACTGTATGGTACAAAATAATAACAGCAAATGAAGCAAGAGCTGTTGGGGCTGAAGTATTCCTCCCCTCAATAATGCTATGCAAACAACTGCTGAATAATTTCTATTTTAGCAGCAGGAAATACAATAATGTATCTTGGCTGCTTTGCAATGAAATGCTTTATTTGCATAATAGCATTCAATCTAAATAAATTGCATGTAGAATTCTTTGCTTCAGTCCCATCACACTATTTATATACCTTACTCTATTTCCACTGGCTGTGTGCTTTCAGCAATGCCTATAGTTATCAGATTGATGGATCTTTCCTCAGTTGCTTCCCTTTTGCTGTTGTCTATTTCGCTATTGTTTTTGTGTACCTGCCATAGGATATAAATGTATATGCTTTGATTTCTTTTGTTGCTTTATCAGCCACATTGTGAAAATGCAAAAATCCAGTGTTAGCCAACACTTTGAGGATCATTCTTCCAGCAGAGGCTGGAGGTAGGTTGCATCTAAATATCTGACTCCTGAGTCCTATGTGACCCATTAATGCTACCAGCTTCAAGTAGGCATTGAGTGATGCTGCAGGGCAGCAAAAGACATACTGTCTCCACCTGCCTACAGAAAAACTGTCAACACTTTCCTAATCACATCTTTTTGGAAAACTGACAGTAGAAAATGTTAACGGAAGTAGATGGTTTCTTTTTTTAAAGGGAAATTTTCAACCGAAGTTTTTTGGTTTGTTTTTTGTTTTGTTTTTTTTTTTTTTTTTAAATTTAGGCAGGAAAAATATATTTTAGCCAATCTTTTCATCACTTTTTTTGGGGCGGGGCATGGGGGGAAGTCTATCTTCTTTTATAACTGAAAGAGAAAACAGCTAATGAAAGCTGGTGCACCTCTGATCAAAGCCTGAAAAATTTCCGGATGTTCTTTTCAGCCAATTTCCACCTCCTTCAATGAAAAAAAAAAAAGATAATTTCTGTTAAAATTTCCGTTTACAGAAAACCTGGTTTTCAAGAGACATCCAAGTCCCTGCAGGACTGGACTCCTGACCTTTGAAGAAGTCAGGCATCAGATTCCCCCTGCATTGCAAAGGGAGCACCAGCTTTCTGGTTGTGGTCTTCACAGGTAACCAGGATTAGGGAGAACAGCTCATGTGAGAGATCCCAGAACTTTCTCCTTTCAGTTAAAACATCCTGAAGCTATTATTCTCTACTTGCACAGAGAAAAATATTCCTCTCCCTTATTTTAGGTCTGATCCCTAGAGAGACTAGATATAAGAAAAAAGACCTTTAAATTCTCCCCTTAAGTCTGAGAGATGCCTAATGGTTTTTAACTAGCTATTCATCTTAGAAGAAGTAAAAAAAAAAAAAAATCCCACTGTGCATCCTATTAGCTTAAAAGAGAGTTCCTCTTTTCTAGCCTTTTGTTCAACTATGCTTTGCCGTTCCATTATGCCATTATAAAAAGCATAATTATGAAAGCAAGAAGAGGCAGATTTTCAAGTTATTTATCGGAGCTTTTTTCCCTCGCCATAAACTTTTCAAGCATTTACCTGTCACCAGCACTAAAGAGCTTCATTAGGTTACTTTTGTGAAACATTTATGTTGCTAACCATCTGGATCCAAGTCATCAATGCTGCTCTGCTGTTGGTTAGAAACAGTGATAAAAATTTACCAACACCGGCAGTCCAAAATATTCCTGTGTTCTTCCTTTAGTGCATGGACTTCTTATTTCCCTCTCACTCCAAATAATGTTAAAGTCTAAGAAGAAACATTAAAATCTGAAAGAGCTAAGCTTTTATTTTCCATGGAATGACAGGAATCCAGGGCTATGATTAATCTAGAGTAATACAATGCTAATTTCATTCTATTTCTTTCTTCTGAATAGTGTGCAGTTTATCATCTGGCTTTATGGTAGTGCTGATGATATTAAAAAACCCTCATGATGACTAGTGGTTTTTTTTTCTTATTTTTTCATTTCTTTCCCCTTATGTATAAAAACATCTCCTGACACAACAAGGATGAACTGAATTACATTTAAGCCAGCAATAAGGCTTTCATTTGATGTAGTTCTAACAGAAAACCACTTTAGAAAGGGTGATTTGAACATAATGCATTTTAAGAATTGAATAACTCAACTGAGCATATAGACTTGGCATCCATAGACAATATCAAAGAAACACTATATACTGTCCTAATTGCCATCATAATCTCCGAAAAAAAGATGGAGAGACATTATGGAATATTTATTGCTTCATTTTCCACCTGAAATTATTTCTGCTGCTTTTTTTACTATCTGGATGGCTTTTTGAGCATGAGCTATTGGAAACACTCTTTTTAGGCATAACACTGTATTTCATTCTTCCAAAAATGCTATTGCTACTGTTTATTATAGTTCTAGTATAATCCTTCTGGCATTTTTGCCAAATTCAAATTGTACTAGATTAAATTAATTTTAGCTATACACTCTTACAAGGTATATAACATTGGAAAGCCAACATTAAATATTAAAAAACCTCACTAAATGAAAGTGCAGTTCTACTTTATGGGCCCTAAACTATAATAATTACAAATGATGGAGTAAATCAGATAAAATTCAGTAAATGTAGAGTTTTCCATCTTGCTTTTTAGAAGTTTAATGATTTTATAATTTACCTCCCATCAAAACCTAGCTAATTCCTGTCTTTTCGTCTGAAGAGTTTTCAGAATGCTGTGCATGTAAAGGACATCTTCTTGTGGGAGAGCCTGGCCATCAGATCACCTGCCAGGGGACGAGTTCCTCTAAGATCTGTGCTTTGTAGTCATGAGGCATGACAGAGTATTAATATCTTGCACTCTGTATTGCTCCTAAAAGCCTTTAAGAGAAGACAAGCTCAATATATGGTAGAGACCTGCAGGTACCATCCTTCCAGAACGGGATGTGCCAGCCCCCTTTCCCTGGCCTACCCAAGCAGCTGGAAAATGTAATGGTGACCCTTCTGTGGTGGGGAGCTACTGAATTTTCTAAACTCGTTCAGATGGGCTTTACTGTCTGCAGGAGATGAGTTTTGTTCTCTGCTAGCTGGATCCAAACAGAGCTCAGCCTCTTTCCTGCTCTGAATTATTTGTTCCTTACAGTTCTGAAAAAGGGAAAAGAACAGAGGTATGTTCCTTCATCCCAATAAATACCTAGTTTCCTTCTCACAGGTTTTATGGGAAAAGAGTGCGGGACTTCCTTTACCATGCTTATATTCCAGACCTAAATGTACAGAAATAAATCTTACTATATGAGAGTGTAAATTCAGCATATGTTTTTGGAAGGGAGTATTAGGAATGTGCTATGACTAAATGACACAAAAGATGTAAGTGATGAACATCTTTCCTTGTAGTATATTAAGAAAGTGTTTAAAGAAAAGTCCCACAGAATATGTTACAGACTTCACCGTGTGGTTTACCCCACAATAATTATAAGCAGTAAGAGCATCCAAAGTATGTGGAAGACATTAATCTCAAAAAATGCATCTATTTTTAAACAATTATTTGCTCTGAATGGCTTTTGTGATAACGTTAACCTTAGAAACTCCCAGAAAACGCAGCTAAGAAGAGGATGGATAGATGATGGTTCATATATACACATGAATTTGAAACCCAAAGACTCAAGTATCCTTCCTCTTACTCTCCTGTCTCCTTCTCCTTGCCGGATAAACCCATTCTCAGGACTGGAATTCTGAGTTTAATAACTGTAATGGAGGCATCTGAAGCTACTGCTGACCACTGCTTGGTAAAATTGTACATCTGTATCTTGCAGGCTCCTGTTGAGTAGGAGACTTGATGCCTGACACCTTTCTGGGTTTCTGCTGGTGTCTGACTATGCTTTGGCAGTAGGTTATGTGACTGCCATACATCACTTTCTGCAAAACAACTGCACGCCCCATTAAAATGCAGCAGGTGCACTGTCCTTTCACTCCCAACACTGGCCCTGATACTTGTGCTACCTCAAACTGCAATTGTAGCACAACTGCTTTCATTGCATCTGATGCTCACTCCTAACACTGTTATCTGTACAACTGAGAATACTGAATCCAGGTCTACAGATGCTGCTCTTATGTCCTGGAGGATAGCGTACTCTTTTTCATCTCTAATAATTTCTTTTGATTGTAGAATGCACTTTCTAGACAGACAAGGAGATGAAAAACTGAATCTGTCTGCAGAGCAGGCATTAAAAAAAAACCAAAACAAAACAAACACAAAATAGCCAAAACTTAGTTAGCCATTATTGATTTAGATATTTACCTAAAGTGAGAAAAATCATAATGCAGTACAGAAAGTAGTAGTGCAAATTTCCATTCTGTTTATTTGCTATGTCTAACTGAAGACAATATCCTCCTTTTCTCTTAAGCAGGCAACTCACACTGAGTGCAAAACGCAGTAATTTATGTTTGTATGGTACCATGGGGGCATGCACTTTTGTTTGCTTCTACATAGCATTCTTCATCATCAATGGAAGACCACAAGGAATGAGCAGAGCTTACCAAGGAACACTGAATTTGTATTAGCTATCACATTGACTTCACAGCTATGTTCATTTGAGGTACACCTTGCACTTTGTCCCTTGATATAAAGCATCAAATCTTTAATTCAGTAACAGCCATATAGGTGGTTTAGTTTAATGCCCCCCTATGAAATATAAATGCTCAGTTCAGTAGGTGTGAGCAGGGGAATGTGAATGTGTATCACACTTTTTCCGCTGTGAGTTGTAACACTTGTAAAACATGACAAACAAAATTATGGCACTAAAGACATTTTTTATAATGAAGTAGTGATAGAATATTCACTGCATTTAACAAATAGAGGTGTTGTACAGTTTGATAAATATTAATAAAGGATAATTAAAAGAACCAGTTGCACCTTCTTTAAACCTTTCTTCAAATGATGAAACCTAATCATTATGTTTTGGACTCTGCCAATCATACTTTAATTGCTAAAACATTACAGATTCATTTTTCCATTCAGTGAACAGCTTAATTGCTTTGAAGTGTTAGTACTTATGTGAGTACATGTGAGGATGATTGTTTTACTCATCAGTGAAAACAAACTCCTATCTTCTTTGTATTGAAATGCTCTGTTTCACTTGTTTGCCCAATAAAAATCAGCAGGAACAATAAGATAGCCCTATCAGATACTGATTTTTCCCCTAGACCAACATATCTTTTCTTTCTCACAGTCTAGGCAGAATTGTGATAAATGCTTTTAGGTGTAGTGGTGGAGACAGGATCCAATTTTTGGAGAGTGCTAGTGAGGACGCAGTGCAGTTGAGATGATGGTCAGGTATGAGACTGAAGGAATGACTTTGGGATTAGAGTCACCATGGTTATTTAAAAGCTTGAGTGGGGCCATGAAGGAAAGAAGTGGATCTACCCACTTTAATTTAGGCTGTGTGTTTTTCTCCTGCTAGATGACTTTTGCAGCAAAATCTTCCTCTGCAAGGTCCTTTACAGCAGTAGGAGAAGACTTGGGGACTAGCAGCACAGTTTCTGGTGACAGTGGGAGGGATCTGAAGCTGGAAGCACTGGGCCTTCTGCAGTGTGGGGTGGGCTGCAGGATCTCCAAGTAGATGTGGAAGAGAGAGGATGGTGGGGAGGTGGTGCTTTTGCAGAACTTGCTGCCCTGAAGTCTTTACCAGAATGTACCCACATTGCTACCCCTTGGTGAAACTGTGTCCCCACCAAACTCCCTTTCTTGTTCTCTCTTGGCTCATAAAGACAATCCAAAGGCAGTAAGGCCTCCCTGATGCTGTCTACAGAGTTCCATCAGCCCATACCAGCGTGCCTTGAGAGAAGTTCAACACCTTCTTGGGATCCAGTGCCAAATAAAGCAGAGAAAAAAATATTCCACCCTCATTTATCCCCGCATATGAGTGGATAATCATGGCAAATTCTCAGGGGTATGGCTCTCATTGGAGATCCCTGGGTGTTTTCTACTTCTTGGGATGGTGCCTACTCTGAGAGAAGCAAGTCTGAGTCCTATCATGATTCACAGTAAGTACTGTACTTTATCATCCTGAATGCTACAGAGGAGATTCTTTTAAGTTACAGGGTGGTGTAAAAAAGCTATAGACTAAAATTCCTACTGAATTAAACTCTGGAGGAGTAGGAATTCTCTAGTGTGAGGTGGTGGTCCAATTAGTATTACTGGTGAAAGCAAAAGTTCCTGTCCTACTAATGCCAAGGGTGCAGAGTTGAACACACAGTTAAATGCATAAAGGAACTACTAAAACTTGTACCCTGAGGCCATTTAGTATGTCTACATTTTAAGAAGTGTGTTTTTTAAATATATGAAAGTAGGAGCTTACAAGAAGAATTGCCTTAAACTAATTATGCAGAAAGCACTTACTAAACTTTCCCACTATTGCCAAATTAGAGTTTAGATAGGTGTCAAAAACCAAAGGGCACCCATTACAGGCGAAATAGTTGTAGGCAATGATGGTACTGAGATAAGGAGTGTTCTGTCTAATCAATCAGAGATGTTTCAGGTACTTGGAGGCAGAAGTTTTACTCAATTGAACAACCAGGCAGAGTGACATAAAAAAAAAATAGAAAAGAAATGGGGATGAGAGAGAGTGCTGGAAGAAGATGTTAAAAACATATAGCATGAGACAGAGATACTGGGAAAGCCCAGGGTAAACCACAGGAAACAGGAACGGAATGAGATAAACAATGCAAAATGAATATTTGAATGGTGACAGTATAAAGAATTAAGACAGTCAATTAAATATACCGGATGTAGAGTTATCTGCTTAAAACTGTTATCTGTGAAAGTCTTGGTACAGGAATGTGATCCAGGTGGAAATGGCAATAAAAAATGGTCCTATTTTAAAGAGTTTTTGCTTTGCATTTTCCTGTCTAATACTTATTTGAATGCACAGTGCACAGTAGTGAGTAATATTTTGGTTTCATGAGGATTTCAAGAAACATTAATTTTAAAGTAAAAGTTACAAAGCAAAATGTTGGACTTGGGGGTCACATTGTGGTCTGCAAATGGTGCAGAATTTCATAATAGATGAGAAATAGTTATTATAACTCTGCAAAGAGGAAGCAGAGAAGAATTTAGCCTTTTATTTTTTTATTTTAGCTTTTTATTTTTATTCTGTATTTGTTCTGGAAAACACCTTGCTCATTTTGAAAGACTACAGAACTGTAGGGTAGTTTTACAAATCAATAGCGATAACAATTTGGAAACTTCAGATATACATAGCAGCATGACAAGCTGGCTAAGTTGGTATTTGATTAACTTCCAAACCTTCATTTTGGCAGACTGAGCTTGTTTTATTCCTCACTGATTACTTTTTTGTTGAAATGGCAATTACAGTCCTATCACCTTCTAAATAACTTCCCTTTTCTGAGGTGTGTAAATGCCTATGTATGGATAAATTCAATCTGCCTTTCATGTTTTGATATTAATCATGTGGAAAATCTTCTTAGTAACACAGTTATATTTTCTCAAAAAATGGAGACCTTTTGGAATAATTGGGTCACTAACTGTAGTGGCTCTGCAATTTGTATTGAAAAAAATAAAAACATTTACAATTTCTGCCTTTTAGTACGGAAAAATAACAATCTTGGCTTTTCAATGTTTGCAACTTCTTTACTTGTGTGAAGACTTTCAACAGAAAAATGTTTTCTCTGAGGGTTTTCCATTCAGCATTTTTGATGCTCAAGGATACTGATAAAGCCTGTGAAATGAGTGTTTTCTAGGGGAACTAAAGCTATTTATTTTCAAAGACTGACATACCAGGAAAGATGTGTGATCCATGACAATTGCTCAATTTCAGTTAAATCTAAGAATTTGATGATTAAGCTGATAGACTCAAATCCATAGCACAGACCTAACGGCTGGCCTGAGTTGTTCCAGAGAATATCTCCGTCCCAGTGAGTGCCTGGAAAACACCAGTGTCCCCCTTCCTGTCCACCACAACATATCTCATACTGCTGCTTTGGTATTTATAATAGGCTACCATTCCAATGCTTGTTCTCCCTACACACAGATGGGGTCTGTTGGTTGCAAATGATGGGTGAACCAAACCCAGCACAGCACCTTCAACAAGTCATCCAAATTTTACTGGAGTCAGCCAAAGTACAGGGAAGTAAAAGAAGGGCTGCTCCACCAGAATTAGTTAAAATTACATTGGCAAAAATATTTATAGGTGGAAACTGAAATCAGTCTTCTTATTTAAAGTGTTGAGTTACTTCAATTAATTTCTGATGTTTCTTTTTCAGTCACAAGGTACAGCAAAAAGCTGTGATAATTTTTGTAAGTCATTATCATCCTCACCTGAAAAGGGATCTAGGTTTGCTTCTAGGGGGTAGGTGTTTGGCTGTCCTTGTTTCTGCACTTTACTCAGGGGTTGACTCTATGCTCATAAATTTTAGGCTAGCAAAATCTGTGGGGCTAATTCTGATCTACTTAGACTAAATAAATATAATGAGGCTACTAATACTGAATATTAAGGTGAACTACATTATATCCGAGACAAGTTAATCTCATTTAGACAAGTACTTTTTTACATGTCGAAGAGAATTTTTGGCCTGACCTGACAGCATTATTTGCCTCTAATTAAATTCACTGATTGGTGTGGGGTTTGGTTTTGTTTTGTTTTTAAATTGGAGACAAAGCAGTCCTTTTTGATAGAAGCTGAGCCATTAAAATTAAATATTTGATGTCTCAAAACCATCAAACACCATGACTATCTTATTAAATGATGCCTGAGACTTCAGGCAGGTCAAGACAGATGGCAGGGTGCAACAAAAAAAGTAAAACAGATTAACTGAAGAATATATTGCCTGTTGTTCCACAGACATTTTCCTTTACTGGAAAGCATATAATTTTTTATAAGTTTAAACAATTGGGAATGCTCCTTTCTTACGTGCCAAAGAAAGGCACCTGTTGTTCTGACTTCAGAAAGAGGTGCTAATTCTACCTGAACATTCCATCTTCTGAGACACATTGCCCACCACATGGGCTCAGTGTCAAAACTGAGAACAGGACCCAAAATTCCTTATCCCCCATACTTTGCTTAAAAATGAGATAAACAGAAGAGAAAACCCATTATTTTCAAGCTCTTTTTCATCAAATCTGTAAGATTCTAATGGTTGTAAATTAATTGTATTATTTACATTACAAATGTTTTAAAAGTTTTACGATTTTAAGTTTTGAGTTTTTTTTTAACTGAGAACTAAATAATGTAGGGAAGATTCAGAGGAATAGATCTGAATTCAAGAAAATTAGTTTGCTTATTTATTTTACAAAAATGCAATTACAGGCAGGAAAATCTAGTAGAAAGAGACACAAAATGCATGATAACATTGCCTGCATTTTCTGCAGGTTCCCATGTGATATGTGTGGGATAGGATTCAAATAGTAATTAGAAAAACATTATGTAGTCATTCAGAAACCAGTAACCTGGTTAAACCGCTGAACACCACTTAAGAAATCTTCCTCTGATAAACTGACTGCCAGGAAAAATGGGGAGGAGGGGCTGGTGGCAAGGTCCTTCCTATGACTCATGTAACCGTGGGTGAACAGCAAACACCTCTACTGTGCTACTGCATATATTAAATATAACAAAAGGGCATGTCAGGAACTTTCTTACAACTTTTGATTTCATGGCGTGCTTTTATTACTTTCTTGATTTTTTCAGTCACAGGTTATTAGATTTACTGCAGCTTTGGAAGGTACAAGGAATTAGTATCTGTCGGGTATGGTGCCCCTAATGACTTTCTTAGGTTGCTCAAGTATAAACATCTCACACTGTTATTTATCAAGCGAACACAATCTTTTACCTACTCATTTGTCATAGGAATGAAGAACATCATGTTTCCCCTGACACTGAAAGCAAGATTTCAACAAATGATAAGTGCAATAGAAAAGACAAAGTTTTGCATGATCATAGTGATTTTTAAAGTAAGCTGAATAAGATTTCTGGCACAACATTGCTTCAGCCATTGCCATTAATTAGAAGTTTTGTCCTTTATTTTCTAAGTAGTATCCTGTACAAGTGCACTCAGCAAGCTGCAAGTTGTCAGAGTAGCTACTGATCTTTTCGACAAACCTAATCAGCCTAATTTGGCTGATAATAGAAGAGTCAGTCTTGTCTGCCCTGATGCTATGGACTGAGAAAACATGCATGTAAAAGGACAATGAAAAATCTAGTTTAATTACAATAATAAATTGCGTATTATCAATACTATCAAATAGTCACATATTTGATCAATCTTGCTACTTGAAATATGCAAAACTGGGTTTAAACTAGATGAAATTCATCAGACAAATTTTTGTTCTTTTTCTGTAGATTTTATTTTACTTTCTGCTGAGTATTTTCATTGCTGAATTCCATACAAAATAATTAAAGCAAGGAAAGTTTCAAATTTTCATACAGATTTGCTATTAAATTAATTTCCCTTTAGCTACTTATAGGAGGGGCATGATGCATACCACCAATCCCTTCACCAAACTGGGGGTAGTTTGGTTCAGACTCTGAAGGAGATAAAGACCTGAGCCATAGCCCAGCCAGCCAAGAACTCCTCTAGCTGCAGTGTGTTCTCTGAAGACCCACAAAGGCGAAGAGTGGCAGAGTGAGCATTGATGTGAGTGAGCTCAGAACACCATCATGCAATTAACACATGAACAGCAGGTAGCTTTTTGAAGACTCTTTTGTCAAGGAACAAAGAAAATTGTAGGTACAAGGAGTCTCATGTATACCTTTTCCACTGCATGTAATTTGACTACAATCCAGCCACTTCATTCCACAAATATGACAGCCTAAGTGAGCCTTCTTTGAGCTCTCCCAGCTGAGCAGCCTGGCTGCATGGTGGTGGTCTCTCCTTGAGCTGGGACGCCTCTCAAGGTTACTTCTTGAGGCAGACAGACCATTTACCAGTGGCACATGTTTGGGAAGTGACTGATATTATACAAAACCTTTTAGTACGGTATCTGATTTGTGCCTTGGTAACTCTGATTTGTGCCTTCGTGGTTTTGAATCATTGTTCAAATGATTGTGCCGTACGGTGCTACAGTGAACTTTACCGCTGAACCTTGGCTAAGGCACTGTTCTACAACATCATATTAAAACCCCTTTTGCTAATACCTTTGACAGTGTACCTTTCAGCAGTCTAAATCACCCATTTGTGACAAGAAGGAAATGTTTTTTATGGGCTTTAGCCACAGCACTAGTTGGTTCCATTGATTTAGGTGGTAATTGCATCAATTCCTACAAGAAATATAGCTATTATTATATCATAATGGCTTTACTTTTGCATAATGAAAATCAGTGCAGCAAGGGGATTATCCTGAGTTTTATGTCTGTGGCAGTTTCTGGTATTAATGTTTGAAACATGATTATCAGACGTTAGAAACAAATTTGATAGACTGAAAACATGCAATGTGGAGGTGGAGAAAAGGACAAGAGTAAGAAATCAAATACTCCTGAGAGGTAAATAAAACTGAAATATACTTAATAGAAAGGGAACTATAATATTTGTTGAAATAACTGCTGTAAATCTACATTGTAACCAGAACTAGGCCTTTTACAGTCTCTGTATCTTTGGTTCTAAAACAATTTAATAAAAATGCCTCTTAAGACATCTCATTAAATTTGACTCATTATTGTGGAACTCCCATCTAATAATGCTTGTCTGGCTTCATTAATTTTAGCATAGCTACACCATCATAAAAACACAATGCTGTGGCTGTGAATATATCCTTCAAATTCCAACCAAGCACTAACCAGTGTCTGATCTGAGTTATGACACCATAAATCTACTGTATTTGCATCACAAACTCTACCAGAAAACAGTCTGCTGTACTGAATGCTCAGCTACTGAACCACTACTGTGCTATTACTGTTATAGTTATTTGCTATGAAAGGTTGACAGTTTGATAGGAACTATTATTCTCAGTCAATGTAATACAGATATGAGTGCTTGTGTATAATTCATTACAGTTAATTATTTTGTTGGTATTTTATTAACCATTGGCCAAAAGTGGTTTTTGGGATTTTTTTTCAAATCTGTAATACTTCAGGCTTTCAGTGAAGTAATTTGTAACCACCTGTTTTATTTACAAGGGGATTGCAATGACTTGATCAGTGCTTCCTCAGTGATTGATTAGCATCCTTTGAAACAAGTTCGGAGAAGATATATGAGATGTTCTGGGGCTGCACTGGGTTGTCCATGTGCTAAATCAGCAGAGTTAGAGAACCACCAAGCATGCTAATTCAGAAATGTTCTTCTTTCAATCTCTCAGCCAGGCTGCACAATATTAATGCTATTTCTAGTAAGAATGGGCTTGTTATAGAGGGACTGAGGACAAGCTGCTTCTCAAATATCATAACGTGTTGGACTGTGTTGCAAAGGTAATTTGTCTGTTCTCCCCTGTGCAACCACAGGAGTAAGAGGAGGTTATTTGTTTTCCTTCCCACTACTTACAATTTAAAGCCATGGCAGACGCACAAAACCTGCTTGATATCGCTGGAGATTTGTGTTTAGATAATTTGTCACCTGTTTGTGATTTGTGTGTGAACTGAATTTAGTAAACATGAAGATCTTTCTTTGTAAGGGCTTATTTTCTGTAAAATGGGATGGATGTTGTATCGGTGGGTTGCTTTCTTCACAACACTGTTGAGGGACAGTTTGAATTAAAAGGAATGAGTGGATACGTTTGCATTAGGAAGGAACACAGAAATTTTAAATTCGCTGCTAACAGAAACTGTTCAATATTAGGAGTGGAATGAAAGCCTGCATTATGGGTCCAGTAAAATCTGGGATACCCAACTACTTGTTTTCTTACCTAAAAGAAGCAAAGGAAACAGACTTGAAGCTTTCAACCCCTCTCACTACCTCTGATGTTCAGTTAAGTGACATGAATGGTAAAGTAAGCTCAGGAGTTACATAACAAATTAGTGACTATTATATAGATATAAAACTACGATATATGCATGCCCTTGTGAGAGGCCATGTAAGAGCATGTGGATGAAAAGCTTATGGCACACTTCACCGAGCAAGTTCAAGCCAACTATTTAACATATTCATACATAGATGGATCATGTTTCTGAGATCACCTTTTAAAGAACTCTTCAGTCTGTCAATGTAAGACACTTCTTTGGGAAGTTTTCTAGGGAGATCCTCAAGCTGGAGTGTCTGGAACACTGGAGACACTTACTGAGAGACACTTGTGGGCAAAGAGTACAAAAGTGCTTTCTCAAGAGATGATGTTTGATGACTGCAGCAGGTGCTTCAAATGAGTTCAGATGGGCAGTCAAGTTATTGCTGCATAAAACTTTTTCACACTTTAGCTGAGCCATAATGACTGTTTTTGGGCATGTCTTTAGTCATAGAAAATTACAATGCAAGGTTGAACAACATCCTGGTCTAGACGGTGGATGAAGAAGTTGTGCAGCTGTTGAATATGATATTGTTTTGTGTGCACAGCCAGGCAGACAACTGAAGAGGCTGAAGGGTTCTTGAATCCATGCCTGACTTATCTCAGACTGCAGGCTAAACTACTTTGTCTTTCTTTACAGTTGATCTAGGCTGAAAGCAGGCATGAGCACAGCTGCCATTACTCAGTTAATGGGCAGTAACCTGTTCCTTCAAACAGACACCGTATGAATTTAGAAAACTAATCCTACCACCTAAACCCACAGCATACATCCTGCGTAGTCACTTCCTTTCCAAGTTAGAATTAGAAATAAAGAAAGAAATATATTGTTGAGTTCTCTACTGCAAAGATGCGAACTCACATATACAGATTCAGAGGCTCCATTCTGGCAGCACCTGGACTCTGGCAGCGGGTATGACCTTATCGAACACCTTCCTTTATTGACAGCCTTAGGAAAACCGAATTCTGTTCAGCAAACCTGCAGTAGGTTTTGGGAAATGGCCTGGCAGATGATTTACAGCTAAATCTGAAGAACTCCGTAAAGGTTAAGATCTAAATTTAAGTACTTCTCCTCTTGCCCTCTATTAATATTTTTTCATACTAGTGGACTCACAATGAAATTTTCATGCTGAAACGACTTCAGGGCATTAGCTTTGCCCATTTAAAATATTTTTCTGTTTCCTCTGCTGGTCTTAGTGATGAAAGAAAATATTTTCTTAATCATTGTTCTAAATCCCTTTAGATCTATATTTGGAAAACATACATTTCGTTTTAACAAGCCTTTTGGAGGGTTTTTTTTATTCCAAGTCCAATGTTACTATTTCACACAAAATAATAACGTTTTTCTTACTTTTATCACATGTAACACTTTCATTCTTAACCTCTGGGGTTTTTTCCTCAAAAGATTTGTAATTGGCCCCGTTCCAAAATTACATATTTGCTCTTAGTCAGCTTTCTTTCCTGAATACCTGGTTTTTATAAAACAGAATAACAACATCTGTTAGGACTAGCTTTATAACAAACTTATACATCTACTTTACTTTTCACAAAACAGAGGGCAATTTCAGATAACAGGGCACAGAATGGGTAGAAGCAGACTGAATTCCCAAGTATTTCTACAGAGGTATTCACTATATATTTGATAGTATTGTTACTGACCTCCCCTTTATAGAGCTATCAATGACTGGAGTAGAAATTAAAGCTTATAGGAATTGGCCAATATATCTACATAAATATATGTCAATATAAAACAGTCTAAATTACAATGTGCATCAAAACCTACCATCTTTATATCATAGGTACAGGCCAATACCGCTGGCTGTTTGGGTAAAAACTATAGATGAAAAATACACAATTCAATTTATAATTGCCTTTCTGTGGAAAATACGCATACCCTGAGATTTCTTTGAAGTAATGCTTTGCTGAGCAATCCTTTATCCTATCCATTGCAGTTTTGCATCATTAATCTCCCTGGGCTTTGCAAAAGGAAGAAAGTGTTATTATCCCATTGCAGCAGGCAGGAAAACTAAGGTGAAGTGGCCTCTTCTAAAACTTGATGAAAATGGCAAGGGAGGATGAAAAGGACAGGGATTTTACAACAGTGACAATCTTGGTTGTAAGCTTTGAAGTGTACAATATTGCCAGCTTCTCAGCTAGAGGGTCCCGGCCTTTGGGAAGGTGGAAGGCTTGAGGCTCCTGGCATTGGACCAGGCTGCACCTGACTGAGATGATGCACCTAAGTCCTCTTCCTTGGCCTTTCCTTGCTACCATCGTGCTGCGATGGGGGAGATGACACTCATGGCTAGGATGCAATGCAGAGGACACCAGTCTCCCCGTACAGTAAGCCACCTCCTCCCAGCACTCACGCACTCAGTGATGACATGCAGAGAAACTGGAGCTGCTTCCCCACCATGCGTTAGATGTGTGTGTGAAACCTCTGAGCTGTCTTTGGATCTGTGTCTGCAATGCACTGCACTTCAACTAATTCCATAACATGGATCTTGGAAAGGCCTTTTAACTTGGAAGCAGTGGTGTGCAAATGTGGCTGTGCCAATTCCAGACTTTCACTGCTAATGAAGTCTTCCCGTGCTGCTTGCTTTATAGAACCTTTCCTGCTGAGACCTTTGATACATGAAAAAATTCTTCTACTTATTGTATCACTATACAGTGTGGATATAGCTAAGTATGTCATAAACACGGGGTGAAATGACAGCACTGAGCAATCAGTCTAATGTTAACCGTATGTTAACATCCCCACTTAGTTGTCTGTTACAGGGAGTCTGGTGCCTAATTAGTGCAAAACCCACCATTCTTTTTAAACTGTGGTCACCCCTATTGCTAAAATCACTTCAGCTGGTCAGATATTAGCCATGGTGGGAGATTATATTCACAACTATTTATTAATTATGAAATTTCAACTCCCTAAAAATTCAGAGTGACAGCTTCTTACAGACATCCCTCCTATCTGGACAGGAGAACCTGCACCTTTAAGAAAAAGGGATAACGTCATCTGTTCTACATTGCATGTAAAAAGATGAAGTAATTCAGGTTGTAGTAGCTTCTTCTGGGAATAATGCTATTCAGGACATAGAAATTCAAGAGGGTCTTGTGCTGGATAAAGGGACACAAACCTGAAAACTACAAGTAGGTTTAAATGGCATTTGCAGTAAGCAGTACAAACCACTGATTATTCACATGCCCCATTACTCCAGACTTGCTGTTGATTCTGCTGGGTCCTTTGCTAACTGACTTCTGCTGCTTCACTGAAAGATTTTTACTGTACACACATGATTAAATATTTTTTACATGCAAGAGATGACAATGAGCAACAAAAGTGCTTTCAGCTCAAAGCAGAATGAGAAAGCCAGGAAGGGAGGGAGAGTATTATAGAGGCCGAACTAACGTGACTGTTCCATTCTTATTTGGAATGCATGGGAAGGTATAAACCTGACTTTTCAAATACTTTTTAATGTTGCTCTAGAAGAACTTACGAGTTTAGCACCATAATGGATATTTCATGAAAGGTGCAACTTCAGGCTGAAAACCCCAACATTTCTTAGCCAAACCTGTCTTAAGGAAAAATCCTTCCATCCAAAAAATCTGTATCTGTCAATACAGCCTGAAGAGTATATACATGGAAGATAGGCATTCGGGACTGTGGGAAGCACATGTTTACTAAAGAAAAAGTTCACCATTTTAGAATCTTATTCAATTTTGAAATGCACTAGATAAAAAAGGAAAACTAAAAATAGCACAGTAAATTTTTACATATATAAAATAATATATGTAAACCAATATAAACTACATTTTATTTCCTTTCTAAAATCATCAAGTGTAGTAAAATATATTTTTCTTGTTTCTCCTCAGAGGTTCCTATACTTAATTGATATTACAGTGTATGAGGAAAATAGGTCTAGGCACTGGTTACAGAACATCACAGTGCTGCTGTGAGCTTATTTTGTTGATCCAGACTGTTGGTTCTCTGTGGTTACTTGTAGGAACCATATAGACCGACATGGCATGATTATTCCTTACCAGCTCATTGCTGCCATCCTCATCAAAATCCTCCTCTATCCCATCAGTCATATCTTCTCCATCCCCATCTGCATCTGGCCCTCCTTCAGTGGGCTCTTCTGTAGAGTTATCTGCGTTCTCTGATATGCATTCCTCTTGAATCAAATCAGCATTATCTTCCATTTGTTTCTTTTGGGCTTCTGTAAGGAAAACATACTCTATAGAGATTCAGTAACCTTTCCTATTTGTGGCAAAGGAAAGTGCTCTGAAGAAGAAACCTAAGCTTCCATCTCCAGGTGTGTTAGCTTTGTAGAATTTGGTGGGATAGTATCTACCAGGCAAATATGATCGAAAACTTTTCTTTCAAAAAAGAAAAGTTTCTTTTTCTTGCATAAATCAATCACGATACCAATATGGTCATTACCTCATCTATGCTATGCAGTGGATGAAGGCTTGATTTACCAATAAATCCAGCTTTTTGATTTTCTGTGCTTGGCTTTGCCTTGGAATACAATTGGCATAGTCACCATATATTTATTCATGTGCAGCCAATGAGAAGTACATAAATCTTTATGCTCTGAGAAGCAGAAGGCTGTTAATTGCCAATAAATGAACAAAAATTTGTGTGAATTTACTGTGAATATATCTCAACAGCCGTATAGGTAATCCACAAATCCTTCTAGACAGGTAAACATGTTTTTTATGGAGTGAAGTATCAATATTGTTATAATGTGCAGAAGTAACTGGAGAATGCCCCCCTCAGATCAACCAAATATTGGCTTCCTATATTTTCTGCAAAGTGGTGAAAAGAAAGACCATTTTCATGGAGGCCTGAAGAATCTGTTCTGGTTGTCTTCATGAGGGTAGCTGCGTTGTTGTGACTAGGTATTGTGAAACTCCCGGATATGCTGAGGAACTTCATCCAAACAGCAGAAATCCAGAGGAGGATTGATGGAAGAATGACAGAGACCGACTGGCCAGAAGAATACTTGGAGGGATCAGAGCCTTATTCCTATGCACATCAGGAACTTATATGAAAAACTTTATGTAATCAAAGTGAATAGGACCAGAGAACTGCTTACATGTAGCTAGAAAAACAATGTCTTTTCAGTCTGAGAGTGATCAATGACAAAATTTCTAGAACAAAGCATTTCTTCTTTTGTAAGACTGACCGTTCTGTAACACTAGTAGTTCATTACCTATCTTGTCAGACAACCAGTGAGTGAAGGATTGCCTTGAAGCTCTATATTTTTGAAGCTCTATGAGCATATTATTATTTTACCATAAATTATTACCAGCTAAACATACTATTCAAATCTGATTGTATTTTTCTGTTCCATAGTCTTAAACCAAGACTTTTGTTTTACCTTTTGACTTTGAACTTTTATTTTGCCACTTACATTCATCTCTTTAGTCTTCATTAGTCTTAAGTCCCTCATTTTCAACTTCACTTACTGAAGAAACAGAACATTTAAGCTTTCCTCCCCCAGTCACCTAATGTCTTCAGAAATATTCTTAGTTTTAAAGAACACAAAGTCATCTTAGACAGCTGCTTCAACAGTACTGTAGTCCCATGTATTAGCAGAAGATTCAGCCCATGGAGCTTCATCTTCTATTGGTAAGGTGCTCCAGACAATGCCATGCTAGTTATTAGTGGTTGTGTTACTTGCCTTGCTGCACAAAGAAATGTGGATTGAATCACCTATGCCTGCTTAAGACACTTCCTGTCTTAAGCCACTTCTGATATCACTCAGCTCTGGCAATGACAACTGAATCAACCTTGGTTAAGCCTTTTAAAAACACGGTTGCTGAATTGACAGACAATATGTTCAAATGGGAAACCTTCTAAGACAGAGCTGCTGAAAAAGTAGGTCACTTAATTGTCTTAATGAGAACATAGATTGGGTTCTTCAGAGGAGGCTAAAATACCATCTCAGTACCCATCTCTTTTGAGCTCTTCTGAGAAGCTAAACTTAAGTTCCTAACTTTCAGCCTAATTAGAGCCTAATCTCTGATATTACAAAAAGAATATTCTCTAACAATTTTTTTTTCGCGTCAGAACATCTTATTCCCGGCTTCCTCGTTCAGATTTTTGCAAACAAAGAAGCTATTTCTACAGTTTTCCTATGTACAGGAAGCCCTATTTTCTATATTGGCCCTGTTGGAAAGGTTAGGGGTTGATAACAGGAAAAACAGAAAATCAACTGTTACTATAAGGAGAGTTTTCCTGCAGCTGTAGAGCAGTAACCATTGTATGCACTGAGTTGTCCAGCCTGTAACATCATATTCCTCCAAATGTAACAACTTTTAGGATTAAAAATTAAATATTCTTCAGGAGAGTGACTCAAACTTAGAAAACCAAAAGGGCAAGATGACGGCTAGATTTTTGCTTTATGTAAATGAGACACAGATCCTCTCTCTGGTTCCAGTCTTAGTGAGGCCACATATTCTGGCAGAGGAAAGTAAGAAATAATATTGCCAGACCATAGAGAAGGAATGAAATCATCTCATCTCATCTGACACTCTAAATGAAATAGTTCAGCTACTGATGTAGCTTACACTAATCTTTTTGAATCTGCAGAATAATCACCCAGGCTGCATAACCCTTCTCATCAGGTCAGGAGACTTAAATGGGGTTCCATGCTTACTGGTATCTCTGTGTTTGTCTCCTCACACTCTCCAATGAGAGGCAAAGAATATGAGGGATGGGTTCTGCACCTGATGTTTTAAAACATCAATATTTTGAAAAAGTTTTTTAATCTCTGGGTATATTCATTGCTTGTCTTCAAAAGCCATAAGACTATGATTCAATATGAATCAACATTTTCCTCTTTGAGCTGATTTCTATTTAAATGGGTTCACTACAGTCATTTAGCAAAAGTGAAAATTGGATATCAAAGTACAATGATGTACAGATTGTTTTGCATAGTAATGGATTTTTTATAAAAGCTCCTCAAGTTAGGGATGCATGGTCTCAGAGTAGTTCAGTGTACAAGTGATTCAATGGAGTGCCTTGCAATTATATCTTCACCGATTACACCAACTTTTATCTAACTTGCGTAAAGTACAAAATAGAATCTAACGAATACATACAGTGCACAGTTCTCCTGAAAGAGATAATCACACTCTGTACTAATGGTTTACCTTAGGCTTGAAAAAAGCCCTCAACTTTGTGAGATAAACTGTAACAGCTGGGGGACTGCTCCTTGTCTGTCAACTTAGAAAATGATTGTAAAGGAAAGGTAGGTTATTTTTTAAAGAATTTTTTTTTTAAGTTACTTGGGAACAGGAGGGATCCAGATCTAAATCCCTGTTTTGACTGTGTCAGGTTTATAACCCTCAACTGCTAATTCCCAGTAATATTTTAGACAATCTTGATGGAATTCTCTTTATGTGTCCTGATGGGTTTTTGGCTTCATGTAACTGACTACTGCCCAGACATCCAGGCAGTTGCGGGTTCTGAGGCAGAATTTCTTTCACGTATTTCACACAAAATTCATAAAAAGGTTTTATCACAGAATGGAGGGGTGAAAAAAGCCATTGAGTTTTTCATGAGATAAGGCTTCCATTTCCCTGCTGGCTCTCACAAAATCAACTCACTAGTACAAATCTCCTGTACAAATATATACCATGTGATCTATAAGGAAATAGCAAAGAAAATACCATAGACAGTCATAAGAACTGGGATTGTTTTTATATGTACTATGGTGAAAATACAACCTTATAACTCTCAGGATGACTTTAAAGTGCTGCCAGGTGAGATCATTCATCTAACAAAATGAACACTGTAATGACAGTAATAAAGCTCTTGATTAAATTATAAAGTAGTGTTGGATTTTTTTCATTCCCAAGGTTTGTCTAAAACCAAAACTTTTTAAGCCAGAAAAAAGATAACTGGAGGTGTAACCAGTTTTACAAAGAGGCCACAGCTTCACTCAGTACCTGAGGTTGGACAGTATCTCTGGAGTCTCCAAGTTCAATCCCTCTTCAAATCAGGAACAAACTCAAAGTTTGGCCCAGGCCATGGGTCCTGAGCCCAATGAGTTTTGAATCTTTCCAAGGATGGAGCCACTATGGTCTCTCTGGTCAACTCACTATGCTGCTTAGTTGCATCTCTTTTCCTTATATCAAACAGAAATTTTTCCTTGCTTCAACTTGTGCAATATTGCCTATTGCCCAGGCAATAATTCTTGATATACATCATCTATTAATCCTTAATGTGCCTAGCACAAGCATCCCCATGGTCAACAACCTCTAGCTCAATTCTGTTCAGTCAGATTTTTAGTGATGTTTTGTTTCCAGAACATCTAGAAAGATTATTTTTCTTACTACACCATAAAAACCAATTCTTAAATGATGATGCATGCTCTGTGAAGAATATGAATCTATCCTCCCAGTAGTTCTACCTGAGAGTTAATTTACCTTGCTTCAGGCCTCCATTAAGTACCAAAATTTCAGAAAGCTTCTGTTCTCTTTGGTCTGTCTGCTTGACTAGTAAAGAGGTTCTAATTTTATTCATTTCACTAAAAATGGCTTTTACCTACCTGCTTCAGCTTTTTGCTGCTTTTCAATCTTTTCCAGTCTCCCTAGCAAGGAGTCAATTTTTGTTTTGATTTGAGTTAATTCTTTCTTGATTGTTTGCAACTCGTCTGATTTCACTGTGGAAAGAGAGCAGAATGCAAAACATGAAATAAATTATATTTGTGGTAACATTCCCTCCCCAAGCAAAACATGTTCTTTTTTCTGTTCTGTCTAGTAGAAATTCTACTCTCTCATTTTTGTCAATATTTTTAGAGGTTTAGCTTTTAAAATTAACACTGTTAGTTAAAAATGCTGAATCCTAGAAAACCAAAGGATTCTAAGCCTTAATGGCAGGCGTTCATGTAAGGTGTGTTGCTCTGTAATAATTTCAGGAAAAACATCTCACAGGTATTCTTCATAAATCCAAGTAACTTTTACTTAAAAACAGCCTATAGTGAAAGAATGATTCAAATATGATAGACAGATCACAGTGTTGCAATATTACTTTGCTGGACTATTTTGTAATAATACTGACAATAATAAAAAGATCCCTTACAGTAGCTGTATGTATTCCTTAGCAAGAGTGAATGGTAATATAAGTGCTAGGGCAGCCAGGGATGCAAGGTTATGTTCCAGTCAAAAACTCATTGCAAGAGGTGTCAAGTTTTGTTGTTTCCAAAGCTGTCAGTTCAGTTTCAGTTGGCAATTTCTTGTACTTTTTCTAGCTATGGATAACATATGAAAATATTTCATTTTATGATCACATCCAAGGACATGGAGGCATCACCCATAAATTATTAGCTGAAGTTTCCAAATCTTTGTTGCACTGCTTTACTCTTCATTTTTTGTTTATTATTGCACTCCCATTGTCTAACCTAAGAAAGAGTAACTGCTTTGGCGGTGTTTTGGCTTCAAAAGAAACAGTGCTACAGCCCTCAGAAATTATCTCATTATTTTGGCATTATCAGAACACGTGTTTTCTGCTCAGAAGGTGGTCCAATCAAATTCACTTGCCCCGTTTGTGCTAGGATATCATGTGGAAAAGTTCAAGAGAAGGAAATGGCAACCCTGTGCTAGCATGGGAAAATAAAGCCATTTATAAAGGGCTGGAGCAGGTAACAGAGCTGTCACTCTTGCAACTCTTGTAGGAAGAAATGGACTGTCACTGTGAGGGATTGGCAGTGGAAGAGCACTGAGCTGTGTTACTCCTCCACCACTGCTGCAGGAGGATGTGCATTGACTTTGGTGTGTGTGTCAAAAGCATGGATACACACAACAGGAGGGCCCTTACTGAGCCAGGGAAAAGGGATGTTCTGCTATGAAGGACATGTTCCCTTTCTGTCAAAAGGGTCTGCTGGCTGTGTCGTGCTACATCAGTCCTGTTCATTGATCCTTGGCCGTGTCTGTTATCATGGTGTCTCATGGTAATTTGTATTGGGGAATCAATCTGATGATGAAGTGTGAAGACAAGCTATTGCGTGCTTCAATGGTAGTTAATGAGCACATATTTGCTGCAAATCAGCCTTATTCTAAACTTGTAGCATATTCACTGAGGCTTTTTAAAGATTTTTATCTTAGAATTTGGGCCATGTGCATTGTAGTATAACATGTCAGCTAAAGGCAGTAGGTTGCTATATGTGGTAATATACTTATTTAATCATGTGTTCATATTGAGAAATTGCATTATCTCACACTATCATAGGCTGAAACCTCTGATCTCACATTGAATGAACAGAAGGACTTAAAGAAAAAAGCGTAAAACTAACCTTCATGCTAGACTCTTATATGCTATACAGTATATGATGGAATTATTTTGTGTATTTATAGAGCAAGGCTTTAAAATGTTTTTAGAGAAATAACAGGTCACTCTCCAATCCCACAGATCCGAAACAAAATGTTAAGATTCTGACAACTGTCTATTTAGAAGGTTACTGATTCCCCAGGGGCAGTGGCTGGTCCATGTTGGAGTAGCAAGGTAGCTCAGAATCTGGAGTGAAATGGTGTGAATTGCTCCAATGGGGCAATTGTGTTGGCAGCAACCCACTATGAAGCCTGCTGGCAATGCATTCCATGCAGCCAAGCTGTTGTGTCAGGGATGCTCCCTTGACTGGCAGACTGCAAGCTGGCCAAGCCCAAAAGGTCAAAACTCAGACATGACACTGCAAGGACCTAATGGTATTTGTTTCCAGTCTACTAAGCAAAGCAGAAAACATCTGCACATCCGAGTTTGACAAGGAAACAGGCACATGCATAGGGCTGCTGTTCAACTCAGGTCTGCTGCACAGGTGCTTCCATGTGGTATCTCTGGAAAAACTATGGCACCAGAAGGAACAAGACGGCAATGAGGATTCAAAGAACAAACACCAGTGGAAAAGGACAAGGTGGTGCTGGGCAAGAGATGACTGAACATGAGCCAGTGTGTGCCCAGGGGACTGAGATGGCCAATGGCATCCTGGCCTGTATCAGCAATAGTGTGACAAGCATGACCAGGTCAGTGATTGTCCCTCTGTACTCAGCACTTCTGAGACACCTCGAGTGCTGTGTTCAGTTCTAAGCACCTCAGTTGAAGAAAAAATGAGGTGCTGGAGAGTGTGCAGAGAAGGGCAATGAAGGCGATGAGGCTGGTGAAAGGTCTAGAGGGTAATTCATATCAGGAGTGTCTGAGGGAGTTGAGGTTGTTTAGCCTGGAGAAAAGGAGGCTCAGGGGAGACCTTATCACTCTCTACAACAACCTGAAAGGAGGCTGTAGCTAGATGGGAGGTACCCACTTCTCCCATATAACTAGTGATAGGGCAAGAGGATATAGCATCAAGCTGCACCTGGTGAGATTCAGGTTGGATATTAGAAGTAATTTAGAAGTAAATTATGGAAATGGTTGTTAAACAATGGAATGGGCTGCCCAGGGAGGTGGTGGAATCACCATCCCTGGAGGTGTTCAAGAAACCGCTGGCTGGGACGTTTAGTTCTATGGTCTAGTTGACAAGATGGTGATCAGTTAAAGGCTGGACTGGATGATCTTGGAGGTCTTTTCCAATCTAAATGATTCTGTGATTGTGTGATGATAGAGTCAATTGCTTCAAGTTAACACTTAAAAGGACTGAATGAAAAAAGAGAAAAAAATCTCAACTAATCTCCACAAGTTCCAAATTTTCACTCTGTTTCCAACATTGTGATGGTGCAACTACTTGAATTGCTTATTGTTTTACCTTGCAGAGAATTGTACAAGTTTTCAAAATTATTCTCCTAGAGAAATTCCACTCTCAATTACAGTGTAGTGGCTATTTCTGTAGTAAGCAGCAGCTACCAAAGACAAATTATGAAGGACTCTGATGAAAAATAAGTTGAGCATGAGCCAGATCTTTTCTTTGTCACGGTTTAACTTCATCCAGCAACTAAGCACCACACAGTTGCTCACTTCCTTCCAATGCCCAGGAGGATGGGGGAAAGAAAGTAAGGAGGATGAAAGTGAGAAAACTCATAGGTTGAGATGAGAACAGTTTATTAATTGAAATACAATATGATGATGATGATGATGATGATGATGATGATAATAATAATAGTAATAATAATAATAATGAAAAGGAAAATAACAGAGAAAGAACTAAAGTCCAAGAAGTAGAAGTGATGCAAATGAAAACACCAACTGACAGATGCCCTGAGCAAGCCCTGGCCAACCTTCCCCATAATTTATTGTTGAACATGATACCATTGTCTGGAACATCCCTTTGGCCATCTGGGGTCAGCTGCCCCAGGTGTGTCCCCTCCCACTTCCTTGTGCCCCCTCAGCCGGGTCATTGGTGGGGTGGGGTGAAGCAGAGAAGGACCTTGTGTAAGCTCAGCAGTAGCTGAAACATCCCTGTGTCATCAACACTGTTTCCAGCACAAATTCACAACACAGCCCCATAGTAGCTACTGTGAAGAAAATTGACTGTGCCCCAGCCTAGCCCAGCACACCACTCTACCTAGCACTTGTGAGGCCACATCTGGAATACTGTGTCCACCTCTGGGCTCACCAGTACAAAAGGGAATGAAGAAGACAAAGCCAGACTCTTCTCAGGAGACCCCACTGACACACCAAGGACCTTTGGCATAAATTAAAGCACGTGAAATTTCATCTTAATACAAGAATTTTTTTTCCCCCATGGGTGTGGTCAGACACCGTCCTGGGAAATGTGCTTTGCAGGGCACTTGCACCAGAGGAGCTCTAGAGGTTCCTTCTAAACTCAACCATTCTGTGAGTCTGTGATTCAGTGGACTAGCACTTGGGAAGAACTTTAGGCTTTTTAAGCAGTCTTATGACAAAATAAAATGTAAAAATTATAAATTCTGTGCTCCAGTTGTCCTGCTTTGACTATATAAATTCTTCTTTAAACATTTAAATTCTTCTTAAATGGATTTTTATTCACTTGATCTCAGTCAAGAAACAAAGCTGTTGGTAAACATGACATCAGACCTGCATGTGTCCAAAATATCTGTTCATCTGCTTTTGAACAATAGTATGGGAAAATAAAGTAACTTACTGTTTGGGATTTTTTTCCCAATTAACAGATAAACAAAGGCCAGCAGGTGACAGAAATGCACATATTGAAAGGGAGACAAATTACTAATGAAATTTCTCGAGCACTGACACCAAAATCGGTAAATACCTGGAACAATTCTGATGAAAAAACGTAAATAAACAGGTGAAATTTGCTGATTACATGAAATTGAAAGATATCACCTATTCAGAGCAAACTGGAATGCAGGAAGAGTTCAGGTGATTTTAAGGAATGTTACATTAGAAAAAATGATGAGATGCAATCGCACTGAGAAAACCCCTACACTTAACAGCAGAAGTCCAACTCTCAGCACCAAGGCTCATCAGCAGAAAAAGACAGTGACAGAATTATGCTTAGGTTGATAATAGACTATCACTAAATGCAGCCACGAGAAGGAAAATGCAGTGCTAGGATGTGTCAAATGATGTATTGCTAAAGATGGAGGAGTATAATGTATGTAGAAGTAAAGTATGAGGACCTGGTGAGTACAGGTTGAACCGCTGAATTCTAGCAGGTACATGTGGAGAACAGCTGTGAAGATGACCATAAAAATGGAAAGCCTGTAGTGGGACAGAAGAGTTTTGCTTGTTTGCTGAAGACAAAAAAAGATAAAAAGACACTTTTATGCTAAGACAGCATTGGCACAAAAAAAAACCATGAACAAATGAGGAAGAAACTAAGCTGGAAATTAGAAGAAACAGACCGAAAAAACTCAAACCCTAACTACCTTTAAGATGCATCTTAAAGGATTAGACTATGCTGCTGCTTGCAAGAGTAAGGAATTCAGTGATCCTTTCCAGCCCTTTGTGGCCTTCCAGAATGCATCCTTCACTGAAGCAGCTAACACCAAAGGAGACAAGCCACATCCAGCACATAACAAGAGATATAAAATTAAGGTCAATCACATTTTTAAAAATGAAGGTGCTGCCATTGAACTACAGCTATATTTTGAAACATTTTTTGCCATAACTGCAAATTGATTCATCCGCAAAGCATGATTCAGATTTCTTTGGAAAGAAATGTCATGTAATTTTATCTAAGCCCTTCATGTTTAATATAAAATATTTTATCATATTTTGTTACTTTAGCTATCACTGAAAAATGGATCAGCTGATGAAGCTAAATATAAACTCTATGAGTCAAAATTTATTCATTTAAAGACATACTTCAATACATATTGTAACATCTTAAATGTCTACTCCTTAATTTCAAGCACACAGAGTCTAAAAAATTTGATTAATATTTTCCTCCTGGTTTCAGATGTGTAAAATGAAAGTGCCTATTCTGAGAGCTTCAGTTTCTACATTGTCAGAAAAAAAGAGCTTTCCCCAGTTCTAAAGAGCAATTTGAACGTACTGCTTCATACCACTAACATGAAGAGCTACTATATGTGATTTACCCACCAACATGTTTAATTTTGAGTTACTTCTGGTAATTTGGAAATGCTGATTTATGTTTTTCAAGTCTTTAGAGTTAAAAAGAAAACAAAATATGGATAACTGTTCCTGGAAAAATTATGGATTTAGGAAAGAAATCGAATCTCCCTAATGTATTTCGTGTTTTGGAAGCAAATTTAAGACACATATTGTCACTTTTTGGTCAAACAGGAGTTTACTGTGCTGGCAGATATTATTTTTGCAGATGTGCTCATCATTGAGCAAGTCATTTTTGGTACTATGTTATTTGTAACATCTTTGCACAACAATAAACTTCTGCCTTTGGATTGCTGTTTTTCAGAAGAGAGTCCTTTTGGTTCTGGTGATTTCACTTAGGGGTCTCCTGTGTTCTGACCTTTAATATGACATGTATGGGTTCATTTTCTGGATCCAGTCTGAGTGTGAGCCGTCATATCTATGAGATTTCTACTTACAACTGAAAGGTCTCTTAGGGGAAGTGATCTCACGAGAGTTTTGCTATATGGAGGTGAAATCTTTCAAGCACAGGCAATACAATTTCGACATTGTTAATTGTAAACCTGCAACTAAGATGTGTTATGGTCTTACATTTCATTAAAACTCAAAATAGCTTCCTTCCCACAAACTATGTTTCTCCTTATTGAAGAAATCCTCTATTTAACTAACAATAAATTACTATTAGAAGCAAGAGTGCATTAAGTCAAGGGGTTCAGATTAGCAGTGTAGAGTAAGGGGCTACAAAATATTAAATTGCTTCCTTCTGCAATTCAATATAACCAACTTTTCCAAGAAAATGGCAAAGGAAGCTGCAAAACATACATTCTCTAATTTCCAAATTGAAGCCTCTAAGGGAATAGCTCCGCTATTTCTGATAAAGGTCTTATGATAAGCTGATTACATTCCTGTCCAAGTCAACAAAATCATGTTTCTACATTTATGATAGTTTGACTGGAATTGGCAAAAAGGGAAGTAATTGTATGGGAAAATTAGGCATGAAAATCTGTGTACTGCGTGTCTGACTCCTTTTAAAGATGTGCTGCATGCGGAAAGAATAATTTGTGCAATTTATTTCATCACAATAGAAAGTCTCTGCATTTGTGTTCCAATTGTCATTGTAACAAATTGAGGTTAGAAACCTAACAAAGGTCAAAATGTCAGCCCATGTTTTTAGTGATGCATCTCACAGCTCTTCCTTCAGTCAAAAAGCTGGATCCAAGAATGATCTTGTCACCTGGAGCTCTAAGACTGACACTTTTAGAATTCAGATCACACCTGATATACATTGAAGGATATTTTCACTGCAGCATGACATTGTCTGTTTGTATCTGGACACTCCTGATTGCACTTCCATTAAATAATTTACAGGTTCTGCAATATTTGCCATATTATGCAGGCAGTGTTTTGGAAATCTTATTGCAAGTGCCTGTGGATACTTGAACAAGGGTTGAATCCAATAATCTATGCTAAGCATCACTTAAGTCCTGACACAGTACTGCAAAATATTTTTTGAAATGCAGAAGAAATAAAGCAAATTTTGCAGGATTTCTGAGGAACAAATATCTATGTGTTAATGCAATATTCTCTGTCTCATTCACTACAATGGAAATTCAGATTTCTGGGTGAGAGCTTTTCTTGACATCTGTTGGGATACTAACACTAAGATCCTCAGCTCTCTAGAATAATTTTATAGTTATCCTTGATCTGGAAAATGGGAAAAATATATAAAAAAAACTTATCTGAAAACAATCTCTCTTTTCATGGCAAAGCAAGTCAAAAAACCCCATCCTTATTGGAGCATACTTTAGGACAATTAGTGATTTGAATGTGCTGATACTACAAATATTCATATAGCTAAGACAACAGTAAATGATGAACTAATGAGATCTAACTAAAGCTTTGATTCACTTTGTGAAAACCCAAAGATTCAAGGACTAAAAAGGACTAACAAAGTAATTTAAGTTCTAAGTTTTCTAAAGTGAAAATCTTGAGCTGCATACTTTATTTTAAAATAGAAGAAAATACAATTTATTACTTAAAGTATTGAGGAAAGGGTTACTTCAAGCTGTGTATGAAAATGTCTAGACTCATGGTCATCCTCCAGAGAACAAAGGAAGTGATGCTACTCCCAGTTGCCACTCTTAGAGTCTGAGTGAGCTTCATAATACGACACCTAAATTTAGATGCCTTCTTGTGTGTTAGGCATCAAAGCTCCTGTTAGTGGTGATGGACATCCAACCCATTCATTCCCTGGAGACTTGTGAGTGATTTAACTGTACAGGCAACAGAGCCTCTTGTTGTCAGAACGTCATCCTTTCCAAGGAATATCTTGAGCTCCTTGTTCCTGGGTGTACAACATTGTCTGTAGCTGTGTTTACCACGTGTCCATTTTTTCAGTCACATGCATTTACATTTTTATTTCATGTTTTCCTTCAAGGTCTCTGATATCATCAGGTCATACAATAGGATCAAGAATGAATCCTAGTGGGCTCACTAGAGATCCATCCTCTTTATTAGATACTAGCATATGAGATTTGGATATATTATTCAAACAGACTATATGACTGGGTCCTGTTGATGCCATAATTAACTCCTCTGGCAGTAAGATGTACCGTTGATGGATGCACTTATTTCATGGTTGTATGTAAGACAGTATGATGTTTTGCTGGCCACTCTAGTACTGCAAAAGACTTACTGAAGTTCCTTCATTCTTTCTAATATCTGATCCCTACCTGATCTTTCTCTTCCTCTTCCAGTGACGCTTCCAAGGACAGTATCACTCCACATAAGGGGCAGGGGAAGGCGGGTGGGTGCTGAAAGATGCACGAAGAGGAAGATGAAGTTCCCAGGACATACTATGGAGTGGGGAGCTTGGTGAGCTTGGAGGAGGGAATTCCTATTTTTCATCAGCTTTTCTAAGGCCAACTCACTAAAGAAGGGTTAAATAACCCCAAGTTGCCAATCCTGTTTTGAGCTTCCTTTAAAACAGAGAAAGACACTTTGCCTCTTTCTACACTCAAAGGAATCTGGTAAAAAAAAGTACACATAACCCAACCTCCCCTGGCCCCCCCAGTCCACCCCCACCAGCTTACATACAACCCTCAAGTCTCCACAGAAATCAATGTGCCTCTGTCTGTCTATAACAGGATTATTATCTTTGTTTTATTATGAGCTATTTACAAGATCTCATGGTGTATGAGCAGTCAGGTTGAGAGGAGATTTTAAACAGGCTTTTTCTGAGGCCAAGGGAGCAGGTCAAATGTTGAAGGAATTTCCTTCAAAAATGTCATCAGTGTGCTCCTTGACTTGCAGGAAAGACCTGGAAGCTTTGGTAATCAAGTCAGTTTTTCAAGCTAGAGACTGAGGGTAGGAAATGACTGCAATAGGGCTATATAGTGGAAGCTGTCTGTTTGCAGACATTGCTAGGATCATTGTTTCAATAATATTCAACTGATATGAGCAACTCACATTTGGATCCTGAGGAAGAAGCCCCACTTGAAGTGGATCGTGATGCTCCCTTCATGGAGAAAACCCCTTTGCCTCTACGAGTTGTTGTCACAGCCACACGAGGACGTTTGAGTGGAATCACTGCACGGGGCGGTGGGGGGACACGGCCATGGTAATCAAACAACCTAGAAAAGATTAAGTCAGCTGGACTCCATAAAACCCTCTGTGATTTTATGTCATGGAAGCTCTGTCAACTAAATTTGCATGTTATCTTTGAGAAAATTACCCTTTGAAACCGTAATCACTTTATATCAAGTCAAATTAGATTTCAAGGACCTATGCACATTAAGTGCCTTATTCAGATTTCAGTCACACACTGGTGCACAGACCAGCTTAGATTTTTTGTGTCATTAAAATGAAGGATGTACTATGTGACTCTGCTGTTTGCCGTATGGAAAATCCATAACTTGCTTTCCACAGGTCCACATCATTTCATTGCTCACAGCCAACAGCAGTACATTTTGTTGTGACATTTCAGCTCCAAATTTATTACATGCATGGCTTAAATTCTAGTTTTTTATCTGCTATCCTTAAAGATGTAAAAGTAAAGTACAAAAGAGAACTTTCCTGAAGACAACCATCACCATAAAGAAATATCCTGCCGTTTGTGAAATAACAAGAGTCTTTGCATATGTTCTCTTTATTGAAGAATGAGTCGGTGTAGAAACACTAAAATACCCAAGCATGCTTAATAAACTAAAAAAAAAAAATATTGTTCAAACCAAAACCACTGTAGCAGACAGATATTCAGACTTTTACCACTACAGTCAATAAAAGATACTCTACAAGAAAAAGGAACGTTTGTTCCCAGACAGAATAGCCCAACCCGAAAAGTACAGTTATCAATAGCAGGTAACTAACGTGTAGAGGGAAATAAAGGCAGTAGAAAAGGTAATCAAAGCTACAGTTATATTTAGAACATAAAAGCTATGGGTTCTGGGTATGATAGGTCAGGAGAAGAAAGTTCAGAAAAGGAAGATTTTCAGTTCAGAGTCTGAAGCAGAGGGATAAGCAACATACTCATAAAATGTTCTCAAATTTACTTGCAACTAGTAATTATGGAAATTTATAACTGCATGTTTAATTTTCACAGTTGTGAGTACTGTCACCTAGCTGGGCAGATAGATACACATTTGAAAACAGACACACAGGAAACAGTGATTCTCTCACCACAGCATCTAATAGTATGCTGAACAGGAAGCAGAGTTGAATTTAAATCTTCTAACCCATTTTCTGGCAAGTACTTACCTAGTGCTTAAGTCAAACCACACTTCTGTCTGTACTCTAATCCTACAGACAGTGTAACCATCTCCCTCCTTTTCCATAGCTGTCTACAAAATGTGTCACAGAGATCCTTTCACACTCACCAACTGTGAACTCCATGGCCTCAAATACTCCCACAAATGAGCAGTTTGTACCCATTTTGAGCAAAACTAAAGAACTGTGTGTGAAGATGAACACTAAACCACTTTTTTCTACTTTTAACATAAATATTAGTGTTTATTGTCACTCATCATTTACCATATTAGATGATCTGCATGTTGTGATCTGTTGATCACAAACTCATTTTTGACTTTACTGGAAAAACATGCTTTTGAAGATCTTTAAGCTGTCATGCAAAAGTTCATTATGTGATTATTACTCCAAAGGTGATGTTTTTTTAGCTTCCAATGGTTTGTGTTTAGATTATACAGTGAAATGTGAAACTGTGCTTCCTTTTCTCAAAATATATAAAAGAAGTGTTATCTAAGTGACTGTTATCTATCTATTGCTACTTTTGTTTATGAAATTATGCAAACCTTTTGAGCTTGGTATTTTGTTTTATCAAGTTCTATATATTCCAATAATATGCTTTCTTTTAAAAAACAATTTTCCATTTATAGTTTTGAAGTACTGTGCCTGTTTTCCCTGTGCTTGTAATATGAGAAATGATAAGGAGAAATGCTCAGTTCCAAAGCAATCCTTTGCCCCAATAATCACTAATGTGCATACAGCTCTGCCTTATCTTTCAGTCACCCTTCTAAATTTACAGTTCTGATCTTGCCAATCTGTTTTCATATAGATTTTATTTTAAAGAACTATCCATTCCTGACACCCTTTTTTGACCCCATCACTGCATAAGTCAAGGTAAGAAAGACATATTGTCTCTTCAGGAAGGCTGGAAAATTAATAGAATTAACTGGTTGGAATATTAGAAAACAAGATCTATGGTTTGGGGTAAAACACGGAAATTCAGAAAGTTCAGAAGTTCAAAAATCCAAAGAATCATGACTGTATTTCTTAATTTATGTTTCCTATAAATAGTTCATACATCAAATTCTCCATGGGATTTTCTTTTCCATGACTACTACACGGAGATTTTCATCTTTCCCTTCCATCAACTGGTATCTAAAAGAGACTGTTAACCTCCTATGGTTTTTATTGTCAGAAGATCAGCATGTCCAGCCTTATGAGGCCAACTGCATATTCAGGTTTTCTACCATAAAAGTTCTGGTGTCTTAATTCTGAAAGACTTCTAAATTAAAAAATTATACTATTGAATAGATCTATGGATACATTTCACTGTGAATGATTTTCCATAACAACACAATTATCAATACAGGCACCAAGTATTTCTCTTTTTTTTGGTGAAAATGTAACCATTATAGTTAATAATTTCTGCTACCCATAACATACAGAATTAGGGAAAAAACTAGACATATAACTTTAATATTCGTATGGCATAGATGAGAAATACTATTCTGTTTAAAAACATAAAATTGCACAGATGAAATTCAGAGCTGTAACCTTGGAAAAAATAAAAGCCTGTGGAAATTAACGTTTTAAAGGACATGTGCTACTCCTACTGCAAAGGCTGGACTGAGCAGAATTAAACTGCATTGATGGGTTTTACTTCATATGTTTATATCTCACTATGTTTAGCTTCGTCCAAAGGTGATTTACATGCAAAACCAAAAGTAGTGGCTCAAACTGAACCTACATCAGGAGAAAACAAACCTGAAAATATTGTTTCTACATTTTTCCTACTGTGTTCCTAAGCAGAAAAGTATATAGCACATGCTAACTTAACTTCTGGGTGTAAACTGTTCCCCTGCCACTGCCCATTGCTTTACATAAAAAAATCTCAGATTAGAAGAAGTTGGTGGAGCAATGCTTTGTTCCTCTCTGACTCACTTGTCCTGTGCTAAACCAAGCTGCTGTAATGCAAAGACACAGCACTGCTGGATCATGAGTTGATTATCTGTGAGCATTCATGCTACTCCTGTGTTGTGGGGATTCTGCTACATCTGAATAAACACATTTTCACAGTCCTGAACAAGGCTGTGTGTAAATACTCAAGGCGGAATCTCCAATTGCTCAGGTATCCAACAGAAACACAAAAGTGTGTGTCCTACAGAAACACACTTGCTGTTCAACTTGCGCTTTTGCTTCTCTCAAGGTTCTTCTGGACTTCTAAATGTTCTTGGAACATTCTTGAGGAGACATTGTATCTTTTCATACACATGGATGAAAAGACAAAGCCATGAATATCCTACTGAAGAATTTTGCAGACACTATACATTGCAGTGAAAGTAAGCCTGGAAGAACTCTATTAAATTACCATTAAACTGTTCAGCACAGCAAATGCCCCAAAAGCTCTTAGAGAAGGATAAAATCAAAAGACCTGTTTAGGAAGATAAATACCATTTGGTGGTGGTAATCTTCTCTGTGACATATTCAAATAGTTTTCTGATACACAATAAAAATAATGCAATGAATAATACATAAAATCAGAACTGACCTGTTTAACCAAATGATGGGATTATATTATAAACAAACATTAGAAATTATGTAGGATGTACAAAAATATAGGCACACATACCGATTGTAGAAATCATCTCTGTAGTAATCATAATCAAAGACATAACCACTGTGGAAAAACACAGAAAAACAAGAATGAACTGGTTTATAGAAAAATACACACTGATTAAAACTTCTTTGGTAATATTGGCTTACTCTCAAATTTCAATCCCTTCTTCAAAGTCTTTCCACTTATTTTGTACAACCATACAATGTACATTGTGTTCGTCAATGCTGTTGTCAGCTATCACTGTGTATTTGGAAATGTGAAGTCTGAGGCACGCAGAACAGTGTAAACAGTTCACAGCACGTACAGAAAGGATTTAACACAGTGAGACAGCTCTGTAATTAGAGGATCATTATAGTTTAATTCTCTGGGTGATCAAATGAAGTTAGCATTCCAGAACCGACACCCTCTTCTTTTCTGGTCTAACACAGCATCATCAGTGGAGTAGGAAGACAGTTAAATACATGAAAGAGTGGGAAATGAGTGAGAAGGTGAGCTAAGACAGTTACTTTGATTTAGAGAAACATGAAAAGGATTGGACTGCTTGCTGGTCCTTGAGTCCACCAAATTATTTTCATCAAAAAGAGAAAAAGTAAAAAGTTAAGAAAATAAATGCTAAATAAGTGTTACAGGGATGCATTGCCTCTCAGGTTCAGGAAAGAATATATGGACTAATCTGGGAAAGGACAGACACCATTAAGGGAAACAAACACATGTGAAATTGCACAGGTCCATGAGAAAACTATTTTTAAGCTGTCAATAGCAAAGTCAATCCTAGACTGATCTTCCTGGTTTTGCATTTCATTAGCAACTTTCTACCTTTGTGGTGAAGAAATAGCAAAGAAGTCTTATCTATCTGATACACCCAAAAACCCCCCAAAACCAACAAACCAATGAGCCAATAAAGGCTCCACATGGAAAAGTCACAAGGGTTTATTACTCTGCCTAGTAACACGTACTCTAAGTTTTTCACTGGCCTGAGAAGGACAATTATGAATAGAAAAGGTAAGAAGCATAAAGAAAATATCACAAGAGAAGGAGGAGCTTTAAATGAGAAAGGAAAAAGGTAGAAAAGAGAGAGGTAGAAAGGACAAAGCAGAGAAGAAAACTTTCCCTGAAAATAAAGGGAGATTATAGAGTGATAGCATGATTTATGTTGGAAAGGACCTTAAAGATCAGTTGCATATTAAAGAAGCTTTTCTTCACAGAGAATGGACTTGTGGATAATTTCTGCTCTTGAACATTGAACAAAATGGCGTTTTTAGAGCATAATTTGCAAGAATTCTACCAAAGCAGGTTAGAGCACAATTTCCATCTCTGCCACATCTTTTCCATGTGCAACTGCCCAACTGCAAGTAATAAAATAATTTGTACTGTCTGTCTGCACAATACTGCAGTTAAAGATCATGAGAGTTGCAGATGACTATGGCCCTTTTCATAATTTATTTGAGAAAAGAAATCCTAAGATGCATTTCATGTGAAACGCTTACTAAATTAAACAGCCCTGAGAGACTAGAACCCAGCAGCAGGTAAGCTATGTATGGCAGAGGATGCAAAATATCATTAAATAATAATAGACTGTGTATAGCAATCATGTTTCTGTATCTTAACGCAAAACTAGCAAATTTTTTTCTGAACTATATGACAGCTCTTATTTTGTCTCTCACTCCAGTCTGCATGGAACTAAGAAGTAGCAGGTATCAAAGCTATTATTTTATTTACAGCTATTCACAGCTTCCTAGTGGTTTTATTTAGCAGAATGATTAATAGCTTCAGTAAGCCCATACTTAATATTCAATGTGTGTTTTTAAGTAGAAGATAAGAGACAATTTGAAGAAAAAATATTAAATTTAAAAGCCCTGTCACATGAAACCTTTCACCTGGAGTTGACATTAATTTAATTTGCATAAAGACCGGACAAATTCACTTTTTCAAGGTTGAAGACCATGAAGCTGATGAAGAATAATTCACTTGGCACCAGTTAGAGTGAGGCTGAAGCATGACTATATTTGTCTGTAGTAACTCAGCTCTGGCTCACAGGACAGAATAAGGACTGCTGACCCCTCACTGGGTATGAAAATTTTAAGTTGAATTATGATGTTTCATCTGTAATAATATGTTGAAGAGATTGTAGTGTGAAAGCAACCAGAAAGCAATCTCTCCATCTACAGCCGTAATTGTTCCTACTTCTGCATGTCAAGGGACGGACATAAGATTTGGTCAGTGCTGCAGTATAACACCAAGCAGAAAATTAGCACAGGTAATCACTGGCACTGAGATCAAGGTGACTGCAAGGCTCTTAACCTCTTGAGAGTTATTCCTTAGCAACCCAACAGCCTGTGTAATGGAGGCCGCAGGAAATCACTCATACGGTGTTGAATACCAAATACTCAGCAGATCAGAAGCAGAGAAAGGTTTAAACGAGCCCGTGAACTGGGGGAGTCAGCAGTTTCCTAATGGCACTGTAAACAGGCAGGCTACTTACCCACAAACATATGCCATCTCTACAATATTAACAATAGGACTGCGTGCATGATGGTGGTATTAATGCAGTAGACAGTAAAAGACACCGCTTTAGGTGTGTCTCACAATGAGGCAAAGAAAACCCATCAATAAAGGGTGCTTCTACTAAGCAAAAGTCATGGTTCCTTTCTCTTAACTTAGTATCACCAGGACAATCTTGTACAAGCTGTCTTTTCTAGTTTCACTTAACATTGTACATATCTTTAAACCTGTGTGTGCCTGAAGAATAAAGGATTCCCCCATGACCGTATTTTCAGAGCTATGATCAAAGTTCCTATGCATGTCAGCAGTTGCACATGTGCCAATCGGGCAAGTACAGTGTTATGCTTCTGTATCTTTGCAATAAACTTATGGATGTTATTATGTCTTTATATACCTGATGTTGAAAACATATTGCTACAGTGCAATCTTTTTTGCATTCTGTATGCAATGCCCACAAAAGTTGTTTATAAACTAATGACCACATCCTGTTTTAACTTATGTAGCTCCAAACACTTGTGGTATAACTGACTTCTGTGGGGTTATTCAAACTTTAGGACAGTTAATGCAGAACAGAGCAGAAATACCTTTTGTTATTTTTCTGTCAACAAGAATTTTGTCTTGCATGTAAATCAGCCTTTGCTAATATCTCCTCTTCTTTCCACAAGCTCAAAGATATATTTAAATCATAAATGTTGACAAACCAGGCATAATGTATCTTAATTTAATTGACAACACTATCACCATTTATACTCAGTTGCTTCTCTGTTGTCAGGCCTGAATAAAAATATTACATAAAAAAGCAATATTCTTTCTATCAAACTCCTTTTGGGAAGCACATGTCAACCTAATGGTTGAAACTGGTATTCCAGTAATTTGTAAAATCATTTCTCATGTCATGTGAAAAGAATATTAGAAATTGTTCCTGTTGAGTGCAAAAGAGAATCAGTCTAAACTGATTTGATGTTTAAAAGGAATTCTGTGAGGGTAACTAGATGATTTAGAGAATAAGCATCAAGAGATGGAAAGTTTCCCTGTTAGAAAATCAATCAGATGGAAGTTACTTTCATAAGCTGTTGAAAAAAATGGTGAATATTTCAGGTCACTTTTCAGTGGATGGTTACCTACACTCCCAGACATGAATTAAATTTGTGGGCTGAATCCCACCTTTACTTTAAAGACAATTCAATTTTAGGTAAGGATGAGAATGCTGATAGAAGTGTAGGGACCCTGCTGTTTTGCAGTTCAGGCTGTATATTCTGCAGAGAAAGGGAATATTCTCCAGAGCCTCTTTTTTTGCTGACAGACTTACTGTCAAAAGGCAAATTTTTTCAGTGATTCCTTCAACTAATATATTAGATATTTACAGGAAAAAAGAGGGGGCTGGAAGAGGAAAAGTAGCTGCAGAGAAGTATTTTATATTCATTTCCATAATGAATATATGAAAGCAAATAGGTATAGTTAAAAAGAACAGCTTAACACCAAATCACCAACCACTTGTCCCAAAAAACCAAACAATTGAACATAACCTACTATTTATATATTTCAATTAAGGATTAAATTGCATAGTAATTTTGTAACTATAAGTTAATACAGGTTTTGGGGTCTTTTTTCTAATTCTGCACATTTATTCAATTAATAAGAGCAAGATATATTTTTTCCTGAGTGGGGAAAAAATAAGGAGTTAAGTTTCAAAAAGTACAGCATGGAATGTAATATTGTAAATGGGTTTTTTTCTGCAAAACTGAAAAATGTTTTGCAATTCTAATCTGAGGAGGTGCATTTTGTCCAAGGAGGACGTGTATACATAAAAAAGCTGACATACAGTACTCCATTTTCCATTAAAGTATCTTTCTGCAGGCACTAGGCAGAATTTATTCGCAAAATGATTAGGCTGTATTTTTTCTGTCTTTAGATATGTCCCTTCTCTACTCTCGTCTTCTCTTCCAAGAACTCTTATCCCAGTGAAATGTATTTTGGGAAAACTGTTGCACTTACTGTGCAACCCGAATTTTAGGCAAAACTTGGGCAAATATTCAAAGTTGCATATACACAATCAGGTAATTAAATCACTAAGAGATTTTCCTGTAGAGGATTAGGCAAAGCTTGTGAAGCAGAGAAGAACAAAGACATTGAGATCAATATTCAGACTCTGGGGATCAGCTGGTTTCAGAGCTGTTTATGGCAGCCAGACTGACAATAGCGATGCAGGCACAACTAAACCCCAACAATTTTCTGTACAGCTAAGTGCTAAGTATTAGAATTCCTCATAATTAAAACTACTTACTGTGGCTGCAGGCACAGCCTATGCTTAACAATGTTATCCTGATGCTCTTTAGAAACAAAATAGTAGCTTTTTAATGTAAAGATACCTGTGTAAATCTACTTAATATCTCCCTGACCTTTCTCCTCCTGTTGCAAAACTATTTTTCTGTCATCTAAAGTAATGTCCAGTTATTTATATTTCCCATGGGAAAACCTCATAGTAAGGCAAAGAAAAAGATTTCCAGTGACCTCACCATTTCCCAGGGTGTCCTGTAATTGTATAGTCTGACTAGGGAATTTGTAATGTCCATGTGGTATTTTTTCTTCCTTAGTACAAGAGAAGTGGGTCCTGCCTCTTAAAAATCTGTTTTAAATTCAGTGTATTCAAGGTACTACTGTCAAACTATACAAATGTGATTGATAATCCAATTTGTTAGTAATATTGTATGCATTGAAGGAGTGTCATTTGACTTGGTTTGACAACTCCACCAGACTGTCATTGACAGGTGTAGGATTAAGTGATGGGTTTAGTTTTTCCACAGCATTTCACTGAACAGCGGATTAAATTAAAATCATAGTGGTAGCACTGGAGCTGAAAGACTAACTATTTAAGGTTACAAAAACAGATCTCTGAAACTTTATGTACTTTTCAGAGAAGCTGTCTTAGAAGCACTGAATGGAACACAAAAGCATGGTTCACAAAAGATTAATCAAGTACAATGTGACAATGTCAGAGTTCATGTAAAAGAAAAAATATCTTGAAAATTGCATCCCATGCTTTCCTCTCCACTTTTCAAACTGTCAAAAGGCTTAAATTAAATTTGTGTTCTCATTTACATTAAGTTTACTGATGTAATTTAATTATTTTGGATTGAGCAACTCAGGGTTTAAGGCAGCAAAATGGAGACATGAAAGAGACAGAACTTTCAGTGTCCTGAGTATAGCTTGTGAAGTCAAGACAAACTGATTGTTTTTCCAAGAGTGTGCTTTGGAAGTACAGTTATGATATAAATGAAGATACCAGATACTGTGAAACTAAAATGCATTCTTGTAGTCTTGTCCCACTGTGCAATAATTTCCATGGTAGATGGATATGGGAAGTGCATCTGATAAGAAGGAGATTCTCCTATAACCTCGCACAGAACTGGATTCAATTCCAGTCTGGTCAGAGATGAGTGGAAATGGCAGCTGTGCATCACACAACCAGCTGTGTATCCTCTAGACCAGTGCTATGTTGCCTACACTTCCCGTGGTTTCTGACAAATATTCCTAATACTTCAGTGCTTTGGAAGACCTTGTGTTCACTCACTTTCTGCATACATTGTGAAGAAAACAAGATTTATTTTGCATAAGGGACATATGAAAGAGCTGCTGGTTTCTTGCCATGCAGGTATGATGCAAGTATGAATCATCTAGCTGAAAACTTTCTATACATTTTTTTAATTTACAAGAAGCACTGTTTGACACTGACTAAGAGACCTTTTTCCCCATAGGGAACCCTCATACTGGTTTATTTTGTCTCCTTTTCTAGTGTCTCAGCCAACTTGAGAACTGAGGTTCTGTGTCTGACTCTTTTGAGGAATGTCCTTTTTGTGTAGGGTGGGATCTTTCTCAGGTTTCCTCATTCAGTTGTGCTCCTACCTTCCATGGCATGGAAGACTGCACTGTGGATACTCTCCTGCTTTACTCTGCCTGGCATATTTCTTTATGGTTACCTCCAAATTCTAAGGGCTTGCTCCACTCCACTTCCACTGTAAGGAAATCTAACAATATGGGGTATTAATCATTTTCTCTCTCCCTCACTGAAGATTTTTTGAGGAGCATATCCAATGTAGAGTTTAATCAGGTTACATTTTTGGCTTCAGGTTGTACCCGATTTTCCCATGTCTAAACTCCTTAAAATAAAATAGTCACATTTTTTAAATCACATGTTGTAGACTCTGTGAAATATTTTGGTTGCAGAACTGATTGTAAAATAATGATCCACTCTGGCTGCTATATCTTAAACAAAAAAAAAAAAAAAAGAAAAGAGCTAACCTACAGTAAATTTGGGGGATTCAGTATGTATTTTATGTGGTCTTCCCTCCATCTTCTCCCTTGCACTTGCTGGATGTTACAGTACTTCTCCTGGACACTCCTTCGTATTGCTGTTTTAAGCTCCAAGGAACAGTTGCACAGTTTGACATTTTGACAACTTGCTTGCAGCAGATGGGAAAATTTCATTGTCTGATTTTATTGTCTGTTACATAATACTAATACTTGAGCAACCTAGTCTAGTGGAAGTTGCCCCTGCCTGTGGCAGGGGAGGTTGGAACTAGATGATCTTTAAGGTCCCTTCCAAGCCAAACTATTTCCCCCTCTATTCTGGTGCACAAAATAGGGCTCACAGAGTTTTACGCTTCCATTATTGCTATTTTGTGTAACATTTTTCCCTGGATTATATGGTCACAATCCCTGACAGATGAGGGCTCTGCTTGTACTGTTATGCACCACGTCTAGCAAACATTTAAAGAAAGTTTCATTTCAAGTGGTTTACCGCTGTGGGAAATGCACATTAGAAGTTAACAATGCAGGTACACCTTAGACTAAATTTCATTTTATGTAGTCTACTGAATTAAGCTACCAAAACAATTTAGTGCTGAGAATTGCTTCCAGCATCTCTTCCCAAACCTTCCCAAACCAAGCAAGATTCTGTGAAGGAATGAACACTGTTAAGGTCTCTCACTCTGACTCCTCCTTCCCACTCTTACCTTCTTGCTGAACTCCCTTAACATGATTTTTGCCTTCTCCCAGCAAAACCACGTTACCATTACTCATCCTTATACAATTACATGGCTGGAATTTTACTTTTCTGTGAATGCTCTATGCAGGAAGACAGTTTTATAGCCTATAAAGAGTCACCCAGGATATGAAATACACCTAACTACTGACACTTAGACAAGGTCAGCTTGAAACCAAATCATACTTGATTCCAGATTTAAAGTATAACCATGATTAATATGTGTGTGTATACAAGTGAAAGGATTCATTTTGCAAGGAAACAAAGCCTTATTCAATACCTCTCAGGTTCCTCTATCTCTGCTAAAGAAATGGGAACACTTTGGCACAATATTGCTATATAAACCACAATAATGAGCTCCAGTTTTGTTTCAATAACTTTACTGTCTCAGAAGATGTAGCTTCCATTTCCATCCTATATCCATTTGTACACCAAGAAAGGATAGATCTGCAGTATGAATTAGATTATTTCAGAAATGCTTCAGTTTTCCTCCTTCGCATATTGATCCTAATTTCTGTGAAGGTGTTAGCTACTTTCAAATAGTTCAGAACAAACAGTTCATGTGAAAAATGAAGTCTGAAAGTTGGTAATTTTTCATTTTGACTATTTGTTGTTCATACTGTGCCTGGAAAACTCTCCTTACTTTCTGTCCCTTGATTTAGATGGCAAGAAAACAAACAAGGCCATATCTAGTAGGTACTTTCCGGTAAATAAGTGCTTCTGGCAAGAGGCATCCAGAGTGTTGGTTGAAAAGAAACTCTATATGAGTCAGCAGTGTGTGCTCAGAGCCCACAAAGCCAACCGTATTCTGGGCTCCATCAAAAGAAACACGACCAGCAGGTGAGGGAGGTGATTCTCCCCCTCTATTCTGCTCTCATAAGATCCCATGTGGAGCACTGCATCCAGCTCTGTTGTTCCCAACATAAGAAGGATGTGGACCTGCTGGAGCAAGTCCAGAGGAGGGCCATGAAGATGATAACAGGGCTGGAGCACCTCTCCTATGAAGACAGGATGAGAGAGTTTGGGCTGTTGAACCTGAAGAAGAAAAGACCCTGGGGAGACCTCATAGCAGCCTTCCAGCACGTAAAGGTGCCTACAAGAAGGCTGGAGAGGGACTTTCACAAAGCTATGTCACTACATGATAGGATAAGAGGGAGTGGCTTTAAACTGAAAGAGGGTTGATTCAAATTAGATATTGGGAAGAAATTTGCTGTGAGGATAGTGAGACACTGGAATTGGTTGCCCAGAGAAGTTGTGGATGCCTCATCTCTGCAATTGTTCAAGGCCAGATTGGATGGGGCTTTGAGCAGCCTGGTCTAGTGGGTGGCACTAGTTGGAAATAGATGATCTTTAAGGTCCATTCCAACCCAAACCATTCTGTCATCCCATGAAAATTTATAATTGTTGGGACTTACAACTGCTTTCTGGTGTCTATCTGTGTGGTTATCAAAATGTTTGATAAAAGTAGCTGGCTACAGGATGGCAGCTGATTCAACCTTCCATCCTTATCCTTGAGAATAAAGGCTACAAGATTCAAGCGTGGAGAGCTCAGAAAGTTTGTTTGGTTTTGGATTTGGCTTTTGGAAATCCATTTAAACTTTTCAAATTAAACATAACAATGTCAACTGTCAGTTGGTGGTCATGCATGACAGATTCATTCTGTTATTTCTGCTTCACATTTAAGGCTTATTCTCCAACTTTTAATTATGCTCTAACATGTTGTGAAGGATTTCATTTGATTGAGCAAAACTGATCCTTAAATGATTTCAGAACCAAAGCTGAAGACTTCAGAAATTAAAGAACTTGAAGGACAGTAATTAAACTGCTAGCAATAAATCTCTTATCCTACTATTGGGAAATCAGAATTTGACCTAATTCCCTTTTTTTTGAGCTACATCAGCAGCAAAGTTGTCATAACCTGTTACACCTCTGCGTACACATAGAGTGTGTATGGCTGATGTTGAAAAAGTTGCACTTTGGCTTGAAGAATGGTGAGAATTATAAGAATGTAGTCTGAACCTGAGATAAAAAAATCTCTGAACTCAATGGATAGCTACATAGTGCTTTTGAACTGCAGTTCATAATTAGAACTAAGCAAAAATATCCCATCTTCCACTGTAAGAAAATATCTCCCTTTTTGTTTCTTTGCGTTGTCCTTTTCCCTCGACTTTCCTCTCTATTCTTATCTTCCCAGATTTCTTTTCATTCCTACACTCCCTGAATATTTCAGCCTCCTGAATTTCCTTCAGAAACATTCTCTTGCGCATAATTTTTACCCTCCTCTTGAAAACCTCCCAGTTATATCATATATAGGTGAGAGTACAAATATTCAGTGCTGAGGAATTGTTCATAATTAAACCAACACATAAATTATATGGATATGTATTGTTTCTCTAGAATTGCTAGTGAAAGGGAAGTCTTGGAAGACAGACATAGTAGACAGTAAAAAAAAGGGAAAGGGAAATACAATAACGAGAAGAGAAGTGATCTCATGCTCTTGCCTTTCCCAATAATGAAGAACATTGTTACTGATATTATTAAGGTCAGAGAGGGGAAAAAGAATTTATTAAGGTGAATGTCTGTTGAGTTTGTTGCAAATGAAAGTTGATTTAGGAATTAAGAATTAGTAAACTAACTTTTTTTGACTAAATTCATTAGTCTGTTTTCTATGTAATATACATATTGCTCTGTGTGTGAAACTGGAAGTGATCTAGAAAGAAAAAATCAGGCAAATAGGGAAACCATAAAGTAATTACATTTAGATTGCAGATCAGTAGAAAAAGTACATAATCTAGGATCTTTAAACATTTAGTAATGTCACAAACCCACTGAAAAATTCAGTCACAGCAATGGACGAACATTATTAATTCTGTGGCTTTGTAACCATTTCTTGTGAGAGAGCTTCAAGCGAAAAAAAAAGAAATTTATAAAATAGCTGTACTCATGCCTGTTTCAGAGTCTTAAAGTAATGGAAAGTAGGCAATTATAGAAAAGCTTAAGCCTTGTGGGTTTTGGAATATTGGAAGAGAAGTATGTTGGTAATACTACCTGAAATGAAATGCTACAGATTCTCAGAGTCTTCCATAGGTATCCATATGTGCTGTCATCCCCCAAATCCCTCCTGTCTCTCTGTGACTTCACTGAAAGCCTCACGCAGTAAAGACCCTTTGCAGAACCCTGACATGTGCCTCTTGTCTCCTGGCTAAACCTCACAAGTAATCAAAGAGTTTGTTGTTTTAAAGGGTATTCTCTGCAAAAGCAGAAGATCTGCTACTCCCTGCCTAAGTCAAGTGGTTTTAAGCATAAGAAATTACTGCTGGGGTCTAAACAATGAGTTTAAATAATTGTAAAGCGTGTTCAGTCCTCCAATGCTTTTCATGAAAACAGCTCCTGAGTACCTGGCCTGAATATGAATGAGAGTTACAAGACTATGTTCTGTTTGGTAGTTTTATTGGTGTCATTATAACAGAACAAAATGAGTCTAGTATCTCCTCTTTTTAGTATTTTTCCTCTGCTGAAGGGAAATAATTTTTTTTGCTCTCTCTCTTCAGAAGCTGGGTCGGAACAGAAGAAACCACGTTTGCTCCTTCTGCTGGTGCTATCTGATAACCAGGATGAGGAAAAAGAGTGATGGAATTTGTTACAGAGGATGCTCTGTGACTACATTCTGGTTTGTGCCTTACAACCTACTGTCCATTAAAAAATCAACAACAAACCAAACCCCCACAAAAACTGACTGTGAATTGAAAAAAATTGCATATTTTGGAAGTGGACTGTGTATTAGCCTAACAGACCCTGCAAGGACTAGGCTTTTGTTTAAACTGACCCTGCAAGGACTAGGCTTTTATTTAAAGTATCTGACTTATGTAGAATGGGATCCCTCAAACCAATGTACGAGAGTGGAATTTCCTATAGATCTGCAAAATGGCCTTGCAGGAAAGAAAATATTGCTAAGCAAGAGGAAGAAATGTGAGTGAAAAATTGAAGTTATTTGATGCATCTTAGAACTATTCTTCCGGAAGAAAATTAACGTATTTTACTTTTTGTATTTTAGAAGCATTTCCAAGTGCTTCCAAGAATCTGAGCCCACCAAAATTACTCTGTGTCTTGGAGAAGTAATTACTTATGCTTTAAAGTTACTGTGATTAAGATGTTATTGGGAAAAAGCATGGCTTTTCAGTATTTTCTACTGTCAAATACTTTCTCGAAACCGGACTTTGGTGAGGAAAGTAGTATTTCATACAGACCTCTAGTGTTTTCACTAAGAATGTAAAAAAATGCATTAACTAGTGCCAATTTTACTTGTATCTCTCTTCTTTCTTCCGTGACAGATAACTATTCATCATTAAATAAATACATACAATGCATTAATTTTCGCTTATGTTTCTCTCTGGGCTTTCCACCTAAATTTAAACTGCTTACAGCAAACAATCAATCAAAAACAAAAAAAAAAGAAAAAGATTGAAAAATCAGACAGTAGACAGAATCTCAGCTAATAACCAGATGTATATAACACATGCATTTTCAAAGACCATCTCACTTAGGAGCTATTGCCTTCTTATCCAGAAATAATCCCATTCTCTGCAGCTGGCAATAAATGAATGTCTTTTCACTAGACTCAGAAAAAATCAGTTGTTTCTCTCTCCCTGTCTCTTCTGAATTCAGCAATACGGGACATGTTATTAAATGACATCTAAAAGAGAAGACAAATTGTTTTACATATTTGACAAACTTACTAGTTGCGGTGATGGGATTTTCTGCCACTGCATGTGTTGAAGTTATATTAACCATGTGTTATTATGGAAGTTATATGTAATGTTATTATAATTAGATATCAAAAATAATTAATTCAAAGAATTTCTACTGTGCAACACAGTAATAAAATAATTACGGTCTCTATTCACTATGTAATACTCTTACAGGCCTTAAAAGATGCTGAATTTCCTGTGTCTTACAAAATGAGATTTTAATTTTCACGCTCAGACCAATGACCAGTTACAAATCTGCATGCAGTATTAGCTGAAATTTATCAAGTGATAAACTTTTACATGCAGATAGCTGTGATAAATCAGCTGCCAAGAATTAGCTGGTGGTTAATAATAGGATAATCAATCTAATTATCTAGAGAGAATGATAACTGTTTTGTTGAGGTGATAAATATGTATCATTACTATTATGAAATTGCCAAATATGGAGAGCTGATGTAGGTAAGTAAAAGCTGGTGGTGTTTTAAATATATATTGCTTTTAAAACATTATACATCCTTTGCGCAAAGCAGGACGAACTTAAAAATTCGAGCCGGCACTTAGTTGTTCCTTTGCAGCTACCATTTTGCAGTATCCATGTCTTTTTATCAAGACTCTTGACTTGCTATGTGTTTTTAAGCCTGAATCTTTCAAATTTTTCTGCATGAAGTTAATTTGATGCATTTTCAGTGGTGGATTTTTGCCAAAACTCTTGCCTTTGATATTAAAGTCTTCCAGGCACTCTGAGCATTTGCATGACTTCTTTTTTATACTAAACCTACATGAACATGAATGCTGTATAACATGAAGAGGAAAGAAAGTCCAGACACCTCTTGGTCTTGCTTAGGTTGAATATGAACAAACCCCAAAAAGTGTGGAAATAACATTTCTGGAGAGAAGCATCCTGTGCCCTTACAGGCTCAGCATTCAGCACTAACAAATATCTCAGCCTTCCCTAAGGATTTTATCTTCACTTCTAAGAGGAAAAGGAAGACAACACAAATCTCAAATTCAACATTGTACTTCAGCCCAAAATTATAATATTGCATTCAGATACTCTTATCTGAATAGATTGTATACTTGTTGAATTTTTGCTCCTGAATGATATCATTAGAGACTTTCATTAAAGATGTTACTATCACTTCAGTGCCAAATTACACTCTTGTCTTGCACAGGGAATAAAGGAGAGTGGATTTTTCTTCTCTGCTATGCACTTTGCATAGAAAGAAGGATAAATGGAGTTGCCTTTACCAAGAGCATACAGGAGCTGTTCTCTCCCTGCATTTGAGACATAAACTACAACAGAAAGAGGTCTGCTTCTCTCTGGCTGCTTTCTGAGAGCGGGGAAAGAATGCAACATTTTATCAACCAATTTTCCTTTGTGGGCTCTCTTATGGGAAGATTGCAGCCCTGCACATACATGCAGATCTCAACAACCTGTGGCAGTCTTGACGTCTTAGGTTGCCACACTTCGTGTTCCCAAAACAATTAGCAACGGAAAAACACCAAGAACTGGTATGCTTAGGCACAGCAAAATGAAAGAGCTTAATTAGGTCCTGCAGGCAGTATAATGAAAATGTGGAAACAAATCTGTTACAGAAGATAGATGAATGTGAGGCTGGTGTGCAGAATCAAGCCATCTGTAGGCAGCCACAAGTAATTTAGATTGGTGTTTTGACCAGCTCTGGCTTCAAGAGCCATTAAGGGCACCCATGTGTTAGTTTAATTGCGGTTAAGTCAGCATTTCTTTTGCAAACATTACTGTATTTCAAAAGCCTGGTGGATGCAGCTGTCTGGATTAAAACTTTAGATACAGGTCCTGGCACATTCTCTGTAAAAAAGAACTCCCCAGCTTTTGTAGGACTAGGAGAAACATCTCTTTGACATAGTACCAAGGAAGTGGATGTTGGCTTGAGCCCCTCCTCAGAACATGGTGGTCTAACCCTCTGATGCCCTTCTTGGAGGTGGAGGAAACACAGAACTAAAAGGCAAAAGTAGCACATAGGGAAAAATTTTGGGAGGTTTTATCTATCTTCATTATTATGAAGTTGCATAAAAGTATTCAAGTACATCACAGGCAAACTTCTGAAAGGTTCTGGAAAAAAGTGAAGTCAATTTGTGCAGATTAGAATTCCCAAGAGGAATCAATTTTAGTGACAAAGTCACATACAATAACTATGTGGATGTAATGTGGATTTACACCAATCTGATCATATGGAAACAAACCCAAATGCAAAGCACAATACTTCCTCCTAGGCAGACATCCCCAAATATGCTAAAATTGCCAGCATGGTTCTTAAGATAATGATAAGAACTACAGAAATAGGATTTACTATTTCGTGGCAAATAATAGAACTCCTAGTATTGCCCTTTCTATTTGCTTCCTGGATTTTTGTATTTTCAACTTTGATCCTCAACCACAAAGGCATGCAACTTCTTTTTTTAATCTTAAAGTTGAGATTTTCCGGTAATCACTTCATTATGAGAGTGGAGGGCCCAAAAAACCAACTCAATAGGACAAATTACAAATCGGAGTAATGAAAGTTATTAGTAGAAGGGACTGAATTTGATAATAAATTTGGACATTTCAAAGCATGCAAATCAAGAGCAGTGCACCCTCCACACCCCCTCCAACAATTTTCCTATAATTTTGAGTTGGTAGAAAGTAGAAACAGCAAGCAATTAATTCAAAATGTACTCAAACAAACCAGAGTTCCTTTATGCTACAGAAAGCAAGACATATCTCAGTCCTGTTTATGCTAATTTGTTGAGTTCTTTTGATCATAATTTACATGCTTTCTTGCTTGTTAACTTTAATTCACATATCAGAATTTGAAGTTGACTTTTAGTTCTGCAGTTAGTACAACAATTTGGAAGTTACTGATAATTACGTGATAGAGCTAACCCTTGAATGGCTATTTTGTATGGCATCTTCTGTCTCCAGTTTATATTCTTGGTAGCACAAAGTATGGTGTGAACAAAGGGAAATGTGAGTGAAGACATAAAAAAGATACAGTTCTGAAGGAAAACAGGGAGGGAGACAGTTAGGACACTTTGGAAAGTTTCAAAGAAAGAAGCTGAAAGGAAAACAGTGCATGAAAAGTAAAATTCAGACTCAGAAGTAAAATACAGATAATTATCTCTATTTTTTATTTACAGATAATTATCTCTATTAGATAATTATCTAATACATATATTAGCTTACATTTTGTAAAATAATGGTACTTTTTTAGAGTATGACACATTTCAAAATATTTTTTTTAGAATGATGAGCTATCATTTTAATATAGAGAACATATAACTGTTTAAGTGGCTGTGACACTATGAAGGCAATGGCTGAAATATGCAAATCAGTGCAGTGTTCTATAATTAGGCTAAAAATATGATTTTTTTTCTATTTCATAGATTTTATTTTATTTCTGCTATTGAAGCATCATAATTTCTTTTAAAGGACACTATCAATTATTTTTTCATGGTTTGGACAAGTGGTATAGATGAAATTTAGAATGTTTTCTGAATAAAATCAGTGAAAATAAGTTAATAAACCACCTACCTTTTAATGCACCATTTAACTCCTACATGTATTTTAGTGTAAGTTTTTTTAGTCAGTAAGAGCAAAATGTACTTAGTATTTTTTTGGGAAGGCAAATATCCATGAGTGCTGACTTTATTGACTAAAACCTACGTTTTCCAAGCTTAAGTATAGTAAATAACTGTAATGTTGAAACAGGATGTTTATGCTCAACATAATCTCATAAATTATATTGTATAGTTGTTGAATATATAAATATCCATGAAAATATACTTATTCCTACTTACCCAACGGACAGGAAAGGTTCCTTTGATTCAAGTCTGTCAAGTAAATAACAAAAGTTTTATATATATGTATTTATTATGTTTAAGAACAATTACACAATGAATTTAAAACAGCCATTTTCAGTATCAAGTTTATTTAATGGCACAATTTAACATGAATAGAAGGGCATGATTCATTTTACTAGGAGTTTAACTCTGAGAAAATCCTATTTAACTAATGGAACTTTGGTCTAGAAATCAAATATTAACAAAGCAGCACATCTAGGCCCTTTAAATTTCACAGATTCAGATGATTTGTGTAACTATTTGCCTAGAATGTCTAGAGTGAACAAGAAATGCTTCGTTCTTTTGGTTGTTTTTTTTTTGTTGTTCTTGATCGTCAGGATTACACTTTAAAAACGCCTTCTTTTTTTTTTTGGTTGGTTTCCCGCATCCTGTGCTCATGTGACGTGATCACTTTGCCATTATGAGAACTTCTGTCCCATTCGCCAGAATCAGCCTTGTGCTGGATCTGGGTGTCACTGGTTTGGTAGATCCAGATTCATGCCCAGTTCTAAACCCAGTGGTTAAAAGTGCTCTCCCACTCCCTGCTGTTGCTGCTGTCGCTGTGAGGAGATGCAGCACCTGCACACTGGCAGGAGCCTCTTCTACTGGTATTTTCCATCCGACCACAATAGATATAAGACTCCTCATCTATGTTATCAGGCAGTGTTCCTGCTCTGGTATCTATAATTGGCTGCCCTTATTTTTTCAGTGTGTTCTGGCTTCAGTGAGTTTACTGATATCAGCTGCTTGATAGGATAATTAGTATGTGATTTTAGGCTCCTTTATAAATATGTTTAAAGCATATTTACAGCTGACTAATTTTGAGTGGTTATATGACATGCAAAAATGTTCTGTTGTGATGATTCCCCCTGAGCATACTGTGTTAGGAAGAGCCACAAACAAACACCCAGGTCATTAATATCGCTTTGTAGCCTTTACTAAAAGTGTATCTAATAAAGCAAAGTGTACCATGTGTGGAACTGAACATTTCATTTATTAGTCTGAAAACAATTTAGTCCCACAATAAAATATTTGAAATAGAATTAATTTTAAACAATTATAATAAATTGTAAACAAAGATACAGTAAATAATAAATGTTTTAAGGAAAGAGTTTCATGAAAGTCCTCTTTGTAAAAAAACTGAGTACTGCTGCAGTTATTATTCATTCAGCAAAGGTTTTGTGCAAAAACCTCACAAACCAATAGACCAGTTTAGTTATTACTACCATCTAAAATCCAAAATGTATTGAAAACATAAATCCTTTTCTGTTGTCCTAATGACTACAGATCACCATTCCATTTCTTTCTGGGGTTGAAATCTACACAGAACTAGAAGAATAGTAGAGGAAAGACTGATGGCTTTGCATATACCTGGAAGAACAGCAGAAGCCCAAAGCTGCGTCTTGTTGTGGTCAGAGGGATGCTTATCCAGGGCAGTCCCAAGAAAATCTGAGCTTGGCATTCTCTGTGCTTAGGCATCACTGCCAGAGAGCAATAAAATGACAGGGCCCTTCATGGGGGGTTTCATCCTTCTCCTGCAGGTTCTGTGCGCTAGTGTTACTCTTTTTTTTCCTGTTTTTCTGCCTAATGAAATGAATGAGTCCCAGGAAGCAGTCAGTGTTTGGCTGGAGAGATTAACTATAAGCAAGATGAGCAAAGAATGAAAGCCCCAGAATATACTTACATACTTCATAATACAGAAGTTTTGTGATCAAGAGAGACCTGGCACTGTCCTGAAGGAGGACATTCTGGTGGATTTTACTTGAAAACAAAAAGTGTGTGATAGAATGCCCTGTGGACAAAATACTGCAATTAAAAATCTATCTGCTATCCATTCTCAAGCTGGAATTCAATTTGATTTAAATTGTGCTGCCCTAGGTTTGACCTCTCTCTATATTTGACTAAATGGTTTTAGATAATTTATTGCATTACTTTTAATTAGTTCAAGTGTTCCTCATAGTAAAGGAATGCAATTATCTGTTGGCCTTTTATTTGGTAATTCAGTATACGGAAAGTTAATATAAAGGTTTAAAACTGCAACACAATATGAAATAACATCCTATATCATCTGTACTGGTGACATTTATCAATACAAAAAGCTTTTTACCTTTCTTTTCAACCTAACGTACACTGAATTTTCCACAGTTTTGAGGAATTCTTGCATAATTAAATATGATATTCAAAAAGAGTAAACTTGATAAGTTTAGAGAAGGGCTCTCATACACATCCAGGAAAAATCTTAATAGAGAAACTGTCTTCTTTGCAAAAATACATTGAGTGTGTAAGAAAATTGCTAAACTGGACAGTAAACAAAGACAACCGCTTTAATTATGTAGGAATGATAGTGAAGCAGGAGAGACTGAGATTTTTTCTTTCTTTCCTGAAATGGTTTTCTCATCAGAAAAGATCAATTTGTCAATACGCCAAGGCAATACATCAGTTTGAATAGGAAGGAGGGAGGCTAATCCGTAGCATGACTGGGACATGGCAGACTGAGGTTGTGTTTTGCTTTGATTCTGAGCTAAGATTTTCTGAAAGGTCTGACTCCCTTATCTACATATAATAGATAAGTTTTGTAGGAGGAAAAGAATTTTTACGCTATGTATGTTGCTCAATTAAAACCAGTCACTGTAAACAGGCATAAGCAATTGATTACTACCCATTGATATGCTACAGTACTGTCACACTGTGTTTAAAAGAAGGATCCTACAAATTTCCAATTTAGTGTTATTCCCCTTGCAGCCTGTCTTGGAGAGATACTTTACAAGGTCTGATTAACCCAATTGTGTATTTTATTATTTTCTTTGCTGCTAAGTTTGCTTATATAAATGGCAATTATCTAAATTCCATCTTTGACACGGACTGAACATCCAGATGGACAAATTTTCAAGGTTTGCAGACAAACATAGGGAAACATGACTAGACTAAGGGCGTGTGAATGTCTCTTTGACTTGTAAACAAATCATGCAATGATAGGAAGATCCCAAAGTAAATTCTACTTTCCTTGCACAATTGTCCTATTAAGATTACAGGCAAGACTTCTTCTGCATTTGAGGCCTGACCCAAGATACATAAATCTATATAATTACTTCTTAAAGAATCCTCTCCTCTCCTTCCCAAAACTGTTTGCAGGACAAAGTGAATAACATTTCTAGCAATATCAATGCAGTACACAAGCAAATGGATTTTAACCAAGGATTCTCCAAGGCAATTGATTATGAATCACTATATTCTTCCTCGTGGTGGTCACATAATTTCATCTTTAAGCACTTGGTAGGAAAAACACGTAGAATTTAAGGAATTCGTTAGGGTTCTGATTCTGACTTGTTGAATAAACAAAACTGTCTGCCCTGCATCAGAGAAAGGGGTCAGGAACCAACATTTTTTAAGATGAGTCATCATTTTAGGTTACAACCTTCATATCAGAATTCCTGAGGAGGATTAGCTGAGTTTGTTGCTGACATCACACATTTTCTATTTGACTATAAAATGCTTGAATAGTGACTGCAGTTTTCAAGGGGATTGGAAGCATTTTTATTCAAGCCAGATAGGAAAGTCAGGACAACTGAAAAGCATTTTGGACTTCAGTATAGTGTTGATGTATATTTTGACTGACTGATGTGGCTGACTTATTTACCTGTTAAGTATGGCTTTTTTGAACTGTACAGCTTTAGGAACCAAAGATTTAGCAGGATCAAAGATTTAGCAGAAATATGTGGAGTGAAAGAATAATCAGAATTGTGGCTCACCCTGTTTATCAATGCATTAAATTTTAAAATGACAAGAACAGCTCAAGGGACCTTTCAAAAGAAACTTAGGTTTCTATTCACACTAATCAAACATGGATGCATTTTTCTCTGAATGCTGAGTTTGTGATTTGAAGTGATCAAAAACCATCTTTTTTCAGAACTTTTTATGCAGTATTATATATTGCAATCTAATTTTTTTTAAAGCATGTGCATTATAACTTTTGCTACATCCCAATATTTCTATTCAATGCAAGCAAGCCTAATAGAAGCATGTCTTAATTTACAGAAGAAATACAATTTCATATAACTTCTGCTACCTATTGAGTCTGAAAGAACAATTGCTGGTGTACACTAGGTAACCCTTCCTTTCTGGTTTCTGTGACTTAATTTCAACCCAAGATAATTTTTCTGGTCATTGTCAGTAACCATTGTCAAATAGAATTAGGTAAGAAGCTCATTTTGTCTTCTGAAGCGTCCATAAATATCTTTATAAATGTTGGCAAGTTTTCTGGAACAAATAAATGGTAGAATGACTGTACAGAAGATCTAATCTATCAGAAGTGTTTCAGAAACAGAGGGAATGGAAGAATAATTTACAGGTTTATGTCAACTTTTACAACTGTTCCTAATAAATTTAATAATTTCTGCTCCCATCTGGTGGTTGACATTGCAATTGATAACTCTGATTAGAAAAACAACAACAAGCAACTGTTGTATTCATGAATATTGCATAATGTCAAATACTGTGTATTAGTTTTTGCAGTGCCTCAAGAAGTTGTATTCCACAGAGCTAAGTGCTTCTGTTATTTATTGAAACATAAAAATTCTAGCACAAAATAGAATACATCACTCAAACCATGGATGGAAACTAACGTACTGCAAACTCAAAGTGTCATTTCTCAGTGCAAACTTAGTCCTTTGATGCGATAACTGACTTGGTGGATAAAAGATAAGACAGATGATAGGTAAGACAGTCTCATCTTTAAAGCTCTTGATATTGCTTGATATGAGAGTCTCATAATCAAGCTGAGAAAATAAAATCTAACCCCAGCGTGGCCATGAACAAAGAATTATGTCAATGGGAGAGAGGGCTACATTAAATAATAGGAACACTCAGTGTTATGCTTTATTTAATTTTGGTTTGCATAAATTATTTTTAAAAAATGTGACCGCGTGTAAAATAAGTAACAAAAAGCTGTTTTTCAATCATCTAGTCAACAGAGTTAAAATCTGGGGTTTTTTTGATAAATTGAAGAATTAATCTGAATTCAGTGTAATGAAATTAACAAAAGAAAAGCAGAGTGAGAATTCAAGAAGAAGAACTGTTCTATATGTATATGAAATGAAGGACAACTGGCTGGGTATTGCAAAATAAGGGTTTCAAGAGAGGAAGAACTGCGTAACAGGAGACTGCTAGTTATGGGGACATATTAAAACACCTTTCCTCAGAGCTGATTGAGAATGTCCTTTAATCAGCACATGCTTCCTCTCTTCTAGTCTCAGATCATAGTTAATCAAAGTTCACAACTGAAATATTCAGTGTGAGTATTCAGTGTACTAAAACTACATTTTACTAATTACTGAAGAATTTATTGAATAAGAAAGCTACTACACTAGTAAGCACTCTGGGGATAAACAGATTATCAAACAAGATTATCCTTTTGGCTACCAGACTCTTTGCAGCGCTATACATACTCCTTAATAGATGTATAATACATATTTAGTCCCTTATGAAAGTATCACAACACATTACACATTCTGACTGATTAAAAAAGATACATTTTTTCTAATATTTTGTGACTTTTGACTAGATTAATTATTTAAGATTGAGACTAACTTAGATAATTTCTTGAAGCATCAGCTTTTCCCCAAGTCCATGAGGAAAAAGTTGTACCCAGAAGAAGTTAACTTCCCAAGACATCTGTAGGTGATATGGATCTTACACAGCCTAATTTCTGGTGATAGAGAAAACTGAAATTATAGTTGGTCCCCATGAGACAGCTTGATTTGAGCATTTTCTGTCTAAGAATGCTTCTGCTTACCCTTGGGTTTGGTTTGTATTCATGCACTTACTCTGTATTTAATATGCTGCAAGATGGAGGTGCCTTTAGTCTTTTCAGTGTTTTGAAGTGAAAGAAATGGAATATTTGGCTCAGCATATATATATATATATATATATATGATTATATATATTTTACATGATTTTTATATTACATGATTATATTTACATGATTATTTATATTATTATATATTAATATATGTATTACATGATTTTTAAGCATTTTGTATGTCTGGACAACAAAAAATATGTGCAAGGGTTTTTTTAATTAATTAAATTTAATTTAATTTTATTCTGTTTTTTAAAAACACTGCAAAATCGCCGACTATTGATGCAGTGCATTTTATTTAGCCAGTTCTACTTAGCAGGGCAGTGCCATAGCACTATCTGCAGGAAAAGATTTTGAGGGAACACCTAGCACAGGATGCTGTCGAAAATACCTGACATCAGCCTCTAAAGATGTGTAGCATATGTACCAGATGTATCAGGTGTACATAGCACATGATCAAATTTAGCTAGTTTCCTAGAAAAATCTGAATCTTACATCATTTATAAACATGAAATTCTTGACATATGTTTCAGGGGCATCTAGGATTTTTTATCCCATGGGTAGTTAGGATATATAACCTTTTAGCCATTGGTTAGTAGAATGTAACTAATAATCAGTTTGGAGTTATCTTTGAAGTTTGACAGTTGAAAAACTGAATAAAAGGTATCTTTCCCTACAGAGAGGAAGTGCTTTAAAGAGACTGCCTCTTCCCTGTACTTATTTTCACAGCAGCAAGAGGTTAGGATGAGACTTAAACCAGCATAAGCAAAAGTTGTTTCTGATATACCAATACAAATGTACACTGTCATATTGGACACTGAATGCATTACTGTTATAACATGGGATGGAAGGGTTTTGGGGGTGTGGTAGGAAAGGGTGGCGTAGAGAACTAAAGGGAAGTAGAGGAAAAAAGGAAGTAGTTTCCAGTAATACTCATAAATGGGTGGCCTAAATTTTAGGCAGCGAGAAGAGAGGGAAACCTAAAAGCTCTAAGTCATTTAAAAGCTGACTGATTTTACAGGTTAGATTTTACTGTGTCTTCCTTTATGAATCCAAAAATTGCAAAGATAACATAAACAGTGTCATGGATTCTCATAGTTGACTAAATCCTGGTAGTATGTCTGAGGAAAACTAAATTGTGGCTTGGAGTGAAATTTATTCAGACTCTACATTTGAAAACCTTCTTAGTTATGGATTCCATTTTCCTGCCATGCTACCCAAGAGAAGCCTCCTGTTGCCAAACAGAGTGACAAGCTAAACTGTGTTTAACCCATACATCACATCTATGTGATGTTTCCAGTCATGAAGTAATTCACACTCAGATTCAAAGTGAGATTCTTGCAAGTTTCCCAAACTCAATTTTGCAAGTTTCCCATATGCTCAATTGTGTACCTTTGTTCAAGAAAGCAAAGGAAACAAACCTTGAAGAATGAAAATAACTCCATGCCACTGTCAATTTTTACTTGCTTATTCCTGTGATTTTTACTAGTTGCTGAATTTTACAAAAAACTATGCTCCAAACAAAAGAAGATATTTTGAGAAAAACATAGTGATATAAATAGTGTGCCTTAGAGTTTTCTTCCTCACAGATTTAATCATTATTTGCATGAAGTTGATTTCACCTGACCCTCTTCTGCTCTAAAGCAGGGTAAGAACACTCGGGTCAATATGTACTGATCTAAAAACATCTAGAATGAGTTCATCGGGGTGGGTTGAACAAAACAGTGTTGACTGATCTAATGCACACAATCAATACTACTTCGCTGTGTGGCTATTTACAGTCCCAAATAGATGAAGGTTAATGCAGGCATTGCCTTTCAGGATCCCAAGGGTAGAGGCGTAATATCCTTTTTCCCTCAATGACACTACTAACACTTTAAAGCAGTAACAGGAGGGCCACTTCTCTGACAGTGTAAGATTATGATTGTCGTTCTGTTTCCTAGAATAATCCCACTCATGCAAAACTGAAAAATGCAACATACATTTTTATGCCAATATGTATTAGAAAATGCTCATTTCTTAGGACTCAAACCACATATGATTATGAATACATTTTTTACTTTTCAGTAAAATAGCCAGTGCTTTTGCCAGAAGTTTTGGGAATACTGGCAACACAATCTACCAAAAAGGCATGCAATTTGTAACCTATTCTTCAAAAAATAAAATTACATTCGACATTATGCATCAACAGCACTAAGTATCAGTTCTGGCAGGGTGGATAACATATTTTCAGACAGTATGCTCCAAGACTAACAGAATTCACCAAGAAATAAACCTGCATGGTAATTTTATTGTTAATAATTCACTGCATAATAATATGTTGCTATTGTCCCTCTCTGTTGCACACAGCCTTCCGTGCTAGTTGTAATCTTACTTCACAATCAGTTTTGTTTTAAATTAAGTATATGTTAAATTTGTTCTTCTAATATCATTCATAAGACTTTAAAATGTGTTACAGTCTCTCATTTATCCAACCTTCCTTATTTATTCATGGAGTACTAAATTTATAACCCAGCATCATATTCCTGTAGCTCTTTGTAAGCTACCTAAATGGTGCCCTTACAGTACACCAGCAGCTCCCAGACCAAATTACAGCCTTCTATATAATGAGAGGAGCTATATTATGTGAGAACCAATGCCTAATTGCAAATCCACTAAGTGGTTCTCTGAAGCACAGCGTTCTGCATCTCTGATTACTGCAGCAATTAAGGGTTTACTAAATTCCTGAAAATGAAGAATTCCACTGTGCGTTTGCGATGTCAGGACAGGACCTTCTCTTTTCTCTGTCATGAACCCTAGGTCCTTTCTTTTAAGACTTAATAAGACAGTTTCTGAACAGCAGTGTCTGCAAATCTCGATACTGTTTCTATGATGCCTTCTTCACTAAAACTCAAATATAGAAAGAATACCATGGTGTCAGTTTCTGGTTTCTTTTTAATATGTTGAAGACACTATTCTTTTTAGCTTAACTGAAACACAGCAGAATACATACAGAAGACATCATCTTCTTATGGAAGACAACATGCCGATTCCAAACTGTTTATTTCTTAAATTAAATGCAAGGATCCATGCAGCAAGAAAGGGTAGAAATCTCACATGTAGTAAGGGATAGGAATAGGACTCAGGTTGTCAAGATTTAAAGTGAATGCATGACTAAAAGTACTATTTCTGTTTGCCTGCAGGCAAATCCATCAATGCTCTGGATCTTTTAGGAATTTACTTTTTGCTTTGTAAGCCGAAGTTTTTTTCATTCGTATTAGCAGCCAAAATTCGTGGATAAGAAAGGAGTCACAATAATTTCAAGGCAATCAGAAAGTCGTGAATATGCTTTCTGTTCTACTGTGGTATAAACAGTGATTAAAAATTGATTAAAAACTGATTGCAATTACATCACCATAATTCAGAAATGAAGACCTGCATGTGCTGCCTTCCATCAGCAGACATTTTTTATTATTCGTATGATATAAGTTATTTGACATGGTGGTCTTTTCTTGAGAACAAACGAACAAACAGAAAAAAAAGGTGTTTCAGATTCAATTTAATTACTGGATATGCTGTAGCTTTGTATTTGTATCTTTTAGGATTTTTTATGTAATTGAGAATACTATTTAAATTCTCAACACGAGCAAAATTTATACTGTTCAAGTAAGAATTTGTAATTACATTATATTTTTTTGTGTTCAGTAATGACTGTTTCAAATGTGACCACTGGCAATATTCTTTGATGAAATGAATGTAAATAATATCGGACTGGATTTAAAATTCTCCCTCTTTAAACATGTCTAGAAATGTGGAGATTTTTTATGGAAGCTAAATCTTTTGTCAGGAGAAGAGCTGCAGAGCAACATTTATCTTAGATCCATTCCATTGCTCTGAAATAAAATAGATTTTTTTCATGAAGAAAGGTAATCAAAAGCACCAGGAGGATACATTTCTATAGAAAAAGAATCACTTTGGTTGAAAAGAAATACCACACTATATAGTCTTAATATAACATAGTCATGGAAAGATTATACTCCATAAGCATAAATTATTTTTCTCATTCAATATATTGAATAAAGTAGGAGTTGTAACCACAATTTCATGCAAAATTAAAGTATCAGAAAATACTTGATCAGGTTTGTTTTCTGTTTTCTGGACTGTGTCTTTAGCCTCTTGTAGGTCGGTAATAATGATGGACACACAAGTCCATTAAGAAAAGGAAGGTACAAAGAAAAAAGTGGTTGGAAATCTAGGACAGTATTCAATTAAGAAAGATACTTATACCTGCAGTTATTTTTATTGTATGCTGGGTTTAAAAATATTGATGATACACTACCAGTGGCACACTACCACAGTAATTATGCAAAATACTGCAGTATTCTAGTAGAATAGTAATGCTTGTTCAGCACAGAACATGTTGAGTTTATGTTAATTTTTTCAAGTGAGAGGAATGATCTCAAGAAGATTCCTATACTAGAAGGCAAAATCAAGTTGCCCATCACTGTCCTTTTCATACTTTCTTCTGAAATGAAGTGTGCTCAGGAGTGCTCAAAAAAGCAGCTCAAAATAATGGATTGCGCTGCGGCAAACCAAGGCACAGCAAACTCTATAAACGATATTTACAATAAATGTAAGAAGCAGAGAGCAAGTAGAGAAAGTCTGCAAGCAATTCTTTCAGTCTCTGCTATAAGACTGAAAAACCAAAGGAAATGCAAGATGTGCAACATAATTTTATCATTTTCATGTTAGAGATTATAAAAGTAAAATGTACTGAGGAAATTGATAAAATATTTGTGTCAAAGAAAAATAAAACATTGACATAAAAAATAATCACACCATGTAAATAAAAGAACATCCCTTTCCACTATACTAATATTAGACATTTAAATAAAATAATTTGTTCCAGAGGCCATGGGAGTTATGAAATTGCAAAGTAAATGCTGTTTAATGTAGCTAATTAGTAGCATGTTAAATCAAGCATGTTGAATATACATTTCAATTGCATTATGTGGAGAAATGATTGGTGAAGGGAAATCACTGTGCTATCTAATACCACTCAGGGAGTGTTGAACTGTACGCCTGAAATTTCAGAGAACAACTTGGAAAAAACTTGTCCTGGAGGGAAGCCTTTGCAGCGTCACCATGTGCTACAGCTGGGCAGCGCTGTGGGAACTCAACACCAGTTGAGTGGTTCTGGTTACAGACAGGCCAACACAGTGAGAGGCTATTTCACTCTGTTTTTCCTGGCTTTGTTAATCTATTCACTAAATTCATTCTGTTAATTGTCTCGCTGCAGAATGTGCCTCAGCATGATGGATCTTAGGCTAGGCAGCTTCATGCCCAGACAGCAGTAGGAATACTGGGAGGACTGGGGATTGAATAACTCCTCACTGAATCTTCAAGATGTGACACTGGAGTACAGCCAGTTTTGCTTGTGGCCCTCCAGAGAAGCTTGGAGTTTGGCAAGGGTGAAGATAATCCACATGGGGAGGGTTATTCTTAGACAAAACGGTCTTGGAAAAGTTCATAGGTCAACTACAACATTAAACTCTGTAGAGCAAAGAGAGTGTCTAGATACCCTGGCAGCACCCAGTAACTCGCCTTTCCATTTTTCTTCCGAATCCTAGTCCCCTGCTTTCCTACACTGTACAAATATCACTTTACTCCTGGGGATTTGTCTTTGGTCAACCAACTAGTTTTCTCATTAACTCCCCATGCCCCGTGTGTGGTCTCCAGCAGATCCCCACCACCACCTCATGCAGCAGAGCCTGCAGTTAATTGTGCTCATTTTCATGACAATAAAAATGGCACCATTCTGCCAGCCTGTAGCACAGTGTTTTCAGTTTTTCAGAAGACTCAGAAGTAGGTGCCCTTGTCATCCTTCTCAAGCCCTCTCAGCCTTGTTACTACCAGAGGGGTGCCAGATAAGACTTTTAGCCGGCCTCCCATGCTGACAGCCATAGAGAAAGGACATGCTGCATGTCCTGAGGGAAGGCCAGCCACAGGCAGCATGTGCACGGTGGCTCTGCTCCACCGGCCCTGGGGCTTGGGTCCACTCCTTGAGCAACTGGGAATGGTTGCACATCAACAGCCTCCAGAGTCAGGAAGTCCAAGAGCCTCATCTAGTTTTAATAACTGATACAAAGGCTTCCAAAATGGAGAAAAATCTTTCAGGCATGTACTTAACATGTCACATAACATGGTAGTGAACTGAAATGAACAACAAATAGTTAAAAACTTCTTTTATGGTGTAGAGAAGCAGAATACCAGTCCATCAGAGTATTTGTGCTTTATTGTACTTTGGTATGTTGGAGCATAAACATAGAGGAAAAAAACAGTAAATGCGCTTTCATATGGTGAGACAGAGTTGCTTTAGTAAACTACTGATCAAAACATCACTAAATTAAAAAGACAAAGTGTGATATTTTATTTTACCAAAACACTGCTCCCAAAGAGTGCTTTAACACATTTGTGTCAGCACCTTTAATCTTCACCTTGTGTTTCAAAGGTACTAAGATGTGCCAATAAAACTAATTTCTTCTTGAGGCTAGACCAATATAACAAGATGCAAAACAATTTTAAGATGCAGATTTTTTAAGCATGTGATTTTCTGCAGAAGTGCTGTGCTAAAAAGAAAATTCAGAACAATTTTGAACCTTCGGGGATTTAGGTCTCCCCGCACATACTGAAGAGCGATGCAAAGTAGGATGAATGCTGATGGAGCTCACAGCTATGTTAGAGTTTAGCTGATTCCTGAGCACTACTCTAAGTAAATTTTTAAGATATTCAATGAGCATGCTCAAGATTGATAATGTGTTTAACAGCTTTCTGAAACAAAGACTAAATTTTCTCAAAAATATTTTTAAGGCCGAAACAAAAAATGGAAGTCCTTTTATTATTTACTTATCTGTCTTGCATCTAAAAAAAGTTATGTGTCTCACATTTAGGCTCATGCTACGTTTCACATGGGTAAGATTAAATGAGATTATTTTCACACAGATCATAAAACTAGAAAAGTTAAAATAATGGAATGTCGATCCTGAACTGAGATATTACAGAGTATTATACAGTTACAGGCAAAAATTAAACTAATGACTTAGACACACAAGCAAATTATGAGGATATAACACATCATAGACATCAGTTGCTCTGTATTAACGACTTATGTATATATCCACCTATAAATGTGATACAAATGGAGCTGGAAGGGGGAAGGAGAGGGGCAGGAGCCAGCAAATGGAGTCTGGTTTGGGAGAGTCCCGGGGAGCACTAAATTGGAAGTGTCATTGCTAAACCACGACAATGACCATATAGCACATCTCTTTCTACACTAAATTTGCTGTCTTGTCAAAGAAGAAAATTATATTGCTTCAGCATAATATGCTCCTGATATTTTTAACCAATTTATTAATATCTTGGTCTTGATAAGTTGATTTCTAATAATGTGTTACATTTCTTAGAATCAAAGCTAGTCTGACCTAATATTTTGCTGAATATCTTCTTCTTAAAAATAGGTATAACACCTGCGCATACCCGCTGTTTCTTTACCTTGCACGACCTCCATAAATTTTTGGAAAATAATAATCCACACACAGATTCAGCTAGTCCTTTGAACACACTACAGTGAATGTTATCAGACCATTTCTATTAAATTCACTTAGTCAAACACTGGTTAGCCAATTTTTTTATTGCATACCCTCTGGTTAAAATTGACTTTCTTTAATAGCTGGTCAGCTAACCACTTTTGTTGAAGAAAAAGAAGCCTTTTCTGTATCATCTACTATCTGCTCTCTTTTCTTCCTAACTGAAAATCAGAGGATGTTACTCTAATGACAATCTTTTTTGTTACCTTTTATACTGTTAGGTGCTTTAGCCTTTCTGACATCCTGTAGGATGACTCTGCTCTTCTTTTCTACTTCCAGTCATAGGGTTTTGATTCCACATTTGTACAATTCCTTTTCAATTTTTAGAATGTTAAAGAAAGTTGATGCTGTCATATCATTCCTTTGTTGGACCTTTTCTGCTCCAGGAGAATTTTCTGTTCTACCTTAAGCACTATCAGTGTAAGATTTTCTGCACTTCTTTTGTCCCTCACATTTCTTTCCAACAATCTTTCTGTGCACCAGATCCCTGAGCTCATTTAAGTCTGTCCTTTCTGAAATCCATTATCCTATTTCTACTGCTTACAATCCTTCCTTTTAACAGTGACTATTTTGTGACAACTAAATTTTTAACCAATGACTCTCTTACTGCAAGTGAAATCTAATGTAACCACTTCCCTCAGCTTTCTCAGTCTTGTGGGTGGATCCTAGCCAGCAGCTAAGCACCCACATAGCCACTGTCTCACTCCCCTATCAGGATGAAGGAGTCACCAAAAGTGAAAAAGCCTCATGGATTGAGATAATTGCAGTTTAACAAGGAAAGGAAGGAGGAAAAAACTCCAAGTGATGCAAAGGCAGTTACTATCCACCTCCCATAAGCAGTCCAGGCAATCTCCAAGCAACAGCTGCTTTGGAAGAAAAACCTTCCCAATTTTTATTTCTGAGGATATGAGAGAATATCTCTTTGACCAGGTTGGGTCAGCTATATCAGATATATTTCTTCACAACTTCTTGTCCACCCCAAGACTATTAATCGCAAAGGCAGAACAGGAAAAGGAGAAAACCATAAGGCTTGCAAACACTGTTCAGCAACAGCCAAAACATTGGTGTGTTTTAATAACAAACCCAAAACACATATAGGATCCTATGAAGAAAGTTAACTTCATCCTGGTCAGACCCAGTATAGTGTTCTGAAATAAGTAAATGTTCTCAGTGTTGCCGAAACTTTATTAGTCATTGATCTTCTCACATACTAGGTTAAGCAATACTGAGGTAATAAAAGTTCCTCGTTATCATACAATCATAGGATGGTTTGGGTTGGAAGGGACCATCCCATAGAAAGATAGAGTGGCTTGGAAGGAACCTTAAAGATCATCTGGTTTCAACCACCGCACCATGGGCAGGGATGCCATCTACTAGAAGAGATTGCTCAGGACCCCATCCAACCTGGCCTTGAATATTTACAATGGGACACCCACAACTACTCTGGGCAACCTATTCCAGTGCCTCACTACCCTCTGAGCGTAGAATTTCTTTCTAACATCTAATCTAAATCCCTAATCCCTCCTCTTTTAGTTGAAAATTGTTCCCCTTTATCCTATCACTATCTGCCCATGTAAAAAGGTGCTCTGCTTCTATTTTATAAGCCTCCTGTAAGTCCTTTCTTGTGCTTAGTACTCCAGAGCAGGACACAGTACTCCAGGTGGGGTCTTACAAGGTCAGAACAGAGGGGGAGAATGAAGATGAAGGGGGAAATTGAAGGATTCTCTTACTTGCTCATAAAAGCTTCATGATCTTCTACAGAAATAGTTTGCACTGCATCCATGAAAGGACAAAATCTAAGATATTTTTCCACTTTAAAATTCCTTTAGAACTTTCCACAGGTCTCTCTCTTATCCTTATCTTTTCGGTAGAACAAGTATTTATGAGAAAGCCTTCAAAAGCTCAGGGCTGGAAATATAAATGCCAGAAATCACAGAACATCTTTCAAAATCTTTTGAAATACTGGCACAGAGACAGAGTAGACCAAGGTTACCAGGAACAACTACAGAGTTTAGCAGCTTGTAGTTGAGAGTAATGATGAAACAGGGATTCTCTTCTCCAAAAATAATATTTCTATCACTTCAGCTAAGGGCAGCTATATGATAAAACTTCAAATTTTTTCTATGTAGCATGGAGGCTCAGACCTAAAATGCTTCTGGTTGTCTTATTCTAAGATCCCACCCTTGAATTTCCATCTGAAGCTTTCAGGCCAGACAAGGCATGAAAAAGTACTGCTCAGATGTGTCTGATTGTACTCCTGAGCTGTTGCTCTCAGAGCTGAAATGCAGTCTATCTGCATTTCAGCTACAGTAGAAATCAGCCCTAATTCCTTGCATGGCTCTGGAGCATAAATTCTGTAATACTTTTATGAGAAATCAGGTTTATTGAGCAGAAATACATGTGGGCATGGTAGCCCTAACGATCTGTAATGCTTCACTAAACATAATTGATTTGAAAAAAAAAAAAAGGATGTTTCTTCAAGTTTGTACAAGCTCTATGACAAAAGGCACCTGGGAATAGCAGAAAGACACTATCAGTGCTCTGTGAACAGCCAAGGAAGAAGTCCTGTTTTGTCAGAACTTGGTTTCCACCCTTGACAGAAAAATCCATGAGAAACCAATTATGTTGCTCTGAAATTATTAGTTATTTCACTGATCATTGCAAATAAAAAAGTCACAAAAGATGAGGCCATAGCCAAGCACTGAATCAGAAGGACTAAAAGTTGAAATACCACTCCATTAAGGAAAAAAAAAATTATTGATATTTGTACTGGTAGTGGGAGGAGCATTAATAAATAATTAGATTTCATTATAATTTCGGTAAACATTGCACGGTGCCACTGTGCGGAGGGAAACAATGGACTCTACACGATTCAACGTGAATCAAGTAGAAGCCATTTTATTGATGAATTACTGTCCCTAATATACAATTCTTGCTTTCCCTATTTGTGGTCGTGCAAGTTTATTATTGGTTAAGGTCTATTTTCACATGCTACTTTATGCTTTATGATTGGCTCTTGTATGTGTGTCACATCGTCCGTCGTGTATGTCACAACTGTCCTTCAGTTTGCATTTTCTTATGCTTTGTTGCTTGTTCCTTGTTCGCATCCTCCCCAATGCTGCTTGTTCCTTTCTCACAGCCTCCTGTCATTTCTTCCCCTTGTATACGTGTTTAAATCCTTCTGTCTTACATGCTCTGGTTCTTCTATCTTATGACTGATTCACAATATGTCCATTTTCTAGAAAAAACCTGATTTCCACACCATTGGTAGATACATTTTAGGTTACCATAATTTTTCTGATAAAAATTGTGTTCGGGTAAGTTAAAGTTAAATCTCACTTACCTGTAAAGTGCTGAAAGTGGCCGCTTGTTGCCAGGTTTTGGTCTGTATGGTTTTGGTTCTCCTGCCATGTTGATATCTGAAAGGAAACAGTTGATATCAGTAATTCAAACATCTGGAAGCTTGCAAAGGCACCTTCAAACCACTGAAAATGAGTAATAGGCAGTGAAAATGGACAGCATACCTAAAACACCTGTCTAGTTTTTTTACCTCTTCTGAATTGATGCAGTAAAACTTTCCGAAAAATTTTTACTGTAATGCATGAGGATTTTAGGCAAAATATCAATTATTGGTAACAGAGAGAAATAATATTTTTTTAAACACACAAGTTTCTACTTGGCGAAGCCAATAATGTATTTCTATGACAGAAGAAGATTTGGATGGTGAAATAAACTATGATCTCAAGTCAAATTCTGTTGAGGAGGACTGCAGTTGTTCTGAAGAATTCCGCTTTAGGATCTAAAGAAATGCACACTGATCTTTAGCTGCTACTTCACCAGGCACTCAGAAAGTAGCTCTTCAAAAACAAGACAGTATCTATTTCCTACCCCAAATGCATCTCTCTTTGGAGAATGAGAAAGTCTGGTTTAGCAAATGTTTTCTCTTAGGCAGATACTTATTATTCTCAACAAGATCAGAAATCTTGTGAACACTTCGAAAGTTCACTTATATTCTACCTGCAAATTTATGCTTGAAATATAAAAGAAAGTAAAGCTTATATAGATATAAGCATGATATATATATATAGATACAGATATATAGCTACTATAGACATTAATCATGTTCTCAAAATTGTCTCTTGATTTGAATCATACTCAAAGACATACCAGGAGATAGATGTTTCTCATTATGATTGCTAGAACAGTTACACATGGAGCACAGACCTTTCTGTTGAGAATACCTTCTGGAGCTTAGGAAGCTGTCTGTAAAAACACAAATCTATACTAAAAAGCTCCTCCACTTTGATTGAAGTTTGCAAAGTTGACATTACAACAAATCACATGGATGAAGTGAAACTTCTGTTTAGGAGACAAATTTCATGCAATTTGAGGGATGCTACAGCTAAATCTCTTCTCAGCTTCAATAATAGAAGAGTAACAGTCAACAAAATCATCAGAATGGTTTCAGTGTAAAATAGTTGTGACAGAACATCGTAGCCTATTAAATGTGGAATCATAGGGTGGTCAAGACTTCCAAGAAAACACATGTTCTTTGTAAAGTCTATATTTAACCTGAAATTGAGTGTAGGGGAGAGAGAAGTAGAAATATAAGGTATAGGAGTAGGAATAAACACTGTCCAGCGCAGTGATGGTAAAACTCAAACATTTTTATTTATTATTCTTGACCTCAAAAGATGCAGTAAAAGCCTGAGACTTATTGACTGGATACTTTTATTTCACACAAAATGAATAAAAAACTCCCAATCTGACCTTTTTTAACAATCAGAAACATTGAAAATGTATGTATCTTAGATTTTTTTTTTGACAGAAAATATTTTTCCAATGGAAATGTCGTACTTCAAATATTTAAAAGAATTTAAAAGAATTTTCTCTTATTTTTGATATTTTGGGCTCAGTCAACATTTATTTTAAATTATAAAAGGACCTGAAATAAAAAGCTTTTATGTAGAACTATATAATATAAAATACTTAAGTAACATTTTCTTTATAGAAAGCATTTTGAGATTAAATCTGACTGCAGTTTCTTTTGTAGGAGCTGTATTACTAGTAAATAATAATTTTCCATAAAATATTAATTTTCTTGTTTCACCTAACTCTCTGAATTTGGAGATGAACATTGGAGACAGTTTTCATACCTCCTTGAAATGCTTTCCTTCCCTTAATTTTAAGCAAGTGCTTTATTTAATATATATTTTTTTCTTTCATTTTTGTTATAAATTCAGCTATGATGCCCTTATTTCAAGATATATAAATTCTACAATGTTGAATCAACAAAGTAAACACCAAAAATTTCTGAAAGCCACTGAGGAATATTGATAGCTCTGCTGCATTTCCATTGGCTCCTAGAAATAACAGAATCGGAAAAAAAATTTTATCCTGTGACATTTGCAATAATTAGACCTTTTCACACTATTTTTATGTCAGTTTAAGGTTATTGACTGTATTGACTTTCACCATCTCCTACTACAAATAGGACAGATTTTATGAAAAAAAAAAGTAGAATTATAATCTGCTCTCGGGAAATACCTGAGGCTGTGGTATCATCTTCACAACACCATAATCTTCACATATTTTTCATCTCTCATCTGCTCATCCGTTTCAGAGCTACATCTTAGACCTTCTTGTCCTTAAACCCTTAGTTACAGGTTTTAAAAACTTTTTCATATCCTCCTGGGACAGATCAATACTATCTTGGTGACTATGCTTATAGACCTGCATTTGCAGTTCTACAGTACCCACTTTTAAAAAAGGTGAGTGGTGTAGAAGGCTAGAAGGCTAAGGGCTGTTATGTGTTGTCTTTATTTCAATCAAAAATGTCAGAAAGGTGACACTGTAAGAGGCACAGTGGCAAAGCTGTTCAGGATCAGCTGAGATTCCCTTACGCTTAAATAAATCTCTAAACAGTGAACTACTTTATACAGATAGTAATAGCCAAAAATTCTCTTTAGCACAGGAAATAGTTCATAGAAAAGCTGTGCACATGGGGCTTTTCTGTTAATATGAAAGTGATTGAATAGCTCTGCAACTCCCTAAGCACTTTGTAGCAAGTTAAGAATGGATGTAGGAAATGCTTTGAAAAGTTAAAACGGATTTTCACCCCATTATTTTTTCAGCACTATCTCTTCCAGCCTCAATTTTCTAACTAAGATTAGAAGTGAACTTGTCAACATTTCGCAAGATAGATTATTTCTATCCCAACTGGAAATCTTGTGAGATAAGTTGTTCTCTTCCTTCATCCATCACTGGTTTCACAGCAGACATTTACATCTACTAGATCATAAACTGTGTCAAATAAATTTGCTGTCTGCAGCACAGAGATTTACCTGTGCTAATGATTCCACCCCAAGGAATGCAGAGACATATCACTCCTTAGGCTGTTAAATTAGCTACTGCTCTTGTACATGAATATGTACCAGACAATGTCACAAGGGATACAGACATTCACATTGCTTCTGGAGAGCCATGGATTTGATGAACGGGGCACCTGGTGGATAAAGAAATGGCTCGTGGTCGCACTCAAAGAGTTGTATTAAATGCATAGATTTTCTACTGGAGACCACTGACAAGTGTCATTCCTTGGGGATCTGCACTGGGACTGGTGCAGTATAACATCTTTATTGGCAACAGAGACAGTGGCATTGAGTGCACGCTCAGCTGGTTTGCCAATGACACCAAGCTGTGTAGACTCTGGAGGCAAGGGATGCCATCTAGAGATACCTTAACAGGCATGAGAAGTGAACCTGTGTGAACCTAATGAAGTTCAACAAGGCCAAGTGCAAGGTCTTGCACCCGGGTCTGGGCAATCCCAAGCACTAACACAGGCTGGGCGGAGAATGGCTTGAGAACAGGGTTTGGGGGTGGAGATGAGAAGCTTGATGTGACTTGGTAATGTGCACTCGCAGCCCAGAATGCCAACTGTAACCTGGTCTACATCAAAAGCAGCCTGGCCAGCAGGGTGAGGGAGGGGATTCTGCCCCTCTACCCTGCTCTCAGTTGGAGTACTGTGTCTAGCTCTGGGGTTCCCATGATAAGAAGGATGTGAGCCTGTTTAAGCAAGTCTGGGGGAGGGCCACCAAGATGATCAGAGGGCTGGAGCACCTCCCCTATGAAGACAGACTGCGAGAGTTGGGGTTGTTCAGCCCAGAGAACAGAAGGCTTCAGAGAGATCTTGTAGCAGCCTTCTAATACCTGCAGGGAGCATACAAGGAAACTGAAGAGGGACTTTTTACAAGGGCCTGTAATGATGTGACAGGGTATGATGGCTTCAAGCTGAGAGCAGGTTTAGATTAGATTTAAGGAAGAAATTCTTTACTGTGAGGGTGGTGAGGCACTGGAACAGGTTGCCTAGGGAAGCTCTGGATGTCCTATCTCTGCAAGTGTTCAAGGCCAAGTAGGATGGGGCTCTGAGCCACATGGTCTGGTTCAAGCTATCCATGGCAGGGAGGTTTGAACTAGATGATCTTTAAGGTCCATTCCAACACAAACCATTTGGTTTGTATAATTGTATAATTCTACGTGGGAATGAAGCAGCCTAGGGACTCACATTATTTTCTCTGCTCGTATACTAGAAATGTTCACTTAGATATCAACATCAAGATAAATTCATCACTGAAATTCAAAATACTAAGGAAACATAATGAATATAAAAGTGAATATGCAGAAAACAACACATTGTAATGCAGCATCCTGGTCTTATGTGCTTTCAGAACCAAATGAAATTACTTTCTTTATCAAAAGAAATCAATTTTTAGTTCTATATTTTCCTGTTATCTTAGCAGAGATTAGTAAAAGGATGAGATTTAAATTTCATTCAAGGTTGTGTGTCATCAGCAGAATATTTACAATTTTGGTCATGGTATTTTTATTTGTAATTATACTGAAAATGCCTAGTGATTAATGACAAAACATAAAAATAATTTTAAAAAGAGCATGAATACCATTATAGAGGACACTCATTGTATTCAGTAGCTACATAAAATTGTCTGAAAAAGTGACTCAACACAGCATGATCTACATTTCTCCTATCACTCCTACCACTGACTGCCTACCTCCTCCAGATGTGAACATCCAATTTTTGGAGAGGCAGTATCAGCTAGTCCTGGTGCTTTGCTCACAGATTCCCTGGCAAAGTAACCTGGGAAGCTGGTCCTGAAAACAACAGCTGACTTTAAACAGGCTTTGTAAGTGCAAGCAATGATACTTAAAGAGCATTCATACCCTAGAAGTATTTCAGTATTTCTTGATATACCTGCCCTTTGGATTCTTTGAAAAGTGTTATTTAAGACAAAAAAAAAACCACCAAAATCATTTTGGTTCACAAAAACAAATGCCATAAACAAGAAGCTTCAACTCAACTCATGAAAACTGGGATTTTGCGGTTTTCTGCTGCCAATCCAGAGCCCGTGTCTCAGGCTACATCTGACCTATAAAATTAAATGGAGCCCTTTCAAGGCACTAGTACTCATTTATCTGTTGCATCAAATTGTTAAATTGTTTCTTTGCACGGCTTTTAGCCACAGTTTACAAGTACCGTCCTATGCAATTTCTAGATATAGGTAGAGAATGGACGTGACCTAGAGACCACTGTGGGCATTTTGCCCAGTGAAAGAGAACAGATCCACATACCTATAATTAGTACCTACAATTTAGTATTAAGGATGTGACCTCTGAGTGTGGGCTCCATGTCAAAAAGACTGGAAACCAAAACCTGGAGCTAAGAAAACTCCAAGTACCTCTATAGCTCAAAAGCTGGTTTTCTAAGACATATTTCATCAGGCATTCTTCCATATATTCTAGTGAATGGTTACAGAAACAGAGACATTCCTCAAACAATTCTGCACTTATTTGACTTAAATTTTGGATAAAAAAGTGTATCATTGTGTATTTCCAGACCAGCTATGCTTTAGACCAACACTTAACGGAAGAGATGGTAATTTGGATTAGGATATAGGAAGGAATTCAGACAGTGAATGTACAATCTATATACAGAGGAAGGTATTGATACAAAGAGATCAGGATGCATTTTCTCCTCTTTCAGATGGCACAAAGTATATGGAATAGAAGAGAAAGACCAAGAGGTAGATGCAATTTAGACAAAGCCTGTAGTCATACGATTTATAGCGTAACTGCACACCAGCAAAGCTAAGGCTAATCTATCTTTCTTTTATACTCTTCCATCTACTATTCTTATAAATTTCCCTGCTGCCTGCTAAAGAAATTTTAATGAAGTCATGTGACATTTTTTTATATCATAAACTTACTTTTTTCTTCATATGTTCCATTGATTATATGTCATCTCCTCCCTTTCCCCCATCTCTAACATGTGAAAAAAGCAGGCAGGAAAAGACAGCTCTCTGTTCTCTTCCATTATGTGCCCAAATTGCACAGCTGTAAAGATGAAACTTTCCAGAAAATTGAACACAAACTCAAATTAATTATCAAGGCTAGTAAAATATTAAATGGAGGTCTGGGTCACACCTTTTCCTTTTCCATAATGGTATTAAAAATAATTTTCTTGTGGAGCTTTCAGCTGTATTTGGATTTTCTCTTAGCATTGAAGTAATTGGAAGCCTTTTCTTGTACAAAGATGACAGCTATTGTTAATGCTTCATACAGAAAGAGCTGCTTGTTGAATAGTATATGAAATTGCTTTGTTCAACCATTTCTTCTTTCATTAAATACTGCTAAAATGAAGCGAGGCTGTAGGATTATATAAGATATCATTCTTAAAACCATTCAGTAGCAAAAGTGTCAGATGTTGTCTTGCAAGAAATTTTTTTCTGTTCCCCAGGGAATTGGGTTGGTGTGAGGACAGGCAACAGCTAAAAGGGGAAATCCTGTCCTGTCTGTAGGCTCATCACAAGCAATTCCTTCAGAGACCTGGAGACAGCAGTCTCTCAGCCACAGAATGGGTGCCAATGTACTTCACAGCTGAGATGGAGCATTGGTCTGCCTTGATTTTTGTGTGTTTGCTGCCACCCCTGCACCTACCACCCCAAGTGACAACATAGTCTGGGCCAAACTTCCTGGCCCTATTGTTTGTGCCATCAGAAGTGATCCAGCCTGGGGAGAGGCATCACTTCTGCCTGGGGAAAGGGAGAATGCTTATTTGTGCCTTCTGACTGACTGTCCATGGACTCCACTGTAACTGAAGAATCTGTGGCCAAGACCCTACAAACTGCTTCTCTTCTGGTGCTTGAATCTCTGCGGAGGAATTACTGTTGATGTGGCAGGAGTCACTGTGGGGTACTGGGCTGCAGGGGAAGGGACACCACAGAGGATATGGCATGCCTTGTGAAGGGATTCCTATGGGAAGGAGAGCAGCCCTGTTGCTGTCAGTCCTGCCCACTCCTCCTCCTCAGCATTGGGCTTGTGCAGTCCTCTACAGGAAGTTCCACACTTGTAGATACAAGAGAATCAGATTCAGCTTCAAAGGGACTGTGTGGCCATAGCCACTTATCTGCAGACTAGCTCTGTAGGGCTGTGAGAGATCAGGTGTTAACTGTGGAAACCTCAGCCTGGTTTGTGCCATGGCAGCCATGAAGCTGGCTGTCACACGTGTACTTCACCCCACCAGAGCCAAACTATAGATGCAGGCAAATATAGTCTTCCTGTAAGAAGATCCTTTTAATTTAATCAGGCTTGCAGCTTCTGTTTCCCATGCAGAGAACAAGATTTGTACTTGTTTAATACATGGACTAGAAAATTCTGCACATGCAGAAGATTAATGTTGCCATGAGGGTAAAAGAAAACGATGGAAAAGTGCATCAGGAACTTTCTGCTATCTTCAGGAAAAAAGAAACAGTTTTAATGTAAGTTTAGCCAGCAAGAAAACAAACCAACAAAAAGAGTTCAAGCAGGGATCCTCATATGATTGCAATCCCTGCTTGCACTTCTACTTTCTCACTGATGTTGTTAATGGGGAACAGAACTGGTCCTTGATTTACAGCTTTTTTTTTTCCAGACAGTGAGGAGTGCAAGGATTACCTTTGCTTTCTCTTGATCACAGTTAAGACGCTCTTTACAAATAAAAAGTAGAGCATCTGTCTTCTTTCAGATCAAGCACAACCATTACAAGGCAGCAGCCAACAAACTCTCTGCTGCTTTTCTCTGATAACAAAGGATAGTTATTACCATGAGACTCAGACAAAGCTTCATGTTGACTAGATGTCTGAGTTTCTCAGCATTGCAATTAGCCCCAAGCAGAAACATTAAACAGTGTAGTGGGGATAGAGTATGAAAGTCTCTCATCTACTTCTTTCAGATTTCAATATGATTTACTCTAGGCAACATGCCCTGAACCTCAGTAATTTTCAAGTTGTTCTCAGACTACATTTTTTCTCTCTCTCTTCTAATACTTGGCTACTTTCTCTGCCCCACGGCCCTTCATCTGACTCTCTTACTAATGTTAACTTCATGCTCCTAGCAATAGTTTTTCATGACAATTGAAATCTGTAGTGTACAAAAAAGTTCAAAATCCCCAGTGCTCCAATCCTTTTGTCTTTCTCACTATTTCTCCTGCAGATGGTCAACTTTATTAACTCAAACATGAAGAAAAATTAATTTTTTCCTAAAATAGCCATCATAATAACAATATTTTGCAAAAAATTACCAATATTATCTGCACTTGTGAATCATATTTCATGAACATTAAAACAAAATTTGCTTACATGTAAAGTACATTTTCTCATAACCGTGCAAAGTGAATGTAGCCAAGGCTCTGTGGGTGTCACAGGCAGAGTTGCTTCCGCAGAAATGCTTTGCAATGCACGTATCATTCTGCATGTTGCAGCCTGGGGCCTTTCCTGGTTTGAGCAGGAGGTTTCAGCAACCCCAGGCAGTAGGTGATGTTTTGGGACAGAAAATGTTGATGGACACCTTCAAGGTGCTGTTAGGTGTGAGGGCAGTGTGTCTCTCTGAAAGGCTGGCTGAGATTGGCATTGCAGTCATTACTGAGGGGTAGATACGTTTGACACACGAACTTTGCTGTCAAAACCTTCAAGGTTAGGTGTGACCTTGAGGGTATTCCCACAGGCTAGAGGCTTACATCCAGGCTCACAACAGATCAGAGAGGAATCGTGCTGTGAATTCCGCTGAGTCTTGAACAATGATGTTCACTGACCAAGGAAGCTGATGGGGGAGAAGGAAATAGACCGCTGCAGCCTCAAATGCACTTCCACCACTTTCCAATAATATTCCTCTCCAAAACATGTCTGGTTTTATTCTCATTCTTTGACCTGAAATCTTTCCTCTAATCTTCACGGTTCTTGGCTTCTCAGAGGATCTAAGCTTTCATGTTGGTCTTACATCACTTGAAAAAACCCATTTCCCCAAAACAATTACTTTCAACTAATTTCAGCTGTTCAGTTCTCCTTTCCATATACCCTCTTTCTGCTCATGATTCTCATGTTCCAGGTTTTGTGGATTTGGAGATCTATAGAGGAGGATCTTTTCAAGCTCCAAGTTCACTTTGGAATTGCATAGCATGTCTTCTAGCATTTCCATTGAGATACAGTAATTTTTTCAGTGTCAGCTTTATGACAACTTGTGCCCCATATTTATAGACTCATTGAATTGTAGAATAATGTATGTTGGAAGGGAGCTTTAAACATCAAGTAGTCCAACTCTCCTGCCATGGGAAAGGACATCTTTCACTAGATCGGGTAGCTCAAAATCTTGTCCAAGCTAGCCTTGAACATTTACAGGAGTGGGATATCCAAAGCCTCTCTGGGCAACCTGTGCAGTGCTTCACCACCATCACTGAGAAAAAAAAAATTCCTTATATCCAGTATATCACATAATACAGTCCTGAAAAGTTTTGTCTTTGTAACAGAAACATTGCAAATCATACAATGGACAGCTATAGAATTAGCTCATATGTTATCATGAAGAAATTGTAAAGATTACCTTAACGCTATTATAGATTTAGTATTATAAAATAATATAGTAGTGATATAAAGAAAAATGGTCTCACTAACTCACTGACCTGAAGCCTACCATTTTTTTAAAAATGCCGTGGCTGTGTTGAATGAAACAACACTAGAAGTGGAGATAATTCCATTGAAATTTGGCACATGGAATGAAATTTTATTGTGGAGGTGATATGCAAAAAAAGCTATGCCAAATAAAATATTTCCATAACAGCAATGCCTAGATTTTAACCATGTTCTAACTCTCTCTCATTGGCAGCTTTTGAAATTGCCCAGTGGATTCAAATTGGCAACTAAATTGCAGCAACATAGAAGTCTATTGCAAAAGCAAGGCATTTAAAAATTGCAAATACTGAAAAGCTTCAAAATTTATGATATGCACTGTTTTTTTATTTGTATCTCTGTGGTATTCCTGCAAGGAAAACAGAAGAGTTGATAGGAATAGAGAAAATGCTGTATCTTGTCAGATTGATAGGTGATATATTGTAATTTTCTGCCTTCAGCTGCCCCAGATGCTTTGGAAGGAGACACAAGAACCTCAAACTAGGTAGGAATAAGATTATTTTCCCTCCATTCTCTTATCATCTCAGCATGGTTCTCCTCCTAAAACGCTTAGCAGTTTAAGATTACTTTAAGTCCTAAAGCATGATGTTTTATCTTTCCTCCCATACTGATTTTGTTAGTATCTACCTGTTAGTAGCTTGAACCAGAAATCACTACAATTTCAAATAGCCTTGCTGACTACATAAATGTCCTATTACTCTGTTCTTGCTGATATATCATATTGGTGCAGTTTTTAATGAAAAAAATATGTTTCTCAACAAAAAGTGAGCTTTGTTTTGGCCTAATAATCCCCCTTCTCTTCGCCCCCTCAAACCCTTTTTCAATCACTATTTATTTCACTCATCAGTAATAACAAAAATCATAGAAGTCATGTCAGAAAACATTACTTTCTCAAAACATAAAACATCATCGTTCTCCATACAATTTACTGGACTTCTGCTGTTTACTTTTGTAGTTCTACATTTGGGTTTGCATGCAAATATACTTTACATGCTGCCTCAGAGGTTCTCTCACAAATGGTTTAAGGTACTTCATATTATCAGTGACATAAATTTGCATATATAAAGAATCAGTGACAGGAAAAATTGTAATAGGTTACTTAAAATCTTATTATGAAATAAAATAGTTATTTTGAAACTCATTAAATCAAGTCTCAGTATCAAAAGTATTACCAAAAGGACCACATAACAAATTTCAGTTTAATTTTAAAGAAGAAAAATATAATTACTGTGCACATTAATACACAACGCCAGTGAAGCTCTCACTGAACATTCACCACCTCTTATGTTAACAGGATTCATGTTCTTCTATGCTTCCCAGTAACACTTTCTGTCTAAGCCAGCTTTGCTATAAAAGTGTCTATTTCTATTACCCACAAAGCAAATGCATAATTTGGCTCAGAAATCATAGGAACCAAGAACTCCTTCACTCTGAATTAATTCTTCTCCCCAGAAATCTGTGGGACCATGAGATTTCCAATTTATTTCTTCAGAATGTGATTATTTTGAGCAAGCTGCGCATAAACATACATCACAAATATTTGTAAAAAGGCTTTGGAAACTAATCTGTACTGCAGTTGGGATAAGAAATACACAAACTAGACAAGACAGCGAACACCAGTTGGACATTCACTTCCTTGAAGGCTTTTTGGACTTATATCAGATTGCTGTAAGGAGTTCAGAGTCCTTATTTTTGCTTTGAGTCTCACTGGAAGCCATAGCGTTTCTTCTGCAACTGCTTCATGAAGTTAAAACAGGCACAACCCTCATCACCGATTAAATTTTCACCCACATTGCAAACCCCTACCCAAAGTTCCTGCATTTTCCTTTTCCTTTATGTATTTGTATGTGTACACTCGTGTGTGAAAACATTTGGAATAGAAGCACGTATTTTCATCTGGAAAATTTTTTGTTAAGTTTTATATATCACCTTTATCACACAGTTTCTGAAAATAGAAGGTTGCAAAGGAGCACTAAGGAATATTGAATTCCTGAATCTAGAATTAAATTATTATGTTGAAGTGGACACTGGAGACATTTGCTTTTATATAGAAAACAAAACACTCCTTAGTCTCAGAAATATCGTGTCTGAAATTCTTATGTAGCATTATTGCTAAAGGAAGGTGCCAAGGACCCATCTTAAATCTCAGTACCTGCAGCTTTTAGATGGTTAGATTATCTGTTTCTTTTTTTTTATTTTTTTTCTACTCTATGCAATAAGAAATTCTTGTGGCTGTTCAAATGAAACAGCTCTCTAAGCTCACCTGGAAACATTAATCTTCTGGACATACTGCATAAACCACCAATCTCGTGCTTGTCATTTAAAATGAGGAAGGGAGTACAAGGAGAGATGAAAGATGCAGGCAGATTTTTAAAGCCTTAGCTTGCTATTTTAATTCATTTTAAGAATAAATAAGATCCCTAAATCTTACACTGCAACAAACAAAATGGCCAGAGTAAAATGATGGGCTGAATGATCTCTCTGAATAAAAATGAATGGGATTCAACACAATGCCTTGGCATACTGTCTACTAACCTTTCACTTCTCCGTGTTCCACTCCTTATCAGACACTGCTGTTAACATCATGCCTTTTTTTGGTTTTTTTTGCTCACAAACAGAGCCAAAGATACAACAAAACCTTGAAAAGTTTTTATGCTGGTCTGATACACATTGACCCAACAGCCTACAGCCAGCTAAACTGTGCTCTGCTGTAATCTCAACCTTACAATCCTTTTTCATATTGCCTGACACTACTTATGAATCTTAAAAGAATTTAGAAATCCATACTTAAAAATATTTTTACTTATTTTCCAAGCAATTAGGTCAGAATGGAGAAGCAATGCTCGTATAAGAAAGGAGACATCTTTGGATGAGAGCTTAAGCTCTCAGTCTTAGTGTAACCTTCCCCTAAAATCTGTGATTAAAATCTGTGATAAAAATCAGATTTAGGTTAGTATTGTTACTTTTCACTATTCAATCATATATTGTGTAATAATCCGAACACTAAGTTGTTGGATTTTTTTGGTTTGGGTTTTTTTTTT
>VZTD01003914.1:1045615-1067578 GCA_013397725.1 Rhagologus leucostigma
GGTTTTGGTTTTGGTTTTGGTTTTGAAATTACTGAGTTGGAGTCTTAGTAAACTCCAGTAAGAAGGAAGAAGGTTTTCACCTTTTATATTTACGTCTTTCTCATTCATGTGATCACTGTCAACTCAAGCTGCTTTATTTTAGGGAAAAGGAAAATATGCGTCCAGCAACAAGCCTCCCAGGGTTTCAGGATACTGTGGCCTGTAATGTACATGTCCCAAAAGTGACAGTGGGAAATTCCATCTGATTTTGCGATGTTTGCACCTGTGTCTATGGAAAACGTGTTATAAAGAGCATGGCTCTGCTTGAGCACATGAAGTGGTGTTATCTGTACTGCCCAGTCAGTCTGCTCTGTGCAGGACTGCACTGCTGTCCAAGCAACTGCTGCCTCCCACCCCCAGCTCAGTCTCCTTTCATACAGTGATCCACAAAGACGTAAAATAACATCGGGAAACAGTAAATCGTAGTACATTTCTTCATTCATCACTTCATTTTATGCCATTCACTAGAGTACTGAGTCACCACCATAAAGGCTCCAGGATCAATGGAAAATTAACCCTTTAATGACAATTAACCTTTTTTTTTGGTGCAAATTATGCTCTTTATTTTGGTTTCATCCCTCAAAAGCCTTTTTTCTCCCCCACAATTTAAAGAGTTATAAAGACTGAGCTTATTAGAAAAAAAAAATCATGAACCAGAACATGGAAATGCTTCTTAGCTTTAGCTCATATAAGTGGATTGGGCCAAGATCCAGTATCAGTTACCCACCAGAAACTTGGTGCTCATTTCAAGGTATCCCCAAGTTCTGATGTGTGAGGGATGCAATACAGTTTGGAGTCTATTAATGTTTTCTTACAGTTTTTCATTTAAGTTGATCTGGAAATAGAGTCTATTCTAACTGTTCTATTTGCAGTAAGTAACCGAGAAAGATCCATATTTGCTTAACTTACATTCAAATGATTAGTTCAATATTTGACACCTCTCCTAAATTAAAACACTGCCCAAACATACTTCATTTAAGAGATCACAGGTCCTTAAATCCTGCTCAGATATTGAGTCTATAAATCCCTCATTCCAAGTTGCTCAAAATAAACATGCCAACAGAATAATTAAAATCTGTCTGTACTTTCTAAATTAAAACCTGTGTGTTTTGTTTCTCTGATACATGTGCAGTTTGGGGAGGTGCGTGCTACAGCTGAGTATGAAGGTCTATCCCCAGAGGAAGACAAAATCCATTTGCAGATAACAGTGGCTGAGTTTTGGGTTCAGCAGGTTTTTCAGGACATGCTACCCCTGATGACACGTGCCCTCAAGGACAGTCATGATGGATGGTGCACAGCACATTTTTGTCTGCTAGGATGCCAAACAAAAGTGGAATGGTATTGCTGCCATGTCAGAACAATGAGTGAGGGCCGGCGTGGCAGGGATTAGTACTGTCACTGACACAGACTTCAGCTGTCAGAGAGGGATACAGCCTGTTGTAGAGTAGATGGTGAACAGGAGGGCAAGTGAATTAAGAGCATCACATTAAGAATATAAATATTCCACTCAGGTCTCATAATGTTCATAAACTGGATACATCCTGCTGTACTTCTGCCTTTCTCCATACCTCTGGGTGCTTCTCAGGCAGCTCACATACGAGTCTGTGTGCTGCCTGTGAAGAAATTTCTGGCATGTGTGACAGCGTATCACAGCAGCGTGGGTGCAGAAATTATCTAGCCTGGCACAGGCCTCCCCTAGGACTCTGAGGATGAAACTGAGGTCTTGATTTTCACAGAGCAATATAACAAAGTTTTATTGTATGTGCATGCAATCTTGCATTTGCAAATACCTGAATGTATTTTTCACGCATTATCAAGAGAGCTAACTGCTAGAGCATTTGCATATGGAAAGCCTCCCACTTACGCAGGTTCCAAGTTTTTCTAATCTAGGAAAGATTCTAGCTATCACAAAGAATTAAATTTTATATAATGGTTTTTAAAATGAGAGAAATAGTAGAAAAGGAATCAGGGTACAAAAACCAGAAGACACTGAAAAAGCTACCGTGTTAGATGTGTAAATATGCTTAATGTACCGATATAGCTTAAACATTAATATTTTAAATTTTATATCTGCATTTGACAAAATTTTGCAGTTTTACGGAATGCAGTCTCTGCAGAATAGTGTGGAAGATTTTACTAGTGCTTGCTTTTGCTGGTCTACTAAAAGTATGAACCTCTATTCTGATTTAGAATGATATTGGGAAAGAGGTGAATCGCAGGTCTCTTGCTCATGTAGTCACTTCTGTAGTTCAGCCACTGACATCACAGCAATGAAAGGAATGTGTTCAAAGGTCAGATACAATTTTCATCTACGTGGCTTAGAAAAAACATGTCAGGATCAATTTTTAAAGTTTAATATTAGTTTAATATACAGTATATTTCATAAAAATAATAAAAGATGTTATTCTACTGTTTACTAGGTGTATTTATGTTTGCTTATTCAATAAATTACTCAATAAATTATTTCACTGTTTCATTAAAAAAAAAAAAACACACAAGAAACTTTCAGTGTTAAATCCCTGTACTGCCAACAGAGGTAGGAAGTTAAAGATCCACACTTCTGTCAAGCAGGCGATGGGGAAGGCATAGCACTGCTAACTAGTAGTTAGCATAGCCCAAAGACTGAGTTTTGGAAAAAAGTTCTTTCAGTCATTAATCTTGGTATCAATTTATGTGCCAGTATTTCAAAAAAACCCAACAAAATAACAAATAATGAAACAGAAATACAGAACCACTTGTATTTTGAGAAGAGCTCAGTTCTTATTTACTTTCAAAATTAATCTGGTTTTCCCCTTCTTTCTCCTACAGACATAACTGCAAATGTCAGCTCCCTTCATTTCCTTTTTTTATTCCCAAGAACAGGACTCACTGTATGCAATCGCTCCTGAAAAATCAGTCTTTTCTCTTAGTGAGCTACAGAAAAAGCTAAGCTTTCTTGAAGGCAATCCATATTGTGAAGACTGAATATGCTTGACAGGCTGCCCTGGGAATAGCTGTATCAATGACTGTTAGAAACAAGGTCATACTGGGCCATGAGATTATGCATTTATTGTGCCACCTTGAAGTACATGGTGCCTCCTTGCCGTGCTTGGGACTCCACCATTCGTACCCCACGGCCCTTTTGGCATGCAGACACTGGAAGCACACGGACCCCCGGCAATCCTATCCAGGAGTCACCCATCCCTTGGGCTCACAGATGCTGCCACGGCTGGTGTCTGCTTCATCCAGCAGAAACACGTGTTGGCACAGTGGCAGTGGCACACTGGGGAAGTGCCAGTGTGTCCACAAAGCCAGGAACATTTCACACAGGTGTCTCCAATGCTAATTGAAATATTGATGTATTGACATTGTCACTGCGTGGCAGGGTTCAGTAGAAAACCCAGCACTTTTCTCACAAATCAACAGCAGCAGCTTCCTTTTACTGACATGGCCATACCTGAGTTACAATCCCAAAGCAAGAGATGAAACAATAAACTGTTTTGAAATATACCGGAGTTATCTCTCTGTAACTAGGCTGTACCTTCATCAAAACTAAAAATACTTTTAGCAGTGCAATAGTTTCTATTTGCCCCAGTGGCTTCACCTGCTGAGCAATGAAAAACAAATATTTATGATTTAACTTCTCAGGTATGCATGTTTCTAGACGAATTACTCCACAAGACAAATTGCCAAGCCATTAAAAAACAATCAACCCCACCTACAAAGCCGCTCCACCATTCCATCTTTTCCTTTACTCTCCCCTATGTTGCTCCACATGAAACTGAAAAAAAAAATTGGCAAAAATTTGAATATTATAAATAAAATTGATTACTGCACCCATTGCTGTATGATAGCACAGATACAGTCAACACAGGTTTGTGAAAGACTCAAGGTTACTTTTGTCCCCCGGGTGTATCTGCAGTGAGTTTGTGTTGCCATGTGGGGGCTGGATAATCAAATTCTGGGTAGGGAATAAAGGGACCAACTGAAGGTGCTGTATTAATTCAACTTGCAGTCCACAGCTGGAGTAAGAAGGACATATATGGAGTTACTCCTGCTGTCCATTCTGAACCTCATGGCACTACCCTTCAGATTTCTGGGAAATGTGAAAGGTGTCATATGGCTTTATTCCTACAAACACATCCAAGCACTTGACTGTATTCACATATTATGTGCTTTTGAATTTAGTTTCTCCCACAGTAACTGAGAGAAAGAAACCGGTTTTTCTTTCTTTCAGCTCTAACTAACTCCACTGAGATGAAATGGGTCATTACTGCTATTTGAATTTGATTTTTTTAAAATTATGATTGAACCAAGAATATATTTCAGGAAAAAAGTTAAATCTGTAAACACTTTGGAAAGAAAATGGCCATTGGGAAAAAGGATTTAATAATTAATATTGAGGAGTCTCTCATTTTACACAGTTTCTTTAAATTTCTCATATAGATTTAATTTCTTGAAACTTCATTTTGCACTCTCTGCCATTTTAACTAGGACATAAAGTAAGGGTTTGTTAACTTTCTTTTGTGAAAGTACTGAAAAAAGCTCACTGCTCTTCAGGACTCTTAACCTATGACATAAGTACAAGTCTTCCTGACATTTTGAAAAAGACTGGAAACAAGATAATAAACTGAAGGCCTTGTGAACAGGCGATTAAAAAGGAAAAGCAGGGAACCACTAGCTCACTCTTTCTAAACATGAGCCTGTTGCTGACAGCAGTTATTTTCCTCATTTTAACACCACTAAATTCCCTCCTGAACATAGTTTTACTTCATCTATAACCTTAGATAATAATTGTTAGCATGGTGACCAAAGGACAGAGTCTTCTCAAATGGCACCCTGAAAGCAATAAAAATACCAAATTATAGGTGTGCATTTGAGAAATCACAGATATTAAAACTGTAAAAGCTGAAGAGAAAATCCATTTGGCATAGGAAGCGTGGGCAGTAGAGCATGTCATTTAGTTATACTAGAAACAGAATTAGTTCAAAAGAAGGGAACTGGTTCTTCATTTATTCCTAATATCTAAAATGCTTGTATCTGTGAAATTGAAATTTAGCTAAGAGAGTTTTGCTGTTCCTTGCTTTTATCAAGTTTAGGTATTTATTCTTGTGTTAATGTTGTTCTCTGCTTAAAGACACAGTAATCAGCTAAAAGATGACTGTGTGTAAAGTTGTAAACTGACATAGAATTTAGAATATTATTACTTTAACTACCAAGAAACAGGGAAAACACCCAGAATTTTGATAGTGATCTAACCTCTGTGATGGTGGTGGGAAGAGACAGAGACAGTCAAGAGAAAGAAGCATTTCAAATGCAAACTAATCCACTCTATTGTACACACAAGATAATAAATATGACAAAAATTGCCTAGTCTTACATGATCTAAAATATCATGCTTCAGGAACATAAAAATATCCTTTATGTGCTTTTTATACCTGTGGTCTTAACAAATAAACAAATTTGTGAGTACTGTGCTAAATCAGAAAGTAGGAGTAATTACACCCATACACTCCAATGATTACCTCTTTCTGCTATCTCAGCAGACAAGCGGTGTACCAAGAAGAAAGAAAACTATAATGAGTTATCATATATGCTCTAGAAACTCCATAAAGGTAAACAAGAAGAAGCAATCACAGATAATGAGAAATTCCACAAGAACAAAGACAGGAATAAAATATAAATATTTTTATTATTGAGCTGTATCCAACTGCTCTAGTAAAGGAGCTATGAATAGCCAATGCAACACCATGCTGTGATAAATTGCCTCAGCAACATAGATACACAAAAAAAGGTTTTAATTTGTCAAGTGTTAAAGCATGGATTTTGCAGCTTAGTGATCAATAATACACTGTATTTGACTTGTGTCACTTTTTTTTAAATGTTGCCTTTTCACACTCTGACTCTGCACCCAGTCCTGTCAGTTCCACTCACATCAGGCTTAGGCTGAGCTCTGGACATGTTCCTCCTGACTGCATGGATGCCCCTTGTGCTATGACTTAGCATATTTACCAGCTGATCTTCTTTTAGTATCCTGCAAGATAAAGCCACTGACATGAAAAAAACAAACATGACTTATGTTCTCATAAGACAAATGCCAGGGGTTATGTATTGCTCTGTAATTTTCTGACAATAAATGAATAATTAGTTACAGTAATCTTGAATGTGTTTCTACTGAGGATACTAAGATTTAAAAATGGTTGCATACATACATTCAAAAACTGCATGTTTTACTTTGTGCATAACAACAATGATGTTTAAATCGTTATCTAGAACTTGTTTATATTTTTTTACAATTTTGCTCTAAAACTTTTTCATGTGAATTATTTTTCTCATGCTTAGCAGCTGCTTCTGTGCATATTTCACTAGCTATGAATGCAGCAGTATTATATCCATCTGTGATTCCTATTTAGTATAAAGAAAAAGAAAGTGATGTAGGAAGATAAAGTCTTTTTCCTCTCTAAAAGCAGGTTTATCAGGGTGAACACTTACCTTCATGTATCACCAATAAAATCATCAACAAAGTATGTAAATTTGGAATAAATAAGTGCTCTGATGATTTTTTGCAGGAAATTATTATTAATAATTTGGGGCATATTGCCCAAAAAACTGTCTCTCAGGAACGAAGAAGCCAACAGACTTGGAATGTTGAGATTGTCTGTATAAAAGGCTTTGACCAGTGAGTTCTCTTTTGTAATTATGACTTGCATATTCAAGTACTCCCCATTAACAGCAGCAACTAGTGACAGATGATAAATATCATGTTTGCAGGATCCAATCTCTGTCATTTGTTACTATAACATTAAAACACATAATGGCTATGTATTCAGGGTAATCCAGAACTAGCTATAGTGATGGCAGAAGTAATGTAGGCAGAATTCAGCCTTTTAGCCATTGTATTGAACAAAGCTCTTGCTGTTGCTACTGTAGCTCAGTTGTGTTAGCTCACAAAAGGCAAAAAATGAAACAAATTTGTTACAAATAATATCAGCTTGTTATGTTTATATATTAAAAATATGCTGCAAACCTTTAACAGTCAATTAGCATATTGCTGGTCCAGTACCTTTCTTCAGTACTTCCGTTTGCCAAGAACATCATAAAGGCAAATTTTAGTATTTTTTTATTGTTCTGATACAATGTTAAAACAAGAAAAAAAGTCTGGTAAGAATTCACCATAGTTGCAAAATCACGTTCCTGAGAAAAAGCAGAATCAATCAACTGTATGAAATGTTGTCTGGGAGAAATTTCTCCCAGCATGTGAAAGTATTCTATTGATAGATTCTGCCCTCAGGAAAACTTCATTTTGTAAAGTTATTGTAACTGGAAAGGATGGCAAAAATTGGCAGTACACCAGCGCTCTCTTTCAAAGAAAGTAACTTGAAGAAAGCCACATTGCAGTTAATTTCTTAGTCAAACCCAGTTATATACGATTTCAAATTTCTAGCATGGTAATTAATAAAAAATGTTGCACTTTTATCTCTCAACACAAGATGTTATGGTAAATGAGATATCTGCCTTCTGATCACAGAAATAACAATTGTATGGCCCAGACAGGAAAAAGCCTTTGCATAGTTTAATTCCCATGCTGGTGTCAAATTGTATGACTAATGCAATTCTGGTGTTATTTCTAAGCAATTTGGATCTGTTGGTAGGATTAAGTAAGCCAGAGAGACCTTCTGAGGCCATCAACACAGCACTGACTAAAGGCAGAGCTCACTGGGAAAGGAAAGCTGTGATCTGTGGGATACATGGGAGCCTCTGCCAACTCCCACCTGGGAAATGAGAGCGACGCTTCCCCCTCTCCCACCTGAGTTATGGAGTGATGCATAGGTCTTATTTTTTCATCCTTCCCCTTCCCCTTACACATCTCTAATACTTCCCAATAGTGTAATGAGGTTCTCAACGGAGGAATCAAATAGTTTTCCCAACCCAAGGAAAGATGCATGGAAAATTCCTTGCCTCTGCTGCTACACCATCTCTGATTAAATTCACAGCTGACCCAGATCACCTGTCTGTAAACACTGGTGAACTGGCAAACACTTTTCTCCTGACATGGAGACTCCTTTACCTCAAATGAACTCCCCATAGAAACTGTCAGCTTGCCCCAGAAAAACTTCTGTTCTCAGAGTTACACTGGAACTCCAGACAAGGAGAATATTTGTTCAGAAGGAGCAACTGAGCATATCTGCTCGGAGATCCGATAGAGGATTCTTTTCTTATGTATGGTGTGTGTTTATCACAGGCAGCTGTGGGAAAAATTGCATTAGCCTGGAAGCACATGGCCCACAAGAAACACCTTCTGTAGGGATTCTGATGATGAATACTGGCAGCATATATCTGCTACAATGGGACTATCTTCTTAAGCCTCAGCTAGCAATCAGCTTAGTTCTGATACAGAGGGATTAATATATTCACAGGATTTTGTACCAGCCAGTGTGATGAGAAATGGCACAAACTGGAAAAGAAATCAGCCACAAAACATAGAGATACATATCTATATGCAGCTTCACTCATTTAAGGATGTGTAAACAAAAAGAACATTTCTGATCTTATTTTGAGTTAATAAAACCAATGCATTTGCTTTTAAAATCATCTAAAAATTCATACAAATCTTTCTAAGTCTGGAAAAAATATTTTAGTAGTCTACTGTAGTTTTTCTCAAACTTTGTTTGCATCTAACCTCTTAGGTGCCAGTTTGTTGAGCAGCTTTGGTGCTGACCAATTTAGCACTGTATGCAGGCTAAGGGAATTGGGATTGTTCAGCCTGGAAAATAGATGGCGTAGGGGTGATCTAATTGTGGCCTTTCAGTATATGAAGGAAGCCTACAAGAAAGCTGGAGAGGGGCTTTTTATAAGGGCCTGTAGTGATGAGCTATGTATAACGGCTTCAAACTGAAAAAGAGTAGGTTTAGATTAGATATTAGGAAGAAATTCTTTACTGTGAGGCACTGGAACAAGGTGTTCAAAAAGTTGTGGATGCCTCATCTCTGCAAGTATTCAAGGCCAGGTAGGATGGAGCTCTGAGCAGCCTGGTCTAGTGGATGGTGTCCCTGCCCATGGCAGGGGTTTGGAACTCCTTTATTATATGGACATCTTTAATGTCCCTTCTAACCCATAGCTTTCTGATTCTGTGATTTCTGGGTACACCCACAAGAAATTGCAGAGATTTCATGCTTAATAATTTTAAAAGGAATTTAAAATTTTTGAACAAACATATGTTTTCAGTGCACATGGGCATAAGTGGGATCTGCCTAAGGCCACATTGCATTTAGTTTTGAGTAAAACATTCATCAAGCTAATTACACTTTCACAGAGGCACATCCCAAGCTTATTAATGTCTTCTACTCTCTGCTTTCCTGACTAGAATGAATCAATGATCAAAATAACCATCTTTGTGACAAATAAATTTCTACAGCTGTGGGAATGAAACAGGTGTGACTGGCATGTATTCTTGTTTGGTCTTCTGTCATGGAACTGCAGTCTCATTTTTTATTTAAGGACTTTGTCAGTAGTCATACATTACAAGACAAGGCTGGAATTTGTGCTTCAAAGAAAAATAAAAAAGCTTGTTACGTATCAAACCCGAAAAATATTTGTTGCACTCGTAAAGAAAGAAAGGTGCCAGAAGGAGTAGCCCGTGTGCGTTGATGAAATCAAGGAGCAATAATTAGACACACATTAATTAAAACTATGTAGCATCCTAACATGCCATAAAATTAAGGGCATGACAAATAGCAGGTTGACTGCACATCAGGAAAAAAACTGAAGTTATGTTCCATAATCAACAAATACCTTCAGAGTAAAGCTTTCTTAGGCCTTATAAATATCACCTGAATTACTGACAAAGCTTTCAAATCGTTCCACTGGGGAAATTAATTAAATTTGATGAAAGACATATAGGAGATATAGCTATCTTCAGTGTTTCTGGGTTCATTGCAACCTGCTGAGTTTCCAGCTGTTTGAGCTATATTTGCAATACAGAATCCTTGCAGACAGAGCTGTGAGCTGAAGAGGAACATAGCAGAAGTAATATAGATTTATAATCTTTCATTAAGTCAGTTTGTGCTGTTCCAATTTTGTGATTTTTTTTTTTTTTCTACAAAAAGAGAAAAAGAGCACTCTGTGTAGATTAATCTCAAATACTCTCAGTGAGGACACTGGTAGAGCTTCAAGTGTGCGATCTCCTTCCAAGGAAAAAAAATGGATGCTGTTTCTTTTTCGAAGACTGAATTCAACTTTGTTTTTACAGAGTCAAGAAGGGAACTGTTACTTCTCCAGAATGCAAGCTTCTGGCCACAATAGCACAATACTTTCAGTACAGCATGGAACTGAGCTCCATTTTCTCTCTTTTTCACCATTCTCTCCTTTTCCTTACACGTGCTTGCTTATTAGTGAAATAAAAGCATATTTGAGATATGTGCCCTACATCTTACTGGAGTTATAGAAAAGTTGTGAATGATGTAATTGAAGGGGAGGGGTCTGGGATGAGACTCCTGATTCTGAATCTGGTCTTTAATCAGCTTGTTCTACAATGAACTTTTATCATAAAGAGTTTAGAATCAAAGTCAGAGATCACAGCATCAGGCAGTATTTTATTTATATAGCCTACAACCATGTGCCTCTCTATAGACCCTTTCAGTGTGTTTTATTATTATTAATAGTGTTATTTTTAACTAATTAGTAAGGACATCACAAGAATTTCTCTAGTTTCAACAACTTTTGTTCATAATTGGACAAATCCTTCAACATATCACACTGACTGTCATGACAGCATTAAATGGAAAGATCATTAGTACCATTTGGCTCGCCATCAAAAGGCCACTAAATATTCTTTTTTAAAATTTTCACCTTGATCAGATGGTGTTAAATCCTTTGAACTTCAGTGCAGACACAAACTCTGTCCTAAACCATTTTTTTTCTTATCTCATATTTTCTAGAACCCAGAGCATCCCGTTGATGCACTGTCACATGAAGTGTTAAATTACATTAATGGCGTAATATTTCTGAATAATTTAGAAAATTTATAATATAATAGTGAGAAGTATGAGTGTATTCCAAATGCATTATAGCTTCCCTTAACTCCACCTATGGCAGGGTTTATAAACTGGCTGCTTAATTTGCATTTGCTTGAAGCACAGCCAAATGTGTCATTATTAAAAAACAAAACCCAAAATTTCTTTTTCCTTTACTAAATGTATTTTAAACTGATTTGGCTGGTGGTTTTTCAGAAATGAGAGAATGAGAATACATACACTTTTTTCTGCTGCTTTTCAATGCCTGTCTGATACAAGACATGCAAAAGTGTCTTTCAGTTTCTTTTACTTCTATTAGGTGAAGAGAGAACAGACTGGCAGACAGATCTCTGAAGATTCAGTTAATGCCCGAAAACAACCTATGCTTGTTAAAAAACATCAATCTCTTGTAGAGTCCATTCTCAAGGTCTGACTAAATAATTTTCTGAGGATTGCCTAAATTATTGTGTCTATAATATACCAATTCAGTAATTCTCTTTTGTAATTAAACAAGTTGACTGCAAACTATATAAATGCAACTTGTCTTCTGCTGCTGTGCATGACAACATATTTGCATGGCCTAAATTAAAGGATCCAGGTGTGCTTTTGAGCACAAGACATATTTGCTTTCTTGCCAGCATCCCAAATCCCTGCTTGAAAGAACTCCAGTGACATCCTCACCTTTACACATTACTAAACTCTGCACTAAAACACAGAGGAACATTTGAGTATGGAGTTGGGTGATGTGGTTAGCTAACCTAGAGTCTGTGGAGAAATGACTCCAGAAATCAGTTTAAATGCTGGCCCAATGTGTATTTATATGTACATATATGAACAATAATAACCTGGAAGATTGTTTACATAAAAAGTAGACCTGCACTTAAAAAAGTCACAGGTAGGAAAATGAGATTCCTTGTGAGACTAAAGTACATTTTGATGCTGCAACATCTATGTTTCTAATAACTCCAAACCATTAAACTTCAATGGCTTTGTGTTTGTATTAATTTTTCTCAGCAAAAAAATTGTAGTGGATTGGACACTTTAATGGCAGATTCAGAAGATGCTCCAAGAAAGCAGCTGAAGAAACAGAATAAAAAGACATTCACTTGTAAGACGTTCTTTCAAATCAGAATTAAATCCCAGAGGAAAGGCTCCTAGGCCATGTTATATGCCTGTTTTCTGTGACTGCAGTATGAAGGACAACATAATTGTCACTCTTTTCTAAGCAATAAAGCCTTGATTCAATGCTATGTCAGTCAATGTTAATGTTGCCACTGATTTCAGTATTGCATGACCAAAACTTTCATAATCAATAAAACAAAAAGAATGCTTGGAGGAGATGCTCAGAGGCATAAAATGCTGGTAAAAGCCCAATTGCTGGATGGACTTTGAACAGGGGTTAGTTGGAAAATGTTCACTGAACATTCCTCTCTTCTCGTCTCTTATACATGTCCCGTCCCAGGTCCTGCAGACAGCCATGGATTACAGGATTATAATGCACATCACTTAACTGTAACCTGATTATTCCCAGAATACCTTTCCTTCATTAAATAAGTGCAGGTAATATGTATGTTTTTTTCTCCCCCCCCCAGCCATAGATCTGCATTTCTGTTTATATACCTACAACTTCTTTAGCAAGTAAAATTTTTTGCTAGACAGTTTACATGCTTCAGGATGCCTATTTGAGCTAACAGGATCTGTGGACAGAAACTGACCAGTTAGTAAAATATAGATAATTCTGCATCAGATCTCTTTTTGAATATGTACAGTACATTCTGTGGAAGCAAGTTTTAAGTTTAAATGTAAACATGTTCTCCAACATAATTAATAGCACATTTTATATAGCTCTTTCAAATATTTTGAAATTGAATTATAATGAGCAGTCTCAGTTAATGTAAAAATGTAGGTATATATATTCAGGAAGAGGTAAAAAAAAAAGTAAATATACATGCACATGTATTTTTAGGAAGAGGAAGAATGAAATCAGATTTCACAGTGACTGCACAAACATTTGCAGTAGGGAAATGCAAGCAGTATTTATGGGCAGGTCCATCCAATAGACCCTGCATTTCATGAGACATTGTCCTTCTTATATTTCTTAAAATACTCTGCTCAAAACACATCTAGTAAGAAGGAAATATAAAAGGTTTTGTGTTTAGTTTCAAAATGTTCCTAGCATTGCTACCTTAATATCAATCTGGAAAAAAAGGGTTTTCAATAAATCACAGAAGGGATTTTTCTCACATATAGGACATACTTCATAAAACCACATATATTAATACCTCCATAAACTAGAAATAATTAATTTTACAGTAGTTTGGGGTTCTTTTGTAAATATAAGCAAAATATGTGTGAATAGCAGCAGAGTATTTTCTTTTTTAAAGGGAGGAGAAAGGACCCTAAAAGGCTCATTTTGTACAGGAATCTGAACAACAGCTTTTGTGTAACAGTCAAGATTTACTAAAAATTCAGTCAAAATGTCTATGACAAATACAATAATTTCTGCAAAGATGCTCAGAAATGTTTTTATCTCAGATTATATAAAAAAGTTCAAATCATTACATGATTGCTCTCAAAATGTTAGAGAAGGCACTGGTAGCTGTATGTTATCTACTCATTACCTGCCTCCAGCTACTCACTAATGAAAAAATGCTTGATTTCTTACTTGTGGAAAACCTTTTGGGTGATCACTGTCAAGTGCAACGCAGTATGTGTGGTACATCACAGACTACTTATATGTATTAAAATATACATTACTGGGGACTATGGTACTGTAGAATCTTCTCTAAAAAGCTGATCACTGAGCAACAAGGATGTAAGGACAATGCCAAAAGTTCAACAGATTTTCTGCTGTCATGAAAGCAATTTGTAGACAAACATATTTAATGATTGAGAACAATTTTAATTTTAAGAAATATTAGAGTTAAGAAAAATGTGTTAAAATGAGATCCATACCAGAATGAGTCCATCTTCATGAGGCTTAATCCTTAGCAAATATCTTAAATTAAAAATATAAGATTACACCCAATGGAAGGGCTCATCAAATAAAGTATCTGAAATGAAAACATAACATATATTTCTATTTCTCAGGTCAGGCATCCTATTTTACAGGCGACCAGTACTAAAACACTGAGATTTTCTTTGGTTTTCAGTTCTTTCTTTGGTTTTTAGTTCAGCCACTGAGGGCAAGCAGGAAGGTACATCCCTTACCCTACCACTCTCTATCCAATTTTTGTGGTTTTTTTTTTTTTAATTATAGACTGCATATTTGAAAAGAAAATTTCCCCCTCAAGAAAGACAGTTCAAGGCTAGGTTGGATGAAGCTTTGAGAAACCTGGTCTAGTGGAAGGTATCCCTGCCCATGGGTCATGATGATCTTACAGGTTCTGTCCAACCCAAACCATTCTATGATTCTACGAAAAATGAAAGATCATTTTCAGAATAATAAATAAGACTGCTGATTTTTGAGACTCTCTGGCATTAGCTATCAGCACGTGTTGCCTGCAGTTACACAATAAAAATATAGCAAAATGAAAGTGTTGTAAATAGCTGTGCTAAACCTTCAGTGAGTCCTAAGTAAATAAAATATGAATGCAAGCAGTAAAACAAGGCTAGAAGGTCACTCCTAGACCCGGCTTTATGACAGACCTGGAGGTAAACCATAATCAGCAATAGAATTGTCTTCAGAAACTATGAATAAGACAGATACCAGCAATTTGGAGAACAATGGGTATTGTATTTAAAGAATTACACTTGGATGATTTTCTAAGGCAGTTTCTAACTCACCAGGGTCAAAAGAAGGCTTAAAATACAACACGTATTCCTTATGTCTTTTTTTTTATTTACTGTGAAAAGTAGCCCTTGGCAAACTTTGTTTTGTGTGAAATTAAAACAAAATAGATTCTAGAGATCACTGCTATCTTCTGGAAAGGACAATGTGGAAGAGATGTCATCCTAGTTACAAACAGGGACAGAAAAATCTATAGCCATAATCTACAACACAAAATTACAAGGCAGCTTATTTTTCAGAATGTTTAACAAACTAAAAATTGGAAAAATAAGAAAGCAGAAATGAGGTGGAACAGAGAAACAGGAATTTAAGCCCAAAAATACAAATTTTTCAAAAGTAGATGTGTGACACTGAACACTCAGATAGGAACTAGAGGCTAAATACCGGTCTTTTGTGCTCACAGTGTTCATTGTAATGCCATTTTAATGTATCTGAGATCTCTGTTCCTTTTGGGAAGTGCGTGGAGGAAGAAGGTGGGAATGTTTCAAAAGTAACCTCCAGAAATATATCTGGATTTTACTGTCAAAGAATCTCAAATATATAACTGCTGGAAAAATGATGTTCTTTATGTATCATTTAGATCTTGGCTGATACTTCACAACCAGTAAATATATTTTTAATGATTTATCAGATTTTGGATAATATTTTGAGGTACTTGAAAGATGTTTATTAAAACTTTATGGTTTTTTCCTTCTGAAGGTGTCACCAGACACTTACTGTGCTTGATCTTATGACTGGTCAAAGTGGGACATATGTCACTGAAATAGGAAGTTCTCTGTTTTTTTCATTTTTCATATTTAATTTGTGCTAAAAATTTCAGTCATTTATTGGGAAAAGGTTGAACCTATCAGAGAGATTGGGATTTTCATCCTGTCAATAGTTTTGATTACAAAAAGAAGCAGAGACACAGGTTTTGTCTGATGTTAAGACCTGTACTGGAGGTCAGATGGAGATTTTCTTTCCTGTGCTGTTCCTACAGAGAAAGTACATTAAAGGCAATAAAAAAAATCGAGTCAGCTATGAAAACAAAAAAAAAGATTTGTTTTTAAAATCAGGACTTCTACTGCTTACATGTGCAGTCCGGCAAGTCTTTTGTTTTTAAAAAAAATTTAAACTTTATACGAAAATAACCGACAGCAGATCTTCCCTTATGAGAACAGATTCTCTATGCTCTGAACCTCTCAAAGTTTTTTCCCCTTTTTCTGAGTAGGCAGGTAGGTGGCAATGAAATGGCAGTGTACAGAGTCCTTCATAGAGGAAGGCTGTAGTTCCTTTGAGACTTCCAGGTTTTTATAGGTTTTAGACATTTTATGACAATTATACTCTTTTCAACTTGCATACAAACTCTGGCATTTGAATAAGTACTTTGCAATCAGGTTGCTAGCACTTCTTTAAAACTGACTTTAAAAAATAGATGAGCAATCTGAATTCAAAATCTACGTGATGGAGAGAAGAAACTGAAAAATTCCTATAGTAATTTATGACTGATTACACTCAGAAAATGTATATCATAAATCAGCCCGCTGTAATCTAAATTTAGGTTCTAACAACTGGACTTCTGTTTGCTCAAGTTAACAACCAGAACTGTCTTTCAATATAGATTATTTTAGATTATGATTATCTTCAACCTAATGAAGATTTTAATACAATTCAGTTTTGAAAAGTTTTTATTGGTTTTCCGAGATGTCTGGTCTTTACTGGAGTGCAGTCATAGAAATTTTAAAATTTGATTCCTTATAGAAGACTAACCAACACACAGTAAGTGCTGTTTCACTAATGAGAAACTGTGTTGATGAACATAGCATCATTTTGTTCCAGCCTGTGCAGGCTGGAATTCTATGTGTGCATGAAAACCAGTAGTATATTTATATTTCTGATACCTTCTTAGTTTTCAAGGACCTTTCAAACATAAACTTTCAATGGTGCGGCACATTCATTGCTAATTCCCCTACTGCACTTCAAATCACATAATCCAAATTACATATTTGAATATGTGAATATTTTTAAATAATCATCTTTTTATGATCCTTAATAATAGCAGATGTATTTTTATGAGATGTCTCTAGCTCTCAAATTTTCCTTTTTGTTGAATTGTTGTATATTGTTCACTGTTCTACTAACTTATGCAAAAGAAAGAAACCCCTCCAAACATTTAAACTGTAATCTTTTAATGAAGTCAAAGCTATTATTAAGCCTTTTTACTGCTCCAGGTTCCTCCTCCATAAACTGAAGTGACTGGCTGAATTTCTTTATGTTCTCCACTTGCATTTCAGGTGTTCTGACTTCTGCTCTCAGACAATTCTTTTAAAGTCACTTCTGAATCTGTACCTACACTGTTTATTCTTTTCTCTCCTCTTTCCAAGACAGATTGTAAGCTTTTGATTTGTCAAGGTTTTCTCCACACTTTCAGCATTTTCTCTACAGGGACAAAAATTCTACTCTTCTTCCTGAGGCAGATTCCTGCCAAGCAGTTGAAAGCATCATGCAAGTTGTGCATGTCAAGTTTGGTCAGACTATTAATCTCTCAAAAAATGCTTTTGAAACAGCTCTCTTTCAATATTTTTGATTTATTTGTACCGTCTAGAAGCAGAAAAAAACATGTCTGTTTTAGAAGTCTACACGAATACTTGAAAAAGTGTCAAAGAAAAATTTCTAGCTCGTTTACACTACATGCTTCACTCAGGGACATATGTCTTCAGTTTTACTGCTTAGTAACATGGGAATAATGAACTTGAATAATTTCAAATAAGCCAACCCTTTCAGCTCACCATGAGTTCCCTTCAAAGCTATGAGAAGAATTATTCTAACCCCGAAGCCCCTGACTTATTGAGTTGCAATTATATTTTTTATTTGTATAAAGATTTTATCCATGTGGTGTGAATATTCAGTGATATTTGTATTCCTGTAGATCATGTGTTTCTTCTTGCTCAGCTTTATTACTGATACATTTAATTGCGTTGAACTCTACTTCCTCAAAAGGTATGCAGCATCAGGAATATCCTGGGGCTGTTCCAGGATAGCTTTACATGAAGAAAGCTGTCTCTATACCATGATGAAGAGATATTCCCTTGTTGTCTAGGTCTCTGATGTTTTAAGGAAAGAAGCAGAGTTTTCTTATATGTATCTGGGTCAGTAACTACGTTTGTTTTCCCCAATGAGATTTGGTTTTCCAGTCACTTTACCTCCTGGCACACACTATATTAAAGGCTGCTGTTTTCTTTGAGCAGCAACAGCCTCAGTACTGAGGTCTCTTTATTGCCCTAAGAGGCAAAAAGAGGATGGAAGTAATCATGGGCTGATCAAACTGTAATATAACATGACTCAACAGATGCCAACTCAGTTTTTTAAGCCTGAAAATGATTATTCTATGTGTAAGGGCGGACAAAGAAGATAAGAACAGTAAATCCATGATAAAAAGATGGCAAGTGGGACCTTATCAATGAAAGAAAATACAGCAAGCAATGCAATAGATAAAAGAATTCAGATAGGACGAAATACTCCTTCAAACTGGAATTTCACAGAATTTCTCATCTTTATCAGTATACACAAAATTCTTTCTTTAGAAACATACATCAGGTAGCACCTGTGTACATTATATGGTCATCAAGCCATGGAGAAAGTAGTTAATGCATTTGGAGCACAATTTCAGGGACATTTGATGATGACAGGATTCTTCATATTGTCATGGACAAGTTTGAGAATTCAACTTGGAAAGTTAACACACTGGAAAGGGACAGTATCTATGGCTGCACTTAAAACAGCTGTTGACTTTATCAGTGGTTCCCAATATTCAGAAGTAACTGCTCTTTGCCTCAGCTGCCGTTTTGCTGATTGTCATTGCTGACATGCGTGAAAGTTCCCGTGATACACTGAAAACAAGAAGCTGAAGAAAGCAAGACAAAAGTTCTACTTTTTCCCCTTAATTTCTCCATCCTTGCTCTACCTTTCCAATTCCCAGTTCAGCACTCTGGCAGCACTGACATCTCTCTGGCAGCACTCTGCCATCTACTCCTTGGTGCTGCTGCACACCTTCCCCAAAACACTTCTGCCTGCTACGCTTGCCACTACTCTCTTTCTCCTCTTACATTTCTTCTGAGTCAAATTTACAGTGTTAGACCAAAGAAATATTAACGATCATCTTTTCATACAGAGTGCTTCACAAGGTGGTGGTGATTTAACTTGTCAAGCTACACAAACCACCAATAAATAAGAATAATGAGAATTTCTTAAAGTTGCTTTATAGGTAAGTTTTTTCCAGTGTTATTGTCATCAGAGATAGTAGCCTGCCTTGATTCCTGTAATAGTGAAGGCTACAAGAAAGACCCTAGTGAAAAATGGAATGTCTGCTGCTCATTTTGTGAGAGGAAGATTGGAGGCATGGCATCTCCAGAACGTGTGACGTGGATGGCTGCTTCTCCCTGCAGAAAACCCACATGTGCACTGCAGCCTACTGCAATACTTTTCCTGACCATCCTCCTCAGCAACCCCAAAGCAGGACAGTCTAAGATTCCAACCTTTTATTTCAGAAAATCTCTACCACCACATATTTAGCAGTGCCCAGTAACAAAACTGTGCTTGTTACGATGGTTTCTCCTCATTCAGTCATTATGTCCATGCAATGAAATGAGAAACCAGCTTATCACCTAGATAACATCCTGAATCAATCATCCTGAATGATCAAGCATCCTGTCATCTGGTTTTGCAGAGAAATTTATGCATGGAGATTGTGTATGTATCTGTAGGTAGGTACACACAGTCATACAGAAATAGCCTTATTCTGAATTTTGTTTATTTAGTGATGCAAGCTCTATAATTAGTTGTGATAGCTAATTTTAATTCCCATAAATTACAATGTTTATGGAATAAATAAAACGCGCTAAATATTTAATGTAAGTGCCACTTTACTACAATCTAAATCAAAGTTACAATGAAAGAAAAACATTAAGATTAGCTAGAACTTAGAAGATTTATGTATGATGTTGTAGCTGAAAATATGTATAGGAAACCTTCATCCCATTCTTACAGATAGGTATGTAAACACATTTTTTCTGCCTGTATTCCTCTAGCAACAGTTTTGTACCTGAGATAGAAACTGGATATGGGGATTACTTCTATTTTACATTAGAAAAATGCCATCATGTCTCTACATTGTCTATTTGCCTCTCTAATCTGATGTGCTTTTAAATTAAGTACAGAATGCATTTATACCTTTTTTAAAACATTGAAAAAAAAAAGGGGGTTGGAAAGCAATGGTTATAAATACTCCAAGGAGTGTATGAAATCCAGAAGCAGAATTTCAATGAATAAGAAAAAGCCACAAAGTTCACTTTCATTTTTGCCACAAGTTCAAGTGTGGTAGTGAGAGGTAGTGAGGAGATATAAATCCCAAGGTTTACCCCACATATATGGAAATTATATACTCAATATCTTTTCTTATTTCTTATTAAGGGGCACCAGAAATGCACAAAAAATGTAGTACCTGCCTACTGTTTAATGCAGCTGCTACCATAATCCCTTATATTTCAGAATAACAACTGCTTGGATTAAATTTGTCCTTCAAAAAGCCTTTGGATGATATAAACAGGAGCAATATCAAAATTACTATAGTTTTTTGTTTGTTAATATATTTGCAGTTACTAATTAGCTAAGGTATTAATGAAGCATCCATGTATACAGTACTGGTACCTATACATGTATAATATATATGCCTATATATGTAATTTGTATCACGTCTATGTAATATTGAGATATTTTCTAGACTTGGATCTTAAAACTAAGGACAGTTTTAAAACCAGAAAACATTGCAACAGCCACGCTCATAAATACAATGTGAATTCTGATCATGTTTCATTCTTTTTTTTTTTTGCCTCGGGACAAATCACAGATTTTCCGTGGGGTCAGCAGGGGTGAAAGCCAGGTTCTCTTCATAAAAGCATTCTTAGAAGCATCCTGTGCCATTTTAATGAATTACTGTATCCTTGCAACAAAAACCCCTCACAACTCAGCTACCCAGGGACAAATTTTTTTATTGTGCACTATAACCAGGCTTGGACAGGAGAGATTGCAAGAATGCAGCTGGGTATAGAAAGAACTCCTGGTTTACATAATAATGGTGACAGTAATTAATATGTTAAAAAGAGCTAGATTAATTATAATTTTCCTGTATATAAATAATTTTCTTTCATTGCTGCTATGGGAACAAAATTTATGATAATTTATTTTATTGAATGTGAAGCAGATGATCAATTTCTGTTGCAGAGATTTTAGCAGAGATCTGTCCTGCCAAACTTTCTACATTCAGTACATCCATTTCTTTTGAGCAAAACAAAATGAAGGAGATCTATATTGATGAATCTACAAGGACCAGAAACCGAGGTCAGTGATACAGCTGTATATATCCCTCTGAACCATTACAATGCTCCTGTCCAAATGAAGCCCAAACTTACCTGGTTTTGAATTGATATTTCTCCCCTCCTGCTCTCTCCCCGGAAATATGGTGTGTATATGGCATTTTTCTTAGAGGAATGTCTTTTTTTCACAGCTTCTGACGTGCTCTCCATTTCTAACTTGGCCTTTTACTAGATTTTCTTAGAGCAACAAATACTTCATGACCTGACCCACAGCACATTTTTACTTGCCTCAGTCACCTGTTCCATAAGCTTCCAGAGGAGGCAATAGTGATACTGAAATTCCCCCATCTTATGCCATAGCAATTTAAAAAGTCAAAGAGGTGCTTGACTGGAAAGTCATGCATTTAGAAGCCAGTGAATTTTCAGGGCTGGAGTGTTGTAAATGCACAGCAGAGACACATGCAAGCTTCTCTTACCCCTTGGTAGCAAACTATTTAATTCCAAAAGTTGTCATGTAGGAAAATAAAATAACTGCCTTTAAAGTTCTCCTGTCACTGGTTTCCTAATGCAAACCACATAAAAAAGTCCACCGGGGAAAGCATGTCAGCCTCGTGAAATCAAAGGTTACAGCTAGCCACTCATTAAGCCCTGAATAAAGGATGCTCTTCTGAATTAAACTTGTATTTGATCTTTATTTCTTTGTTGATATCATCAAGCAATCACTTTCTGAGGGTTTCCATAGTAACAAGTGAGCTTTTTTTTTTTTTTTTTTTTCTTTTTGTGCTTTTTTTAT